>CAXIVR010000007.1:30804539-30872039 GCA_964035755.1 Teleogryllus oceanicus | reverse complement strand
ATAATCTATCTTGTTTCACAGACATGTAATTACATTTGACACCATATTTAAACATCCAAACTGATGATGATGATAAAAAATTTTTAAATTAAAAACATCAATAAAACGTTGACTCATCACAAGGATTATATTTTTAAATACTTTTTTTAGATTAATTTTCCTGTGTGAATAACGTAAAACGGTATTCAAATGATCCAGTTTTTCAGAATAATAAAACCACGACAAAACACTAAAATTAGTTTTCAAAAAATTATTTACGACATGAGTATCTAAATATCTTATTACAATAAAATTAGAATTTTCAAACAAGACCCTTTTGGGAAAATGTTAACCAATTTAATATTGTAATATAATGTTACCATTTGAATATCATAGAAAGTAAGACGAATTTTTAAAATTCATGAACTATAATTTTTTTTAAATTTTACTCCCTTTTCCTGGAAAGATATTTACAGTACTACTGCCATGGGTTTAAAAATTGTTTGGGAATAAATTATTATTTTTTTTTAAAAACGGATATACAGAGTAAAAGGGAAAAGTCAAACTTTGAAAACAAGCGTGTAGACAATTTTAAACTTATTTGTCTAATAAACTACAAAATTTGAATTGAGCTGCAATAAAACAAATGTTTATTTTAATATATGGGTCTACCAAAAATTTGATTCTAGAATCATATAAACAGACCAAAACATGAAAAAGGTTTATTATTAAAAAATAATTTAATAATTAATTTGAATGAAAATTTAACCGGGAAAAAAAAGCAGTCGAAATGTGAAAATTGGGTGATTTTTTTTTTTCTAGGTTAATTTTTTTTTCTGATCAAATGATACATTTATTTTTTTAATAAAAAACAATTTAAAATTAATGAAGTGTTTTTTTTCAACAAAAAAAGTTTAGAAAAAATATATCCAAAAACGTTTGAATGCTTATTCGGTGAGCCATTTTGGGAAAATCAGGGGTTTATTAGGCCAAATGTTTTTATTTATTTTACACCTTTTCCTGATTCATGTAAAAAAATAAAGAGAATAGACATATCATTTCACTTGCTTTGTGTTATTTTTTTAATACTGTATATAACTTTTTTTAAGTTTATGGACACACTTCCCTTATTTTAAAAAGATTGAGCATTTAAATCAAAATATCAGATTCATTAACGAATTGTTAGTTCTGTGATGATAGCAAAAATTTTAATGTGAAAATACAAATGTTAGCTATTTTTTTAATAAATGTTACATTTTTTAATTAAATTTTCTTTTTTGGGGGTAAAGGCGGAATTTCATCCCGTTTATGCAGAATGGAAGATAAAAAAAAGTCACTGTTTTGATATTTAAGCATTTAAACATTTTTTGATTAAAAATACGTTTATTCACTATCTATTTTTTAAAATTGAGACGGGACCGATATATTAGTTCCTGAGAGCGACTAGGGATGAAAGCCCTTTGAATAATAAAATAATAAAAAATAGATAATAAATAAAAAAATTTAAAAATAAAGTCCTAATGTTTTTTTCTTTTCAAGTATTACATTTCTCTCTGAAAGCAAAAGGGTAAAAGTCAGAGAATCAGCAGGGATTCCAGCAGACCCAAACAAGATAAAAAAGGGGTTTTTCAAAAATATAGCGTCAACGCAGTTTTTAACTGTTTTTGACATTAAATAAATAAATAAAAAAAAAAAAACAAAGAACTAAGAACATAAAAAAAAGGAGACCTGAAGAAAAATTCCGGGTCATTAAATAGATAGGGGGGGAAATGGGAATGAGAATAGGAGGGACCGAAAATATTATATACCGGTAAAATCCGGATTTTTCATACCTTTTCAAATACCTATGTTCTTTTTTACCGGTAAAATACCCCCACAGGACGTCTATAACGGATGGGTGTCCATAAAAGGGTTTTAATTTTTATACCGTATTTTCAAGAAAACAATAGCTTTCCATCCATAAAAGTCGACTAAATAAGTTATTTTAGTTAATAATATCTCACAATATGTTTATTAAACTAATATACTTTATAATTTTATTTATTTTTGAATTATTATTTTTTTCAAAATAATACCGGGTTTCTAATAATTAACGAAACCGGGAAAGATTCCACAATTCTTGTATAGTAAATATAAACCACTTCGTCACTGACAATGTTCTCGCCCACTGGCTTTACCGCCCTCTTCCTCGGGGCAATCGAAATTTCCCCAGGTGCCGCACCGCCGAAGAACGCGGCGAGATGTCTGCAAAAGGTCAGAAAAATCACGCTATCAGAACAGCAGTGTGCCCGACGTGCGACCCGCTTCAGCTCAGAAAGGTGACACCGGCGGGGCCCCGGCGGCGCGGGGCCGGGAAAAAAGGAGCGCGAAATGAGGAGCAAACATTCAAAAAGTGACATGTCCACTTTTTTTTTCGAGAAAACGCAAAAAAGTTATGTTTAAAATTATGGATGTTTTATTTGTACTTTACTGAATTATGTAATAATGATAGCTAAAAATTTTTATTAATATAAAAATTTTAAAAATTCTTTAACTTAAAAAGAAAAAAACATTTTTGTCAACTGGTAAAAAGGGCCAACATCAACGGAGAAGTGATATACATGACAGGCGAAGTTAAAACTTATGAAACAAAAACAAATTCTGGATTTACAGAAAAACTAAAGAGAGGGAAAAATTTAAAAAACAGGGAAAAAAAATTACACGAATTCATAAAATAGCATATCAAGGATTGATTTCTAAAATTTTAGGGCCGGAATCAAATGATTTTAATTTAATAGAAATAATTATATATTTATAATATAAAAGTAATAATTTTCAGGATACAGGAAAGCCGTTCCGTCGTGTTCCGTCAGAAATCAAGCCTTGGGAAGCCAAAATCCAAATAAGAAAAATGGTTTTAATCCCGTTTTGGGGTAAAATAAATTGTTGAAAAAAGAAAGATTTTTAAATGAAGGGAAAAAAATTTAAATCAAACAAAAGATAAGCGAAATTTTGGAAAAAAGAACTTTCTAAAAGAAACAAAAAAAAGGAAAATAAAATATTTTTTTAAGAAACGAAAAAATCTCTAGAAAAAATTTACTGGTGTGAAAAGAAGAAGAAAGGGGAAATTAATAATAAACCCCAATATCAAAACAAAAAAAAGGGATTGGTGACGGTGAACAAAAACAGCATTCTGGGTTTTCCAAATTAAAAGGATTTGCATCTGTTCAAACATTTTCTGGGTTGGGGGGAAAAATTGGGGGGCAGTAAAAAAAATTACAGGTTTTTGGGGGCTAGCCAAACGAATATAGGGCAGTGTTTTGATACCCGGTCTTTTGGTTTTCCTTACGAAAAACTGCGAATTTTCGCCGTCCCCCCCCAGTTTCGGATAGCAAAAAAGGGAAAGGGAAAGATGTTCGAATACAAATGAAAATATAAATGTTCAAAATTAAAACATCTTTTAAAAACCTGGTTTGAAACATCGATCAAGTTCGTGCGGGAAAATTTTTTTTGACAGTGGCCGTGATTGTTAATTTATAATTACGATTTAGACAAAAACGGCAAAAGAAAAAAAGAATAACAGCGAAACTGCCGAAAACTATCGCCCAGGGTCATTTTATGGAGTCAAATTTCCTCAAATGGGTACAGGAAGGTGGGAGCCCAACTTAGAGTGTTTTGGGTTGGGCCTCTGCGTACGGAGGACATACGTGGGAAAATTCAGAAAAGGGGGTCATTTCGGGGCTAAAATAGTCACTGATGGGATGTTCAATCCCCGCCCTTTTATTCGAAAAATGAACAGTGGTATAATGCAATATTATTTCATATTTAACTTTTTTATAAAATTTGATTATCGGTCCTTTTATTCACACAACTCATCAAGACATCGAAAAAAACCCATCAGGTTTCATAAATATTTCTTTTTTTTCGAAATATGTTCATGGTCTATAAAAAAATCTGTTTTGAATATATCAACATAAAGTTGCACCCCTATTCTCACACCAGATGAGGACGCCGATTTAATACGTTTGCATTCGTTCCCAATTAAGGTTTATCAGTGATTACGCTTTTTTTACATGTATATAAACTAAAAATTAATTGAAAAGTTTAAAATGTTACTGAAAAGCTTTATGATGTTTAGAAAATGGTATTTAAGGAAATGAAAAGTTGGGAATTAACAGTTGTTCCCAATTGCAGTAATATTAGACTGCAGTAATATTAGATTTTTCTAAAGCATTTGATCTGGTTCCAATGGTTTTTAATTAAAAAAACTGTAAAAAACTGGATTAGATCATCGAATAATCTTGTGGATAAAAAAATTTTTTCCCCCGGGAATAACGTCAGAATAGGTGAAAAACACTCATCGAAAGCCGATGTAACTTTTCCCCTCAGGGAGGTGGGGGCCATTGCTATTCTTAGCGTTTATTAATGATATTGAACTGGAATAAAATCGAAAGTTAGACTTTTCGCGATGATTGCATAATATATGGGGATATTGGCGTCTTCGGATAAAAATTTTTTTGAACGATCTTAACTTTTTTTGGAACGGCGCAGAAATAAGATGGAATTAAATCGGAAAAGAAAAATTCTTTTTTTCCAAATTGCTCGAATGTTTCAAATTTAAAATTGAACTAACGATATCCCGGTGTGAAACTGTAAGAACTTGGGTTTGGGTCCCGTAGCGACTTGGGGTTTGGGCGGATCATATTAACAATAGGTCAAAAAAACATGGGGAAACGTGCACTTGTAATGCGCATTCTAAAAACAGAGTTCGAATCCCGTCCTTCAATATTCTTTCGTCCTATTTTAGAGTACGGGGCCCCCTTACCCGTACAGAAAAGGGCAAACAGGGTTAGATAAAAATTCAAAAAAGGGGCCGGAAGTTTGTAAAACATGGACGCGTTGATGGACGGGGTGAATGGGAACCCTTGTCTAAAAGACGGGGAAAGGCGCGTTTATGCGTAATGTACAAGACATACAAAGGACGCAGAGGGCAGACATCAGTAAAAAATTACAGAAATTGATTATAAAAGAGAGGAGAATCCCTGGAAAATATGAAAAAGAAAGATGTAGGCAGTTCTCCTTTTTGAATCATATAGAGTGGAACAAAAACCCGCAAAAAAGGGCTAGAACTTTCCTTCTAATGTATGAAAATTTAAAAAAATACTTAATTTAAGGAATTTAAAAAAGACTGGGACTTTTATCATTAATTTTTATTATTAAATTTTTATTTTAATTTTTTATTATTATAATCGTTAGTATTATTAATAATATAGTCATGTTTTCTTATTCAGTGAAGTAAGTGAAGTGAAGTGGAGTGAAGGTTAGAAAATGAAAAGAAGGAAAAAAAAGCTATATGTCAACATATAGATAACTCAAAATTAATTATAACTAGGATATTAATCTCAATTCTAATTATATTTGTAAATATTCGTATAGTTTTGTAATTGTATATCTAATTAATAATGTTTGCCACCGAGCATTAGCTCAAAGCGAACTTTAATAAATCTAAAAATCTAGAAAATAACTGTATAACAAAACATAATTTATCCCCTCATAGACGGATATTCCTCTTCTAGTGTGGTGTTTCTGTCTAAGGGTTAAGTTGTATTGCTTTCATGCCAATTTAATGCATTAAAATATATATATATATATATATATATATATATATATATATATATATATATATATATATATATATCTAATACAATGATTTACACTAGTCCTTTTTACATTATCATTTACGTAGTTTGTATCAAAATGACGCGCCGGGAATTACTTATTCCAATCTTTAAGTTTATACAAATATAACAGAATCATTTTATATCAATATAACTTACTAAGTAAGCTGGGACATGTCACGATTCTTAATATTATATTTAATGTTTGTTACAGTGTTGGATTCAGGATGCATCTCGCCTGCGCGCTATTTTACCACTTCTTCAATTTTGTTCGAAGTACGAAAACAGTTTTAAAACTTTACTTGGGAAAACAGATTCATCAGGTGAAGTCTATCAAGGAGACAAAGCCGTTTTGAGATCAAAAATCGAGTCGCAGTATAAAGAGCTCGTGCGTAATTTCGGCTCATTCTTTCTGGTAGTGGAATGATAACGAAGATCTTAAGTAAAATATATGTAAAATAAGATGTTAGGACATGGAATATTGGTGATATATACACAATTAGTTCAATTTTCTTTTTGAAATCAGTTTCCAAATCAAAATTGATATTTTGAGTAGTGCCTCTAATAACTTTTGATGGTATTCGAAGGAAGACGGAAATATGTGAACAAGATATATAGTTTTATACGACTATTACAGATGATATGGACCGATGGGTGTTACAACATCACTAGTTTGATAAGTGGAGAAAAATATATTGAGATTGAAAGGACGAAACCATAAACCGACTCCCCGGCTTGCCGCCGGAGAGCACGGCCTTCCCGTGCCGCAAGCAACGGTTTGGCCGTTCGGCCGCGTCGAGGAGCTCCAAAAGGGGTCGGGTGACGCTACTGCGGGAAGCGGGAAGGGGATCCGTACTTTTCCGAAATTTCACTTTCGCCGCTCCTATTCATATGATTTTGCATGATTGACGGCTTTGGGATTCAGGAAGCACGTCGTCATCCTATAAGCCCATATTTTTAATTTTTTCCCCGGAACTATGAGAAATCATTTTAAAAATTTTTGAAATATATTTGAGAAAACGGCATCTGGGCGTGAATTCTATTTTAAAGGAGTTCAATGCCGTTTACAGATGGAAAATCGGACAATTTGTTCAGACGTTCAATTCCGCGTGATATTTTGCGATCTATTGATTTTTCCTAAAAGTATTTTTCGGTGCATTTAGCGTTAAGGCGCGTCCACCGATGCGTCTTTTCTGTGCGTTACGAATAAATTGAATGCGCAAAGTTGAAGATGAACGTTCAACAGGGCGCACGTCCTCTCTGTCCACACGGTGCAACACTGCGGTGCTTCAGATATGTTCTGTAAAACAGATCCAGCTATTTAGTTTCGACAGCTTATTTTATAATCGGTCGAAAAAAGAAAAGAGAGAGACGCATGTGGATAAAAGAATATTTTAAGCAAGGAAAACACTATTAAAGTGATTGCCTTTAAGCTATTATACTTGGATGAAAACTATTGCTTTTTATTGTTTCAACTTATTAAATAAATTTCGAAAATTGGCAAAATAAGTTTCGAAAATCGTAAAAATAAAAACAAATTAGGAGAACTAAATATTCTTCTCCTGTCGTTGCAACACATCGCACTAGAAATGGAAATAATCAAGTGTTTATTTTTACTAGTTTCAACTATGTAGAAAAAATATATTTTGGGAAAATTGATATTACCTTAAATATACAGGACTGGGAAAAATACTTTAAATTTAGTATGTATTAATAGAAAAATTAGCCAAAATACTTTGCAAATAAGGATTTAAATACATACTCAAAATACATTCGGTTTTAATTTGCTATTAATAATAATATTTTATTGAATCACATATACAATTACAATCATGTATGATGAGTCAAATGTGATGTATATGGAGGGAGTACAATTGCACACATCTTATTGAGTGCAGAGAAGTTACATTTATTGTCCAGAAGTAAAACAAGGGGCCATCTTTGCATTTGCTCAAAGGACCGGGGAAAAGGCAAAAAAACTGGTTGAGATGGTCATAGCCAAGGAATTTATACAATACTTATTACAGTTAGATTAAAATATTATATACTAAGATATTATTTATAGCAAAATAGTTTAACATAATTTAATTTAAAATAATTTAACATTTCTGGATTTGTACTGTTTCATTTTAAAATAACATTTACTTGGTCTAGTGAGGGTTTTCTGCTACTACTTATATTATTAATAATAACAATAAAAAAATAACAGTACATGATATCAATTAAGATAACAACTACTTATATTAACAATATTTAATGTTTAAATCTTGAAATGGTGAGGAGAAGGAGACATGTTTTGGCCAGGTTTTTCTATTTCTACACCTAGTCCTACTGCAGCACCGAAATCACATTGCACATATTAGCTATTGAGGTTTTTCTGAACACTATAAAAGGTTTTTGCCCAAGGAAGCGTTTGAGTTTATTCTTGTTGTGTAATTCCTGTTACGTTTCTCAGTTGTATTGGTAATTTGTTGTAGAATTGTATACCTGAAGAGATTGTATACCTAGCGAATATTGAATCCCAAAACACATTAACAGAAATGTAAAAATTCGAAAATGCCGCAAAGCAACAAATGGGAGATCTACGCCTATGCACAGCAGGAAGCGCTCCACAACGACTCTCTCGAGCGAAAAAGCAAAAACCCCTGTCCCATCTGACAAATGTACGTGAGGGGAAGAGAAGGAATGTCATTAGAAGGCGGTCGTCAAGGCCTGGCTGTCTTGCCTCCCGCCCAGGCTGAGGCGGTGGCCCTCAGGCGGGCAAGTTGGGCATATGTACAGAAATTTCTTTCCAGCCTTTAGCATTTATTTGCGTTCTCTTTCCTTCTATCCCACATCGGGTCTCAAACCTCGAACTCAAAAAGTATTATGCCCATTTGAATTTGTGTCACCCTTCAAAGCCACAACTTGACTGATAACCACGTCGCAACAGCTCGCCAAAATCTCAGGAGTTCGGCAGTTCCGGCGTGACGACTGAACGCCGATAACCTTCGGCGAGCGTTCGTTATGTCCACCACCATTTGATAACATACATCAACTGCTGAGTGGCATCATCGGCGTCGGTGAGCCGCAGCTGGACTTGGCGCGGCCCTGCCCGCGAAACCAGCGTTTTACGCGCGTGTAGCCGGGGAACTTCCTCCGCCACTTCTCCGCACGTGCAGTCACGTTTATTTCTAAGTTGTTGGGCACAGGTGTCACCTGTGTCAAATCCTTCACCGTCGGTACTAAATGTAGACCTCCCGGTCATGGCACTGCAGTGATATGGTTTCTTCGTTTGTTTTTAATAATAAATATTAAAATTATTCCGTAATATTAGTTTAAGAATATTACAGAAGATAAAACGTCATCCAAAATCAAAATTTTCATTGAAAAAATTTGGAGCCGTTTTTAAGAAAAATGGCGTTTTAAAAGTTACTGTAAATGACAAATTTGAAGCATTTTTTTTATAGAAAATTTTGAATTTTCGAATAACTTTAAGTCATTAGAGTACTTGAACTCACAAATGCAATAGTGTTTACAAATTGCTGGAAATGTGCATATTACCGGTGTGGGGTATTTAAAAATACATTTGTAATTTTGAAAAAGAAAGAATACAGTAAAATTTCTTTTTCCTTTTAAACAGTGCAGTTAGCACTATCCGCTAGAAACGTTTGAAGAAGAAAGTTGGGAAAAATTTTTTGTGAAAATGCCGTTTGAGCATTTCTGAAAATGCGGAATTCTGAACTCATTTCAACAGAAAACTGTCGTTTTCGAAAAAATTTTATGACATCATTTAAAACACGTGTACTATGTACAATTATGTTAACTAATCGCCACTAATGTCAATATTAACGACGTGAGAGACAAGTAAAAAAATTCACGTTTCCAATTTTGAAAAAAAAAAATAGAGCAACATGACGTTTATCTTATATAGTACATATAGCACTATCCGTACTAAAAGTTTAAAGAAAAATTGAGTCACTTTCGAGGAAATCTTGTTTTTGTTATTTTATAAAATTGCAATATTACACGCAATATTGTGTGAAAACTACGAAATTTTTCACAAAAATGTGAAAAAATGACATTAATGAAAACTAATTACGTACACAAATTTCTTTGTAAGAAAACTCTATATATTCAATATTATAATTGGAGGACGTTGCTGAAGAAAATCATACTTTACAATTTTCGAAAATTCAGAGTTAACAGTGAAAACAGACCAATGCCACCTTTATATGTGTGTTTCACACTATTCTTACATGAAATTTAAAGAAACTAGTGCTACAGAATGGCCCAACTTTCTCGTAGTAAAGTTTCTAATTTCCTTGACTTTACGGTCTTGTCCCATCCTCTTGCCAACTGCCATCTATCGCCGCCTCAAAGTACTTTTCTCAACTTTCGGTTTCTTAATAGTGGAATCGAAATAGCACGTCAAAGTATTAAAGAAGAGTCGAGAGAAACTCGTCGTAAATAGAAATTTTCATAGAAAAATTTGAAGCGTTTTTAAGAAAATTGCTTTCGAAGTCAAGAGTATTAAAGAAGAGTCGAAAGAAACTTCGTCGTAAATAGAAATTTTCATAGAAAATTTGAAGCGTTTTTTAAGAAAATTGCGAATTACTGTAAACGAAAATTTGAAGCTCTTAAATAGATGTCTATCAGATTTCTAATTTAATTTTAAAAAGATGTTTTGTTTCTCGGCAGAGCGAATTTTCCCCTTTCCCCCAAAGGAATTCCTGGTTCGAATCCCATCGAACCCAGGGAAATTTGTTCCAAAAAAACAGTTTGGGCTGCTTCAGGGGTGCCCAACCCCCCAACCCCGTAGGCCCAACCCCCAAACCTTTTTTTTTCCCCTTCCCCAATTTTGGCCACGGGGTAGTGACGTGAGGGCGTACGCGGAGATGCTACCGGGCTTTCTTTGAAACGACTGCGACGAGACGGAATTATATTAATAGAGGATTCCCAGAATTAAAAAAAAACGGTGTAATTAATAGAGGAACCCGAAAGCGCAAAGCGCTCAACGTCCCCAAGGTTTGAGAGGTTGCGCGTTTAGACGCAAAAATTTAAAAAAAAGAATGTCCCTTTTTATAATGTGTTTACTTTTATATTACATGCTTCCCTTGTATTGGGAGTGTAAGGGTTGTTTGTAATGTCTTTTTACATTTTTTTTTACAAACATGAGAACTTCGTAAAAAATACAAGACTGGAAGTATGTTGTTGTTTAAATTTGATGTCTAGGACTTGTTCTTTTTGTTTTTTTTATTGTTCAAATATTTCTTTAAAATTTTTGAATGTTTGCATACCCTCGGGTGTTGACCCGATTTTTTTCCGATTTGAGAATAGGGGGCATTTGCAAGTAACTTTTCAAAACTGTTTAAGGTGTTTTTTTGTTATTATTCTATTGCTAAATACAAACGATTTAAAAATACAATATACTATTTAGTATATATTCATTTAGTATATTTACTAAAAATACAGTAAATACAAAAATTTTTGCTGAATTTTTTATTGAACAATATTGAAATTGCCATTACAATAAATTACTAATTAACAGTCATTACAAATTAAAATAAAATTTTCGGAAATTAACAAATTTTAAAATATAAACATTTTTCCAATATTCACAAAACACTCAAATATAAAATAAATCAAAATTTGGTTTACTCAAATAAACGAAATTTCCTTTTTTAAAAGATCGGGGTTTTTAAACAAATCATCAGACAATAAACCTTATGGCGACCAAAACCCGCAAAAAGAAACAAGATGGGAGGATAAAAAAACTCGTGTTATAAGAATAGACTTTTTTATTGTCAGATAATTGTCCCAAAATTTTTAATGATTTAGATTTTCTTTTAAAAAAAGGGGAAATTTAAGAGGTGCCGAAAGGGGCTTTATTTTTTTTTCAGTGAGGTCCATTTAACAGAATCAAACAAAAAAAAAACTTCCGATCTTTCATCAGATTTAAATTTTATTTTTTTAAATACATCCTAAAATACATGTCCAAAACTCAAAAAGGGGTTTTAAAAACAAAAAATATTTTAAATACGTATTTCAAATACGGTATTTAAGATGCCCACCTAAAAAATAAAAAAAGAATAATCACGAAATTCGCAATTAAAAAAGGGAAAACCACCCCAATAACTGGAAGACCAAAAGACTACTCAAAAAACACGTACGACTCTGTTTTCCGGATGACTTGCTAGAAATACACATTCATTTGGAGGAAGCGCAGAGAAAGACGAGCGAGTTTCCCCGTCAGCTCGGGAGGTTTGCCTATTGCATGGTCGATCGTTTGACGAAAGACGCATGCCGAAACGCATGCGCACTTGCGCCAGCATGCGAAAAATTTGAACGAAAAGACGCATCGTGTGGACGCCCCTTTGATGTCACGCAGGAGAAAAGGAGGAGAGGAGTGACTGAAGGGGACTTTGGGGAAAAGACATTCTTCTGATTTTGGTAGCGGAGCGAAAAGGTTCTTCTGATTTTGGGGGTGAGAGATAATAAACTGATTTGGGCGGGAAGAGATACTTGAATAAGACATGTGCTCTACTAGGTAGTGGACGCACGAGTGTTACTTAGTAGGCACGTTATTCGAGGGCAGTCGTTTAGATTGTTTGGGGACGCCGTGTTTT
Organism: Teleogryllus oceanicus; assembly: GCA_964035755.1. Lineage (NCBI taxonomy): Eukaryota > Metazoa > Arthropoda > Insecta > Orthoptera > Gryllidae > Teleogryllus > Teleogryllus oceanicus. The sequence goes on along the minus strand of CAXIVR010000007.1, from coordinate 30,859,795 downwards.
AGAAAGGAGTAAATGAGTGAGCTGTAGAACATTTTTATAAAAGTGAAAAAACCCAGTTGCGGGGAGTTGTGAATAATTAGAACGAGCATAGTGTCACGTAGCTGAACAGGCTGGGGCAACCGCATATTGTGCAGCAGCAGTGTGACAGTTATTCGCCCGAGAATAGAACTGTTTACGACGGAGCAGCTACTCTTGTGGACTACGATAGTTTTATTTCTTAAGCGCACGAGCTGTAATCGTATATTTCACGAATGCCAAACTCGTGATAAAAAAGCGCAAAAAAAGTGTCGGTGAACAAAGACCTTGTGGACGAGACGACAAAAGACCTTGGTGGGGACGACGGGAGGAAGACGGGAGACGGTGCGATTTCGTGCTGAGGACGACCCCGGGGGTCCACTGACTCGGCGCCGGGGAGGGGTTCGGGAAGGAGGGGCGGGGCGGCCGCCCTTCAGAAGGCTAGAATGCTAAAACTGAGAGATTTTTTTTCTGGGCGTCGACGAGAAAGGGGAAAAGGGAAATTTTTTTGCCGGTTCGTAAAGACAGAACTGAACGGGGAATAAACTTGAGACGTTTTAGTGGAACTAACAGGTTTTCTGAATCAAAAACAAACCCAAAGAGAAAAAAAAAGTCGGTAGTGAAATGCTTAGCAATGTATAATTTGTTTTTTTAATTAAAAGGTTTTGTAAAGTAGAATTTTTTTGGAAAGAAATTCAAAAATTTTTTTAATTAAAAGGGGAATATTTTTTGTAAAACGGATTGAAGAAAGTCAAGGAGGTTCAAAAACCCAATATAATTCAGATAAAAGAATTACTAGTGAAATATACGTATTGACCCCATTTCATTGTTATTGAGAAAGTTTTTAAGAATGATTTTCGATGGTAAAGAAACGAGGTTGATTAAACGAATGTTTTTGTTACTTTTTTGCTTTTAAAAGTTGAAAAAATTTCCCAAATTTTTATCATAATTGTGCTGTCGTTTATTTTACATACAATCTTCATCCAAAGCCTCCCCCCAAGCCCTTTTCCCGGGTTTTTTAAATTTAAAAATATTTAGATTAAGGGGGAAGTGACCGTTAATTCCCCCTCATCAAAATTCAATTTATATTTTCTAAAATTTAGTTTTAGAAGATCAATTTTAAAGATTCAAGAAAGAAATTTTTTCTAAAATTGATAATTATTCAAACCCTTAAAAAAAAAACCTTTTTAAAAAATAACAAAAAAATGTTTCAATCTGAGGGATTAGCTAAGGTCAAAAAATTTTTGCAAAATTTTTTTATATTTGAAGTCGCTTGAGTGTCACTAGAAAAAAAAAAACCGATATATATATATATATATATATATATATATATATATAATAATTTCACCCCTCTATACAGTTATATATGCATGAAAATATAAAAAAGGGGAAAAAATTTTATTTTTTAATTTTTTAAACATGGCCCCCAATCAATAAAATCAGAAAAACCGGAAGGTTGATTTTTTTTAAAAATTTGAGCTTTTTTCTCGGTGCAGGGGAAAAACTTTCTTTAAAAAATTCCAAAATATTAAAATTCATTTAAAATTTTAATTGCAATAAAAATTTTAAAAAATTTTTTTTGAAAACTTTACAAATTTTACAAAAAGCCAAATTTTTCCGGAAATTAATTCAATTAATTAAAATAAAAATTTTAAAAAAAATTTTTGTTATTACAAGAATTTTAGGAGGGAACTAAAAGTGTAAATAAATGTATTTTGGTCAGAATTCTTGGGGAAAATTTTTTTTTCAATTTCAAGTGGGGAAATTATTACCATCTTATTTCAGACCTTTTAAATACAACTTCCCGCTGAAGGAAGTAGAACTTTTTTTTTATTTGATTAATTACATTTTTGTCTAGGGCCAAAATTTTCTTTGCATTTAGTTTTTATGGCCTTCTTTGGCGGCGGTGTTGAATGACGTTAAGGCCTTTTATCGGGGGTTGTTGTTTTCGCGTAATTGCTTTTCTTGAAAATAAAAAGAAATTATTTGTGTAAAAATGACCGTCGGAAAGTGGCTGGAGACGAAACGCCATCCAAGGAATTTTATATAGCTGCCCTTTGGCCTGTCGTCATAACGGCATTATGCCATTGATTTCTAATCGTGCGACCGATGGTCTTGATATTAAGTTTCCGGGATCAATAAGAATCTAATTTTTTATTTTTTTGGGAACTATAAATTGGGGCTTACGTATGGTGTCAGGGGTTTTTTATAATACCATCTTCAAACGTTTTATTTTTTTGGTCTTTTTAAATACAGGGGGGATGGGGTTTTGTTTTCATCGAATTGCAATACATTGCTTAAAAGGGGTTCATCGTCGGTCAATTCGATTTTAAATTGATATCCTTTTCGGGTTTTTCGAACCCAAAACATCTTTATATTTATTAATTAATTCTTCAATCGGGGCTAGCATCTACCCTTTTTCGTCGACCCCCCCCCTCTGCCGCTACGTGAAACTGATTCCTTTCAACTTGTTCCACAATATCAAAAAACCTTTTCTTCGTCCCCTGGTCATCGATCCCCAAACAATGTTGTTCCTTTTGTCACCTCGTTACAATATACCCGTTACCGTCAATTTTTGGCATCCACATTTTTTGGGCCATCAACCCCAAAACAATTGGACAAATTTAAAATTTTTTTATAATTTTACGGAAACTGTTTTATTACCCCTTTGGGACTATAAGCTCCACCCCAATTTGCCGATTTCTTGTTTCGATGAGCCTCCATTAGCTGTAAAAATATCTAATTTCCCTATTTGGGAATTTCTTTGATTACAAGCCCTTTATTTGTTCATAAAATTTTTTCCGATCCCCCAAAACCATTTCCCCGTATCAATCAAAACATCTACAGATATATCACTTTCAAAATTAAACACGTGCTATTTTCCGCCCGTTTGTCTATATCTTCTCTTAATAAATCTTCTGTGAATTTGATACTGTTCAATGACGAATAATCATATTCATCAAATTTATTATAATTATTTAACCTAATTTATATTTTGAATCAAACTTATGGCTTTCGTTCCAGAATTTTTTTAAATATTTTTCCTTCCATTCTTTATAATTTAATGGTTTCCCGGAACTAACGATGCAACCAGTGATGAGCCTTATGACACGCCGTTCAATAATATGAATTTTAATTTTTGGGAAACAATATTAATCATAAAATAACTTTCCAATCTTGTAATAAAAGACCATGGCTGCATTTAATGCCCCCGTGAAATTTCAAAACGGGGAGAACTAATGATGAGGGAAGTTACTACGTTGTCTGCGATGTCATTACTTCATTTTCTAGTTGATTTAATTTCCCTTTTTATATATCTATCTTTTTCCCCGACTCACATTTTTGAATATTTTAATATTCCTTAAACCTTTTTTATCTTTGTTCTAATTTATTCTCTGAATCTAACATTTTTATTTCTGTATTCCTTTTTATCACCATGTTGCCCACATTTTATCAAAAATGAATATTATGATTCGACGTTTGGCAATTTTTTTGCATTTTGTTCCGTAATGTTCTAAGCAGACATTGTTTTTTAAAATATTGATTTTTGAACAATCTTATTAAACACTTTTGCTCCTTCTGTAATTGATTTTTTGGCCATTAAAGAATTTATCTTTAAATAAATATTATTAAATTCCGTTGATGTATCCCCCCTTTAACTGCATTATTTCTTCACGAACCCCACGTTCTTTAATTCTTGTGCCTGACTATTCTTTTTTAATCTTATATCTTCAAATTTTGTTTTTATATTCTAATTTCGCATTTATTTCAAGTTATTTCTTTTATTTCTCCTAATTTATCATCTGATTTCAAATTTAGTATTTATATCGATTATTTCTGCTAGCATTTTAGTAATTAAACCTTTGGGTCTGTATTTTTTCCTGATGTGATTACTTCTTTTGATTGCGGGTTTTAATCGACCCCTTTGGGGAAATTTTTCCCCCGATTAGATGGTACTCATGTTGTCTACATTAACGTTTTCGGAGCGTGTTTTTTCTTCTAGTATCCATCTTTAATTTTCTACAAAAAAAATTCACTGAATAATATTTACTTCTGCAATGAAAAGGTTTTTTGGGTTTTTTAATTCGAAAAGTTTTCATGCCAATTTTAGATTTCAGATTCCGCCATATCGATTTAATATATAAGACAATTTATGACAACACCAGCGCCATTTTTTAAAAATTTAATATGAAACAATCGTATGTCGTCATAAACTGTAAGAAATTCTGCCCGACAGTTGGGTTAGCCATTTGAAATAAACTGAATATATTTTTAAAGATTTAGTTGATGTTATTCCAACGTAATCCGTTTCCGAATTTGTATAGATTGGGGGCCAGGAAAAAGGTTCGCTAAAACATCATACAAGTCAACCTTCAACTCTGATTATAAAAAAAATTGTTCCGGCTACCTGGGTCGATGGTTTATAGAAATAATCACTATTGTCTGCTAAAGATGATTTCCCATCTGCCATCTATAAGGTTCGAGGGAAACTGAAAAAAAATATATTTCTACTTCACGTCGTTATTACAATTGGGCCAATGAGAATCTTATTCATTTCAAACCCTGGAAATTTATTAAACGATTTTGGTACTTATTAATTCTATACAATATAAAAAAAAAATTTTGTCAAAGACCCGTTCCCAAACCCTTTTAATCTAATATTCGTCTTTGCGCGCCTTGGGCTACGGTGTGTTGTACGTCTTCATTCTTCTCCGACGTGGCGTCCCCAGGTCCCGATACCATCTTTTCTCTTCTTTTTTTAGAACACCAATCACGTTCATCCCGCTTCCGGGAAATGAATAAAGCCCCTTGTTCCAAAATTTTTTAATTCCCAAATTCATCCCAGCTGGTGAATATAACGATCAAAAAACTATCTACTGTTAGCATTCTAGTTCATTACTTAAAACGCCTAAGCCCCCAATGTCCTTCTAACTCGTTCACTTTAAAATTTTAAGTCTTACCGTCCCACATAATCAAATTCAATTCTACCAATATCTACCCCAGTAAATGCCAAGTCCCAAAAAAAAATCCTAACATTATTTGTCCACGATCCCTTCAACACCACGGCATCAGTCAGAATGAATGCCCATCATATTCTTTCAACCCTTCAAAACTCGCTTCACCCTCTTCGATTTTTTTTTTTTACAGACAAGCTCGATGTACTTCCGTTCCAAGCCAATCCTCATATTTCTTACGAATAGCGTCTGGATTGTCACTACATGAAGATTGTTGATCTTGAGATCGCTTACCGTTGCTATGCTGGCAATTCACCTATATTTATCCCATAATTTACGTTGTTTATAATAAATATTATACTAATCATGTCTCACGTATTGGTATGTCAATGTGTTTTTAGCATCTCTATTAACTTTAAAATTTTATGAGATAGCAATAGCTCATTTTCTTTATTTGGCTTAAATTTTATTAAATGTTTAACTAATAATTAGGGAAATGAATTTTAATTAATAAAGTGGGGTGCTAATTTCATTGTCATCCAGTGACATGCAAAGTCATCGTCCTATCACGCCAAAAGCTGAACGTATTTTGATTCACGCCAAGTAAAAGAAGGAAGGCTCGTATGCAATTAGACTATTTTTTTAAATTTTTGTTAGTAATTGTGGAAAAATTAATACAATATGAAAATGTTAATTTTCACAAATACAATATCGCGTGCAAACCGTGTTATTCATTTTCCATCCTATGTATTCCACGGATTTTCATTTTACAAAGACTACTGTACTTATGAACGGTACGTTTCACACAGGATTTTTTTTTTGAGAGTTGGTCCGCTTTTTCTTGAATTATCCTCGCACATTTTCCTGTCCCAAATGCCCCATTAGTTTCTGTTTTGCGTACGAACTAGTGGTGGGTCGCTTATTTTGATTTAATATCTTCTTGACTCTTATCCTTTCTGTCCGGAGATCTTCATTGCAGCAGAGCCACCACAAAATCCGACGGGCAAAAGCTCTGCAGTCCCCTAGTGAGCCCTGATATCGTTAAAATGTTGGCACAAGCGTTTTCCGAACGCGCGCCTTGGCGGAGAAAAACCGCCCGGAAAAGGCGCTTTTTTCTTTGGTGGGCGCGTATTAGTCACGCGGGAGCTTCGCATAAGAGGCGATCGAAGACGGGGGAAACCGAGCCGCAAGCCTCCTCCATTTCTCCCCTTTCCGCTGCGCTGCCTGCCGCGCTCAGCGGAATGGCCGTCTGCGTCATTTGATGTCCTTCAAGGAGCTATGTGAGTCCATGTGAGAACATTTGAGCTTCATATGTTTTTTGCTATTACTGATTAGGTAAAATTACTTTGGCTTTCTTTTGGTGTTATATGAGCCCTTCCACCAAGTCACAAAAGAGTTGACCTTGTTTTTTAAATGTATGATTTTTTTTCAAATCGGGACATTAAAACTGTTTTTTATTTGCCTAAAAATTGATTGACTCTGTAATTATGTAATATTAATTTTTGCAAAAGTTCATAAATTCTTTCTCAGAATGTTTTTAATATAAAATGTCCTGGTTATTTTCCCATTTAATACTTTTAAATGGTATTTTTTTCCCTTTCGTAATGATTTTTCAAAAATAAATATTTTAAAAATTGTAATTATGAAAGAAATGAAACTTTCTATATGAACTTGATCACATAAAATTTAAAAAAATATAGGAGTATTTATTGTTCAATTTTCTAAAATCAACAAGAAAAGGGCACTGCACTCCTTCAGTTCTAAAGAATCAATTGAAAGTATGAAGGAGCGCCTCTTGCCTCTGCCCAGCACTAGGAATTGCAATTGCCTGATTAGGAGTTAAAGAAATGTTAGTATTTCACACGTTCATTCGGGCCCCAAAGGTTAGCTGACAGCAAAAGGAATCCATCTACTGCTTTCCTCAGCGAAGCGAATTTACTGCTGGTACTTTTAGTTCTAGGGATGGAGTTCTGATCTGCTCGAAAAATGCAATTAGACTACTTGTCAAGAACACCAAAATTTGTCCATCAGTCAGAATAGCATCTTGTGTTGTAAGAGCGCTAGAATTTGTACGTGAATCTTTACATTTTTCTACATTAATGGGGGTCACCGCGCGAGATATGCCAGATTTTTCCAACCATTTAATATATATCTGATCAAGATTTTAAGAAAATCTCTAACACACGTCAGCCAGATTTACTGGTGACATTTGATTTGGAGGAGTCATTAGATTAGCGAATTTGTAATTCATGTCGGAAACATATTTACTTCGATGGTTCAAATGAAAATACAAAATAAGAAAAAATTGCCTCGTGAAGATGATTTTTGGGGGGTACAGAATGGCATATTTTGAGACGTCACATAGTAAAGGACCGTCATTGGCATTGGGGGAACTGTTAAGAGACTTTCCACTGAGCCAATCTACAATCAAGTCAAGATCCAATAACTATTTGATTGAGCAGAAAGAAGATTTCTATATTATTTCACTATATACATACCTTTTGCGGCCCCATATGAATTCATTCTTTTTTAATGAGGTCTCTAAAGAAATAGAATTTACGGAGACATCATGAATTGCATTTTGATTTAAAATGTGAAAGATTTGTTGAAACACACACACACACACACGCGCGCGCACACACGCGTGCACGCACTGCTCCGGGGTTCGATACTACCCCACCTGTTCAGAGAAGTGCAAATTTTCAAATGTACGTGAAATTAAAAATGACTTGATATTCTTGGCGATTATATTGTAGGGTGTACTGTCAGTTCGTAATAATTTTAAATAGTATTCCAAAGAGTAGGGTTGTTTGCTTGATCCTGTATTTTCGCAGGGATACCTTTACGTGTTTTGAGTAAAACCTTTGTAATAATTTTGCAACTATTAAGAAAAGCAAAAGATACTATCAAGGAAGATTATATAATTTCTTCAAAACTTGTTTTTAAGAAAGTTTTTAAATTCTTCCTTTACAATATGAATAAACATTTATTCAAGATTTTATTTCAAGCATCAATTTTATTGTTATTTATTTTTATTTTAAATCCTACATAATTAAGTTATTTTTTATAATTTTTTAAAACAAATAAACACGTTTAGTCCTATTATTAAAGGAAATGGTGAATTTAACATGTAGAGATCTTGCACGGGTACCTATTTTCTAATATTTCTTTATTTTTATTTTGATTCTTTAGATACACACAGTTATCACAGTGAACATTTTAAGTCTAGGTATCAAACTTTAACGGCAATGACTGGAATTTTAAAAAATAATTTTTTCACCATTGTCACTAATTAAGTTTATAGTGAAACTAACTTTTTCGCTACACAAGATAAGCGAGTAAATCTGAAGTGAGTAATGAGAAACGCATTTTTCAAAATGTATGAAAATTTGAGTCAAGAATCCGCATAATAACGGATATAATCGTGAAGTTTCACCTCCCAAGAAGTACTCAAGAGCCAGAGCAGTCGCTCCGCTAACAGCACAAGAATCTTTAAATGTGATACTGAAATTTCAACGTCGCTAGAACCCAGGAAACAGTGATGACTTAGTTTACGAAATAGTATTCAGTGGTCGCATTTATTCACTACTATGCTTTAAAAGTTGAATCAACAAAATGATTTATCCAGCACAGGGCGAATGGTCAGTGAAGCCCTAAATTCTGATATATAATTGGGAAGTCATCTGATGTGATCCCGATGAAGGCAAAAAAATTTCACGGGGCATGCCGACATCGACATACGCACCATCTTCAACAAAATGCAAGCAACAAAAACCAACTGACCGGATCATCAGGCCACCCCTGGGAAACAAATGCAGTCACAAATACTGCTCCCTTAACCGAACTGCAGGAAGGAAAGCGAGTTAGTGATAACGACAGTGAAAGCAGAACTTAAAACCACAGACAGTTTTCGGCAGGTCGAACTTAAAAAGTCAATACAATGTAAAATCAAAACTATATTTAGTTGGTGTTGACGCTGCAAAATAGCTTCAGAATTGTTTTGAGAGTCACAGAATGTTGGATTAGGTGGTTACAAGGCTGGCTAGCACTTCCTAGCTAAAAGGGAAATGATGAGAGGCAATTATTCGAGAACATTAGTTTATCCTGTTAATTGTTAATTATGAAAGACGTTTGTCAAATTACGTTGTTGTCATTTTTCCCTTAGACGAACACAAGATTGTACATTTCGTGACATACAATTTCAGCTCACTACCAGCTCTTGCGCCCAAAAGACACACTGCTACCACTAGTAAAAATTTTAAATTTGTTTCAATGCCTCCAAGATGTAAATTTTACGCCCTTTTTACTGACGAAGGATCTTTTGTTTAAACGCTCGGCAGTTTCTCCAAAAATTTACCCTTGGTCTTTGAAATATAGTCGATTTCTTCGATATTCGAAATGGAAGGCGTTTGCGCGCCAATATCTCTCAGCTGAGGGTCGCAATACCAACACTATATAATGAAGTTGATAGTCGATAGCATATATACGTGCATCTTAACGGTGTTTTCTCGAGCGCGGCGAGACGCCGCGAAACTGTGTTCGGCCATCTTCTTTTACGAAAAAACTGCTACTCGTAAATAATGCTATTCTATTGCGCCTTATTTGGAAAATTTTTAATTCGGAATGTTGACACTCTACAGTGTCTCCGTATCTGGCGCGATCTCGCAAAGCGTCTATGAAAGCAATTCAACTCTTCAACTGTTTGTCACTCCAAAGAGTTTCACACGAAGGTGTTTTCACGGATGCGAACGTCGCTGAGTAAAAATATTAAAGTCCGACGGGGGACGTTCAAAATGCATGTCTTGCTTGTAAATTAGCGTCAAGGAATTGTATAAATGATAGATTTAAAAGTCGCGCCAAATTTAAATTTAAATTTTTGCCGCCGCCAACAGTTGGTTAAACGAAGAGGATTTAAGATCCCAGAGGATTAAGTGAAGAACAAAAAATCCCACCAATATTTGTTACAATTTTTGAAAATCGGGTTAGCCTGTGTGAAATAAAATCTAAAATCTCATGCAACTTCACACAAAATTTCAAGAATAAAAAGATTCGAACCCAATCCAGTTAGTGTCCACTTCCGAAAAGCAGTTAAACTTTTTTAGCCACCAAAAAACAACACACGTTTTCCCGAAGTTAGTAAAAATATTCATCCTTCAATCACAGAAAGTAAAATTGTAGCTGAAATAAATTACAATTCTCTACAAAAATTACTCATTATATAGAAATAATTCACACATCGCAATAGTGGCAGTAGACTTTGAATCACAATATCAGGATGTTCTCGATATAAAACAAATAGTTAATAACATATGAAACAAGAAAGAAACCGGACTTTTCCTTCGATGTTATCGTGCTTAGACTTTGGGCACAGGAAAAACAACTGTAATCAAAACAATTTTGTCGTGTTTGTGCAGGTGATCATATCAGCAAACGTGAACAAAAGAACCCTTCAACATGTAAACTTTGTCTAGAGAAACATAGGACCAGAGAATAGCAGACCCAGATCATAGAATGTCTATATTATCGAAAATGTTAAAAAATAAAAAAAAATAATCCAAATGTCAGACAGGAACAAACCATTCTTCCACAATTCAATATAAAAACTTTTCAATATTACCTGCAACCAACAATATACCTAATTTCACAGGCAAAAATACCAAAATGTAGATACATATAGATGGACCAAAAAGAAGAACCCATTGGGATATCTTTCGAAAGCTTTTGACTTATTAACCCTAACATCTTGCTCTCAAAATTACCTTCTTATGGAATTCGTGTATTGCCCCTAGATTGATAACCTCGTACTTAAACATCGATCTCAAAGAGAAGAAATACGTACTGGCACGTAAAGACATATTAACTTATCTTTCCAATTCTTTTCCAATTGAACATGGGTCCCAAAGGTTCATTATAGATCCTATCCCTTTTTGTTGTACGTAAATGATATGCCCTCATCTATTTAAACAATGGAAGAACAGTTCTGCTTTCGATGACACGAATGTTTTTGCAAAAACTATAAATAGTACAATTTCAGAAGTTTCAAATTGGTTTTTTAATAACAAATTAATAGTTAACGAAGGAAAACTGTCTCAATGTTTTGCCTTCAAATCGGCAATCGATGCTCCATTGAAGATGAACAATATGCCGACGTTAAGGTAACAAAATTTCTAAGTCTCTCAATTGAATCAAATTCAAATAGAATGTGATATAACATAAGTAAACACTAAATTAAGCTCATTATGTTATGCATTCAGAATTCTTCTAATTCTGTCAGCCTTCATGCAGCCCCGTTGCTGTATTTTTCAAAAGTATATTCCCGGCTGAGATATGGCATAATATTCTGAGGAAACTCATCCTTTAGTGCCCAGTCATTTAGATTGCAAAAGAAAATTATCCGAATAATGAAAAATGCATCCAATGATTCCTGCAAGCCACTTTTCATTGAGCTTGGAACTCACCATTGCTTTGTTTTATATTTACGAATCTGTAGTATTTGTCAAAACTGACTTACTTAACGATGGGAACATTTTCAGGTAATACTGACATTTATGGTTAAACACTGACGTAGAAATCAGTTCATCAAGTGTCAGTATCAACAGCTCACTCAAGAAATCTACATACAACATGTATTACTTTAAACGCATGCAGATAAATTAAACAATAAAATTGGTAACAAATTTAGAAAAAAAATACTTTTCACCAAAACTGATTCTATACAATTAGAGACTATACTGTCGTCAAAAGAAAATAAAGTTTACTTTAACAAAACTGATGTACAATGAATTAGTTTACATTTGTATTGTATAATTTTAAAAAAGACTTAAATGCCTGTAACAAGTAATGTATTTCAGCTTCCGGGTCATTAACCCCTTTATCGGATTTTGTCTAGTTTCCTGATCTATTAGCAATGCTGAGATGGCCCTTTGGTTTGTTTTGGACGTTGTGACATACCGATATGTCACGTTAAAATAAACTAACATTTATTTGAACAATGGTGGGAACATGATTACGAAATATCACGAGAGCTAGAGCTTAGCAACGACCGAATAAACAATGAGTTTTGGTTTTTTCTAAATGCATTAAGAGGTTTGGGTGCCGAAAGTAGAAAATTTGGGATTGGGAAAAGTTGACGATCAAAGGTCAGCTCACCAAAAAAATAACGAACGTATGGATTCTGGTGAGAGAAGGAGGTCAAATGTTAGAAAAAATGAGTAGTTTAATACGAAGTCTTGAGGGATGAATCATGCAGGAAGATTTCATTCTGCTCGGAAACGCGCTTTTGAACTGATCGTAGATATTTTCATGGGAAGCAATATTAAGTATAAATTGGGAAATTTGTCGGGAGTGGTAATCGAGTTCGGGACTACGTCATAGGACGTAATCGGGACTGATAATTTTGATAGTTGAGACCAGCTTGATAGGGAGAAGAGGATTTCGTGGGAAATTGGGCTAGGCAAGCTCGCAAGATATTTCGACTGAGAAGTCTACGAGGGGCATCAACGAAGAAAAGATAAGAACCAGTATAAATTGTAAATTGAAAGAGATCTGATCAAATGCCTAAAAATTGTAAATTCACTCAATTGTTTCAAAAGCGTAGAAATAAACTTTGTTGAATTTTGTTCTTTAGAAAAGAAAGTGATTTTTCATTTAGTCAATCCAAACAGAAAATGAACCAGGAATAGAATCATTCTATTTCAGATTCCCAGCTGCGCTGTATAGTCTATGGATCCTATAATCCATTATAGAGGTAATAAGGATTATAATATATTGACCCATTGACCCAGCAAGCCGGACGCTAAGATCTTTAGCAGATATAAATGTAGAGAGAGGAAATTTTGGTATATCTCAACGTAAATGTAGCTTCACTATGCGCACGTTTTGTTGAGCTTCTTTGCTTTGTAGTGGTAGTAGAGCTTAGGTGAGTTTTTTTTTTTTTTTTTAATTTGTTGCGTCTACTTCGACGCAACGCGTCTCTCAAGCCCCTTGGGGCATTGAGCGCTTTGCGCTTATCGGAGTAATCCTTCCATTAGCTGCGCTTGTTTATGGAGTAATCCTCCGTTAACATTGTCTGTCGCGTCTCGTCGTAGTCGGTTGTCAAGAGGACGCTTGGTAGCGTACGCGCCTCCGGTAGCGTACGCGTCGGTGTCAAGAGGACCGCAGGTAGCGTACGCGCCTCCAGGTAGCGTACGCGTCGGTTGTCAAGAGGACTGCCAGGTAGCGTACGCGACGCGTACGCGCCTCTATCACGCGCTCCTGCGTCACTACCAGCGGCCAGAATTAGGAAGGAATAAGGATAGGGTAGGGTTTAGACACTTCACAGGGGTTGACTAGCCCTTGTGAAGCAGCCGAACTCGTTTTGTTGGAACAAATTTCACATGAGATTCGACGGGAATCGAACCCGGATCTCAGGTGAAAGACTTTGACTTTGCAATGAGCCAGAATTCAGCCCTATTTGTTAGCAATTGAGAAAATCAAATCCGTTCGTTTACCGTTTCAAATAAGTTTTCTATAATTCGGCAACGAAAATATCTAGTTTTTGAAATGTTAATCTCTCGCTTCTTTAAATTTATTATTATTATTATTATTATTATTATTATTATTAATATTTTTCATCTTTCAACTATTAATAGTTAAATTGTTGGGAAGGGAGACTAAAACTCAAGAAAGCGTGCGTAGATGATTTTCTCCCCCCATACGTCACATACAGTTTTTGACTAAATAAATAAAAACTGTTTTTGACTAAATAAATACCAACCAGCAACGAAATACAACAAATACAAATCACTACAACATAACAAACAACACGCAAACAGAAACTACAACTTCAATATTGGTAATTCATTTACACAAAACATCACTCAGTTTATAACCAACCACATCATTAATTTTATAAATTAACTTGTACCAAGAGTTATACAGAATATCCAAAATCGTCATAGGGAAGTCGGTCTACAAATTTCGCTGATAAATATTTATACAACATAAAATACCTTAGTCTCAACATATTAGCACCAACTGAACCATTTACTTCCCATATGATCCAAACAAATGTCTAGACATGCTTGATATAGCAGTTACAACTATTAAAACACAATTCATATCTACAAGTATCAGAACTAGTATCAAATCACTTTACACTAATAATAAACCGTGGAAAAAATCCCAGCCTTAATACTTATAATATTTATAAATTAATTGGAAGTACTTGAACACTGTAAATAAATCCACTCTTCATTTCACAAACTGAATTCTCCTAAGAAATTAACCAAGCCCTCACGACCCTCAACAACATAAATATTTATTTTAATTAGTACTATTAACAACGGTCATATTGAAAAAGCCTTTGATGTTAACAAAATACTACATAAACCGTTTCCATCTAACATAATTAACTTAATTCGCATAAAAAATAAAACAAGACGACTAGGGAATTCCTTAAGAACCCCTTCTTTAAAAAATCAACTAAATATGTTAAATAATATTTGTAAAAGGTTTTCAATAGATATAAGCAAGAACAATACATCCTATATGATTTACGTAAATACAAAAAAACAAACAAAAAAACATGACGGCAACTTACTAAGAAACTCTCAAAAAAGAATAAGTATTCCCCCCGTCAGCAACTAGTGATGGTAAAAGATACTTCCCAAAGGAAAAGGCTGAAGTACTAGCTTTCCACTTTGTTGACACATTTATCCCCAGTAACTCCCCTTAAGATCACAAACACGACTAAATTTTGAAAATATTCAATGCCCCCCCATATAATATCCCCCACCTAATACAATTCGTAACCCCAAACGAAATAAAAATAATACAGGAAATGCAAATAAAAAAGCACGAGTATAATCGCATCAATATAATCGTTTTAAAATATACCAGGAGAACGCCATTGCTTTCTAAATAGTACTTACAATTCTATATTGAGAACAGGCATTTTCTCAAATATGGAAACACCCAGTGATTCATTCAATAGTAAAACCTAACAATCACTCAAAAGCAGAAAATTACAGACCTCTCAGCCTGCTACTTATAATGTCAAAAATCTTAGAAAAATTAATACTCATCAGATTGAACAAACACACCAAGAAAACAAACAGTATACCATAGCATCAGTTTGGCTTCACATCACAATACTTTACCACCCACCAACTACTAAAGCTTACGAAACACATTCACACTGCATTCCAAAAGGGACAAGGCAAAATCAAAAAGGCATTCGATAGAATATGGCATCCAGCTCCTATTATTATTAATTTCAATAGGTACACCAAATATCTATTACTTGTCATCCTTAACTATAACACAAATACAACTTTTTCAGTGTCAATGAAGGCCACTGCTCTAATCCAGGAAAATTGCTGCTGGGTTCCACAAGGTTTAGCCCTTTGTTGTTCAATATATACACTGCAGTCATTCCAATTTCAGCTCAAATAAACACCGCTCAATTTTCTGATGACACTGCACTCTACATCTCAGGGAACTCTTTAGCAACTCATCAAACACAGCTTCAAAATCATTTAATTTTACATGCAAACTGGGCTAATATCTGAAAAGTACAGTTGAACCCAACAAAATCTGTGTCAGTGATATTCTCATTAAAACCATTAAATACCCTCTTCCATTATTCATACATAACGACACCATCAATTAGACACCAAATAAATAAAACAATAAAACACTTGGGCTTAAACTTCGATAAGCGACTCAACTGGAAGTAATATATAGGGTAAAAACTCAGCAATCCAAAACTAAACTAATTCAACTACGCCCCTTTACTGAATCAACCCAGTCAACTCCCACACCTAATGCACTATCACTTTCAAATCAATAATCCGGCGACACTACTTTATGCTTGTGCCATCTGAACCAATGCTGCCAATACAAACCTAAACAAAATGCAAGTGATCCAAAATAAAATATTACTATTAATTACAAAATCACCTTGGTTCATCAGTAACAACCAACTGCATATGTATTTAAATATAAAGACATTAAAAACCAAATAGCCTACCTTGCACACAATTTTACACAAACCTTCCCAAATACAAGCATCATCCTTCTATAAAGTGAACAAAAACCGCAATTATCCAAGGACAATTAATAACAGATATCCCCTTCATTCTTTCTAAAAAATGTTCTCAAACCTGGATAATACTTATTTGAGGTGCTTCCTGCTTCCTCTCCCGCTATATTTCTTAATATTATTTTTATATAACTGTAATGTGTATAATTTTAAGTTAGGTGAAGTTAGTATAAGATAGATTAAGACCATCAAACATTTGCACAGTTAATATGTAAACTGAACAATGTAATGTCAATCAAAAATAAAATTATAACAATAAATAAAAAAGAAGTACTTAAATCACTGCTTCACCCAAAGGAACTGTCGGTCAGTCACGCAAAAACTTCGTGTGTTGCAGCAATCTACTACACCTTGTTCTTAAAAATTTCACTTTTTTTTAGTTATTGAGACCCACTTCGATTGTTATGAAGTTGTCAACCATACTCTAATGCGTTTATAAATATTTTTAAAGTTGCAGCCCATCGAGTGTACAAAATATTCAACTTTCCAAAATTTTTATTTAAAAAGAATTGAAAATTGAGGAAATTTTGCAAAATCTAAAAAGTTAACAGGTTTTTAGGTTTTGATTGGAATTTGAAGAGAGTTTCTAGAATTAGTGTATCCAAGTATGCGATAGATGTTTCTTCTAATTAATTCCATTAAACGCCCCCCTCCTCCTCCACCGACTCACGCCCCACAATTCAGGGATTTTAGTATAATGTGTGGTAGGTACCAAAAACAATCATGCAAAGTTTCAAAACTCTGGGATTTTTCTCTTGAATTGTCTAATTTCATTGGCAGATTTTATCGCGCTTCCTGCCCATCACCGAGAAATGTCCACCCCTGTGACAAGAACACAAAATTTGGAACCTGTTCATGAAACCCGGTCGGCCGGCCTACTCGTGGACTTGCAGGCTTATTTTCAGGCAATTTTCGGCGTGGAACTGTGCCATCCTGGCATGCCGTCTAGTTTTCAACTAGTGCTAGTGTCGGAATTAAATGTAAAAGGGGCAAAGTAAGGAAGGAATGGTCCGGCGGCCTTTGTTAGGCATTCTCCTGGTGTTGATCGGAAAAAATTACCGATCAGAGCATTCGACCGGTCACTAGAATACTCCTCCAGACAGTAGTTGAACTCAACACAGCAATCAGCTCATGTCGAAAATTCACCACCGTGCGGTCACGAACCCTAGGAATACGAAATGAAATACCTCCCAATACGAAATGAAATTCCAATCCTGTAAATGAAACTACAGAGACAATGCAAACAACGTTGAATTTATGATCGTGGTCCCTGTCATCCTTCCGAACAATCTCTGGTACTGTAGGATGTAGCTCGTGTAATTCTTGAAAAGAACATTGCATATTCTACGTACGTATTTTATATTTCGTTTAAGATCGTATTGTTTGGTGAAGACAAGAGTTCAATTATTTCTGTACAGGTAGGACGTTCATTCAGCTGCTTCATTTTGAGGTCTTAACTGCTGCAGTTTATATTCGAAAATTTGAAAAACAATAAAGAGTGATGAATTTGACGAAATATTACAATGTGTAGGAACACAGGGATTTCCGTATGTTTGCATTTGTAATGATGCATTAATGTAGGCAGGACGCAAATGTCACACAGTTTGACAATAGCAATTGAGATGAGGGCAGATAATAAATTATGAAAGTTGATTTAACTCTGGTTGTGGTAAAAGTAATTCAATATCAGTCTATTCTCTGTGAGGACGCAAGGGGCATTAAGGTAATTGTTTCAGTCGCGCATTCTCTTTTTCTCCTTTCTCCTAATTGGTCTACCGATTCGACGTTGTGTGGCGCTATCAGAAGTGATGTTGAAACTGCCATTCAGAATCGCCACGAACTCTAGTTTTAGACATTTGATTGCTCTAGTGTATTCTATTTGCTCTAGTGTATTTTCGTTTTCATTCATGAACAGAGCAATTTTTATTGACAATTTGAAAATTAGGAGCAATTACTTATAAAAATGTCATGCGTTTAATGGCTATAATCATGGTGTTGGTACTTACTTTCTCACCTTACGTATGTAAGAACAGAAAGTATTGTAATCGTGCGCTGGAAAACGAAGAATATTCAACAGAAAAACTCTTATTGCGGGGTCCTAGTAACGAAAAAGTGTATAAATCATGTTCATACAGGGGCGTTTATTCCATGGAAGCAAGGGAAATATTGCTTCCCCTATCATTTGCAAGGACATCTTATATTTTAATGTCACTTGGCTAGTAATTTAGAATCATTACTGTAATCCAAGTCAAAACAGTTGAAATAGGGCGCGTTCAACTTTATCTTCCAAAATGATCACGTAATTGTTATTGTTACCAATAGATAGGTAGAGATCGCCTGTAAAGCGCTTTGGAAGCACTGAGCTGACTGCACCAGCGTTTTGTGAATGCTGTGATCAGCATTATGCTTGGCGCGTTTGGTGGGCGCATTTAGTGGGCAAATTTAGAGCCGTTTGGAAGAAAAATGGCGTTAAGCGTTGATGTAAATGCGAAATTCTGAAGTTCTTTTCACAGGAATCCATTGAGGTTTCTGAAAACTTCATTTGAAGTCATTTGAAGCACTTCTACTCAGAAATGCAACGTTTATAAATAGATTGTGTAATTTTTGAAAACACAAAAGAATACACCAAAATAAACTTTAAGTCATATTAAGCAGTTCAGTTAGCAAAACGTGCTGGAAAGGTATGAAGAAAAAATCGGAGCAATTTTTGAGAAAATGGTGATTGAGTGTTTCTGAAAATGCGGAATTTTGAGCTCGTTTTCAATAGAAAACTGTTGTTTTTCGAGAAACTTCATATGACATCATTTAAAGCACATGTGCTCATAAATGCAATAATGTGAACACATCGTCTCTGATGTAAATATTATCGACATGAGAGACAAGTAAAAAATTACATTTTTGAAAAAACGAAAGAATAGAGTAATATGGCGTTTATGTCATCTTACAGGGTACATTTAGGACTATCACTACCGAAACCTTAAAGAAAAATTGTAACTGATTTTGAAAAACTTGTTTTTCATTTTAAAATTGCAAATATTGCTCGCAATATTGCTCGAAACCACTAAAAGTTTCAAAACATGTACGTAACCTAAATGAAAGAAACAATTATGGACAACAAATTTCATTTGAAAGAAAAATGCCTATCTTTAATTTGTAGGAAGAAGTCGAAAAAAATCAAACTTTTGCAATTATCAAAAATTCAGAATTAACAGTAAAAATCGGACCTATGGAACCTTTATAAGTGCTTTTTACTCTATTCTTTCACGAAATTTAAAGAAAAATTTGAGTTGTTTTTGAGAAAATTCTGAAAATGTCCTAGTGGCGCTGTAAAGAACCCCAAATTTCAAAGAATGTTTTTCAAAATATCCAAGTTCCAACTAGATCCAGATGTACAGGCGTTTCTACAATTGAAAATTTCTACGTATGGTTTAGGCGTTAGTAGTAGTTCACAGACGAACGGACAGACAGACGCACGGACGTTTTGAAAGAAAACAACAGTTTTCGGTATCAGGAGACCCCAAAATGTGTATTTCCATTGAAATCTGACTTTTCTTTGCATTCCTTCTATAATAGCTTTCTATACTATGTATATTACTCCGTATATACGTACGTATACGAGAAAGTAAAACTCGTCCATCTTGTAATTGTTTTCTAGAAAGAAATGTCACCACACGCCACTGTGTTCACATATAGTAAATTATTTCTCCAATGTGATGTAGTCAAAATTCATGTTTATGGATACTTGACACGTAAAAATAGATTGACAGCCAAACGTCTGTCCGTCTGTGGTCAACGGTAGCGTCTAAACCGTCCAGCCGATTTCTCCAAAATTGATATTTCCCAATCGATCTGAACTAACTGAGGATTTGAAAGTTTTCAAGTCAATTTTTCCACGTACAGAACAAGGAATGCTTTAAATAAATGGTCAAATTTTCGATGAACTCTGAATTTTGAATATTGCAAATTTATAAATTATGAGAACGAGTACGCTGTTGTAGATCACCAGTTTCATTTGACTGCGATACTGAAGTATTAATTTCTGTTGATTCTAATAATATTTCAATGGTGAGAGGACTGCCAAGGTTCTGTTGGTTATTAAGCAACTAATTTAGTTTTATTTGGAATGAAATATTTTGTGTCTCTGCTCTATTTCCCATTGTTAACTGCAAAGTGAAAATGAATTAACAGTGATAAATTGTGACTTATGAAAATTTTATATACAATTGAGACGTTTGTCTCTGTAATATTAACTATTTGATTACATAAGTTAGACATAATATAGATTATCTTTGTTAGTTATTTAGGTCGCAAAACATCGAGGTCATTAGCGAACACTATTGTGATTAACGTTATGGTAACTGAAGATGAATCGAGATGGTGATAATAAGGTGAAAGGACGAACACAAATACAACCATGCCCGAGGCGGGACTGGAACCCGGGACCCTTTCGTCCCAGATCGCAGACACTACTGCTTAGCAATCTCAGCCACTGATCGGCTGATAGCATTTTATTTTTAAAAATTATGACTTAATATCTCTTGGCGTAAAGCAGTATTTAATTGCCACGAAATGTTTGACAATCGTTTCGCTGTGCGTAAAATCATTACAATTGAAATATTTTTGTTTTTGTATATTTCATTGCAATTGTTACATCCGATAAAAAGGGAAATCTTTTGACAAAGTTTTACAAGGCATGCGAAGGAACTCGGGATTCGCAGTCCTTCATGAACTTGCTTTCTGAATTGAAATATGAGCAAAAATGCGTTGGTTAAGATCCACTATGGCAACAGTGCACGCCACGCCGGAAGGGCCGTGATTTTCCATGAGTCGCGTATCGCAATCGTCCGCTTCGGCGCAGCAATGCACCGCTTGACGGGGTCTCCATAGAGATGTCCTTCGCTGAGCGGCTCCCGAGGCGCCCTGAGGATTGGCAACAGCAGAATCTCTCTAGGGCGGCACACAACGCGTACGTATTCCTCAGTTTCCTCAACTTTTCTGCAGCATCTTTAAAAGTTGGTTTATGTCCATGACAGTCTTTAGGTTAGAGACGCTTTCATGATCGAGCCTGCCTGCGTTAGATCCAACGATTCTTTTTAACTTCTCAAATACGTACAAATATCTTAGATAATATTGATAGTGTAGAGAAACTTATGTAATGTTACGGAAAACCTATGTCAAATTTCAGCTGAAAGACAGGTTTGGGGTCCCCTGATAGCGAAAGGTGTTGTGTTGTTGTTGTTGTTGTTGTTGTTGTTTTTCAAAACGAGAATCCATCCGTCCGTTCGTGCGTCCATCCATGTGTCTGTCCACCAGTGAACACACTAACGTCTTAAGATATTATTCCCAGCCGTTTTCTTGAGCTCTAGAATACCTATTCCCCTCTTTACTAACATTAGTTGAATTAAGAATAAATGTTAGTGACGAACATTGTTCCGAAATTACATATAAGAAATGCCTACTCGTATAATATAAACTCTTTACAAGGAAGAACAAACTACATATCTGATATACGTAAGGTACGATTCCACTTACAAATGTAATAATGTATACAAATCGATGTATATGTGCATATTAATGGCGTGAGAGATATTTCAAAAATTTACATTTGTGTAATTTGCAAAACAAACTACAGCAAAATGAACTTTATGATATATTAAACAGTGCAATTAGCACTATCCATAGGAAACTTTTGAGGAAAAAATTTTGAACGATTTTGAGAAAACGGCCTTTGAGCGTTTCTGAAATAGCTGAAATTTGAACTCATTTTACAAACAATGTTGAGTTTTCTAGAAACTTTATTTGACATTATTTAAATCACATGTACTCATAAATCTAATAAAGTGAAGAAATTGCTCTTCACGAGAAGCTAAATATTTCCGGTAAGAGAAGTCAAAAAATTAAATTTTGTAATATTTGGAAAAACAAAAGAATACAGCGTTTATGTCATGGTATAGAGTTCTTGAGCACTAACACTACCAAAAATTTAAAGAAAAATTGGAGCCGTTTTGATAAATATTGTTCTTGTAATTTTTTATAATTGCAAATATTATACGCACTATTGCACGAAAACTACTAAAATTTCCAAAAACTCTACATGACCTTTTTGAAAAAACTATTTATGGACAACAAAATTCATTTGAATCTTTGGCTTCAATTTGTAGTTGTAGGAAGACTCGCAAAAGTCAAATATTTGCAATTTTCGAAAATTCAAAGTTAACTGTAAATGAGACGGACGGACGGACGGACGGGGACGGATCGGACGGACGGACGGACGGACGGACGGACGGACGGACGGACGGACGGACGGACGGACGGACGGACGGACGGACGGACGGACGGACGGACGGACGGACGGACGGACGGACGGACGGACGGACGGACGGACGGACGGACGGACGAGACGGACGGACGGACGGACGGACGGACGGACGGACGGACGGACGGACGGACGGACGGACGGACGGACGGACGGACGGACGGAGGCGGACGGACGGATGACGGACGGACGGACAGACGGACGGACGGACGGGACGGACGGACGGATCGGACGGACGGATGGACGGACGGACGGACGGACGGACGGACGGACGGACTGACGGACGGACGGACGGACGGACGGACGGACGGATGGAGGACGGACGGACGGACGGACGGACGGACGGACGGACGGACGGACGGACAGGACGGACGGACGGAATATATCCAGGAATGAGCTGAAATAAATTTTGATCATTCATCTTTAGAATTGGGATTGGATTTATAATTCACTCATTTAGTAGTCAAATGAACAATTTGTATTGAATCGTAAATAATATTCACATACGACAAAATTGTCAACTTTTCAAAACAGGAATATTCATTTGTTTCTGCTATTTTTGGATATTTAAAGTCAATAAGTGCGACATTATTTACATTCTGTGTATTTTTATGATAAATTTTAATCTTACGACCAATATTTGTGCAATCACATTCTGTATAAATAAATTAATATTAACCTGAATTTTTGAACTTACATAGCTCTTTTAATTAATCATGCATGTTTTACCAAAGAATTATAAAACTAGTCTTGTCTTTCCAAATGTTTATGACGTTATTATCGAATCCTTCTGATAAAAAAATGGTTTTCATTATCACGGATCTTACGCTTAGATGTCGAAGTTTCCAATCTGCATCGATGTCTGAAATCCTGGCGTAGTAGAATCTGAAGTCCTCCGGGAGATCTTCTCGAATCACTACGATTAAATTACTGAGTTGTTATTACCAAGCAAAATTTTCAAACCGCATAAGAAAAACGTTAATTAATTATACTATAATTTTCCCTATATTTCTAAATCTAACTAAACCTATTTGAAATTAAAACAAAATGAAGGGTTCGGCTGAAAACATGTTAACCACACAAAGTGAAAATTGAGTTTTCAAGTGGAGGATTTTGCCTCTGCGTGAGGCTGATGATTTGCCCCTAGTTCAGAATACCGCTCATACAGGTCATGCACATATTGTCAAAATATGGTAAGCCACATGTTTAATGAAAAATGTTATACGACAGCACGATGGCGTCTTAGGAGTAAACAGAAGATTTTCTTCAGATAATGGCAGTTTCCAGTTCTTTGAAAATAACGGCATAACCGACAGTGGACGTGAATACCTGATGTCATAATCCATTTGCTTTTGTGAAGAGCTTGATGAGGCAAGTGAAATAATCTTAATAAAAATGGTGAATTGTATTTATGTTGAGGGTTATCTTTTTACAAGAAATGCTGATTGTAGTTTCTGATGGCATTAAGTTTCTCTTACAGGGTGGTATAGGGGAAGTGGAATATTATTACACATTTCTGAAATGACAAGCAAACAAGGATATCATTTACAACGATGCATATCAAACTAGAAAAGAGGAGAAGGAACACGGTTGTCCGTTACGAAGAAATCTCTCAATATACAAAATATAGAGGTAAAAGTGATGAGGTTTCATCAGGAGTTCTGGACCAATTGAATGCCTTAATATGCCAAAAGTTAGTAATGAATCCGTCTTCTTTTTGCAAGTTCGGGAAATTAGGTTTTATAATTTAACAAAATGCGTATCTTTTTGATGTTCTTCTTGGATGAAAATCTAAACCTGTTACTCGTAAATACACAAAAGAATTGCAGAGCAAAAGAAGCATCAAGTATTTTTGTTCGAAAGATGGAGAGTATATTGTTCGTAAATCGCTTTCAGTCCATATTGACTTAAAAAGCAGGGCAGACTGGAACATCTAGTGGAGAAAATGAAACAACGTGTTGTCTCACCATCTGATAGAACAGGAATATATGATAAAACCCCGGGATATACTGTATAATGATACAGATATTCAGCAGTTAAAGAAAGCTCTAGGTACAAAATTCTCTACAGTCAAACCAATCCAGATAAAGAGTTTTGTTTATGAAGTACTCCTTGGAACTTGCATGAGAACTATAAAGAATTTTTTGTAAAGATAAAATAAAATTTCCGTATTTCTAGTGATAAATACAGAAATGTTTCGCAGTTCAGAGGATTTTAATATCAGTTTTAAAACCCCAAACTCTGATACCTGTAAACTTTGTGATTCACTCATGTAAAATTTAGAAGCAGCTTCTGAAACGCAAAGAAATCTCGACATCAAATATTTAACTGCACCAAAGAAGTTGACACAGGACAAAGCCTTATTTCTTCTTACGCAGGAAAAGCACGAGTGATAAAGACATCTTGGTGATGACGATTCATCTTCAAAAAGCGTTACCCACCCAGTTATCAGTATTTCCCGGGCATACTACCTTCAAAAACTTTTATCATATAATCTGAATGTCCGTGACTGTGGTGAAGTCATGTGATTGGAACATGTTTCTTCGGGAACGAAACTACTGCTGGAAAAGGATCGGGAGGAAATTGCAAGATACCTTAAAATTACAAATAGGATTTTTTTGTAGCCAAAATAAAAAGGGGGAAATAATTTCCATGTTGGCTTTACCTAATATCCCTTGAAGATTTGGATAATTAATCATGTATTTTCCTGCTTTGGGACATACTATGTGCCTTCAGTAGACTGCACCCAGATAGAGAATTATGTCGGGAGGTGGTTTCAAAATATTTCACACTTGATCACTGGGTGAAGTAATTACCAAGAGTTAGTGATAATTAGAAAGCTAAAGGTTATTCAAACAGAATTATCTGACTTCTTGAAATGAGCGAATACAGACGATAGTGGGGGTTCTGGGGGCCGTCCGTCAGAAGTGCAGTCTTAAAAATGCAAATAATATGTAGTAACATAAGGCCTACTCGGAAATCAAACAAAAGAATCTTTATATATGATTTTTTGGGAGAACGAAACAGCAAATGAGTTATTTATTGCCGTATTATGTGGAGCACGCTGAAATTTCACCAAATTGGTTGCTTTTGGCAGAGTCGGCGGCGGGCGCGGCGGGTGCGGGCGCGGGGCGCGGAGCGGAGCGCTGCAATGGAGAGAACAGCAGGCACCTCTTCGGCTACCCTCGGCGGTAGGCGGGGGTGCGTCAAGGGGTGAACAGCCAAGTCAGCACACCGACACAAAAAATGTCAAATCATTTATTGCTAATTAATTGTAAATTAATTGCCACAGTTTTGAATTAATTGCCCGTATTTTGGGGGAGAAAGAGGTGTGCTTTTCTTGACCTCAAGCCAGCACACATAAGTTAAATTGAGTCGGAGATCAACGAAAAACCCCCAAACAATTATTCTAATGATGCCACTAATTGACACGAATTGGGAAATTTAAATTTTCACGTATTTTCGGTCGAAAATTA
Source organism: Teleogryllus oceanicus (assembly GCA_964035755.1). NCBI lineage: Eukaryota > Metazoa > Arthropoda > Insecta > Orthoptera > Gryllidae > Teleogryllus > Teleogryllus oceanicus. The sequence goes on along the minus strand of CAXIVR010000007.1, from coordinate 30,833,950 downwards.
GCAATGCAATGTCAGCAGGCATGACGCAACACCGAACATAATAAAAATAACGGAATATAGAGAGAAAAACGAGCACAATCAAATAAAACAAATATCATAATTAAAAACGCTTGACACTAATTTATTACCAAAACAAAAGTTAATTAGTCCAGCCATTTTTGAAATAATGTTAAAAACGTCATAGATGTGTAACCACGTACGACAAACGCATAGGAAATTGGAGAATAACTAAAACGAAAACCAATATATATATATATATATATTTTATATATATATATATATATATATATATATATATCAATAATCATTCCATTTTAATATTAAAATTATTAAAGAAAAAATTATAAACGTCGAATGTAATAAATAAATTTTGTTAAAACGGAGCTTGAGTTATCTAACTTTGAAAGATATTAAAACTCGAAAATAAAGAAAAACCCAACGAGCACAATCAAAGAAAACTAACATAGTTCGTAGACATTTCATCCAAATATTTAATTTTTATGCAAATTATTGCTTCTGCCTTTATGAAGTAAATAATATTTGAAACTTCTATTTGAAATGCGAGACTACCAACCAAAAAGAATCACTAAAATCTATTAAATAATTAAATAACATTCAATACTAGTTTGTTACACTAAAAATAAATTATCAATGTTTGCCGTTCATTATATAAACATTGTTAAAAATTGCATTAGATTTATCGGACCAAGTCAGATATTCAAAAACACAACCAAATTAAACCGAGAACTTAGTTTCTATATATTTTATACTAAATTTTTATTGTATACATGAATTAATTGTTCATGCCATTTAAAATATAAATAATTTTAAAACCTTGCCGTTATGCAACCACGTACAATATTCGAATAGGGAAATTTTGAGAGTACCAACGAACAAATCAGTAAAATATATGAAAATTAATGCACAGTCAATAATGTTTATTACACTAATGATAAATTAATAAATGTTTCCGATATTATATAAAAATATTGTTAAACTAAATTGACTTATCGAATCCAGCCAGATATTCAAATTGAAAATACAGAGAACAACGAGCACAATCAAATTAAACTGAAATAAGTTTTAAAATATTTAAAACTAATTTTCTACTTTATACACGATTTAATTGCTTTGTCATTCATGAAATAAATTTTTTCAAACTTCGTAGTTATGCAACCACGTGCGACTTTCGAATAGGAAATGCGAGAGTAGCAAAGAGAAAAAATATCTAAAAAACTATTAAATAATTAAGAAACATTAAATACTAGTTTACTTACATTAAAGAGAAAATGATAAATGTGCCCTGTATGTTAACAACATTGTTAAAACTGCATCAGAGATGAACCATGCCTGATATTCAAATTGAAATACAGAGAACCAACGTGACAACCATAAATCAAAAAATAGTTTGAAGATAACGATACTATCGTTTTACTATATAAAACGATTTAAGTCCTCTCCTTTATGAAAAATAAATTTTCTAACTTCGTAGTTATGCAACCATTTAGACTTAAGAATAGGAAATGAGAGTACCAACGAGCACAATTTTCTAAAAGTATTTAAATAATTAAATACACCTTAATAATTTGTTTATTACACAAAAGATAAAATAATAATTTCCGTATTAATTGTTAAAAATGCATTATAATTACTGAACCAAATCTTCGAATTGAAAATACAGAGAACCAACGAGACCAATCAAATTAAACCAAATATATTTTTTTAGATATTTAATACTAATGTTTACTATATGCACGATTTAATTCTCTTGCCTTACGCAATAAATAATTTTAAAACTTGCGTGCAGCCATGTACAAATTTTGAATAAGAAAGAGAGAGCATCACACGAATATCAGAAATACATAAAATAATTAAATACACATTCAATAATTGTTTATTAACAGGGAAAATAAATTGATAAATGTTTGAATTATATAAACATTATTGAAACTGCATCATAGTTATCGAACGAAGCCTGATATTCAAATTCAAAATACAGTGAACCAACGAGCACAATCGGATTAATCCAACAAAAGCTTTAGATATTTAATACTAACTTTTCACTTATTCAAGATTTAATTGTTCTCATTAGAAATAAATAATTTTAAACTTTGTCCTGCAATCACGTACAACATTCGAAGAGGAAATTGCTAAATTAACGGGCACGAATATCTAAAATCTATTAAATAATAAATACACATTCAATACTATTTGGGGATTACACTAAAGATAAATTAATAATGTTTCTGTGTATTATATAACCATTCATAAAATGCATTAGATTTATTCGCCCAAGCCAGATATTAAAATTTCAAAATACAGAGAATCAACCAGCATAATCAAATTAAACCCAAACATAGTTTATAGATATTTCATACTAAATTTTTCTGTATACAGAATTAATTGTTCCTACCATTTATGATATAAATAATTTTAAAAGTGGTTTGTTACGCTTCCTTTCAACTTCGAATAGGGAAAAGCGAGAGTGCCATCGAGCACAATACACTAAAATCTAATGAAATAATTACATGCACAATCAATACCAGTTTACTACACTTATGATAAATTAATAAATGTTGCCGTGTATTATATAAATATTGTAAAAAATTTATGGAGTTTATCGAACTGCCAGATATTCAAATTCGAAAATATAAAGAATTAACGAGCACAATCACATAAAACTGAGAACATCGTTTATAGGAATTAAATACTAATTATCTACTCTATACACGATTTAATTGCACTTGTCATTCATTAAATAATAATTTTTTAAAACTTCCCAGTAATTCAACACGTGCGACTATCGAATAGAAATTGAGAGTACTAACGGCTACAATATCTCAAATCTATTAAATAATTAAATACACATTTAATACTAGTTGATTACATTAAAGATAAAATAATAATTTTACGTGTATTATATAAACATTGTTCAAACTGAATCATAATTATCAAACCAAGCCAGATATGCAAATACGAAAATACGGAGATCCAAAAGTACAATCAAATTAAACTAAAAATATGTCTTATAGATATAATTACTAAATTTACTTATGCACATGATTTAATTACGCTTGTGATTACGAGATAATAATTTTAAACTTCCTGGTTATGCAAATACGTACATATTTGAATAGGAAATTCGAGAGTACCAACGAGTACGAATATCTAAAATCTATTAAATGATTTTAACATTCAATACTAGTTTACTACTCTAAAGATAAATTAATAATTTTTGCATGTGTATTATATAAACAGAATTAGCATGTGAGTTATTGAAACAAGCCAGATATTCAAATTGAAAATAGAGAATCCAACTCAGACAATCACATTAAACTAAGATCATCGTTTACAGATATTTAAAACTAAATTTCTACTCTATACATGATTTAATTGCTCTTGTCATCTATGAAATATTAACTTTTAAAACTTCGTAGTTATGAAACCACGTGAGACTTTCGAATACGAAACATAGAGTTCCAATGAGCACGAATATATAAAATCTATAAAATAATTAAATACACATTCAGTAATAGTTTATTACACTAAAGATAAATTGATAAATGTTTCCGTGAATTATATAAACATTGTTGAATCTGCGTCGAGTTATCGAACCAAGCGAGATATTCAAATTCGAAAATATGAGAACCAAGAGTACATCTAAATTGAAAAAATTAGTTTATAAATATTTAATACTAATTTTTAACTTATACACGATTTAATTACTCTTGTCGTTACGAAAAAATAATTTGTTAAACTTGTCCTATGCAACCTCGTTGAACATTCAAATAGGAAATTTGAGAGTACTAACGAGCACAAATCACTAAAATCACACAAATTGAATGCACATTTATTATTAGTTTATTACACTAAAGATAAATTGATAAATGTTGCGTGTATTATATAAACATTATTGAAACTGCATCAGATTTATCGATCAAGCCAGATATTCAAATTCGAAAATAAAGAGAAAACGAGCACAATCACATAAAACTGCAAACATCGTTTATGGATATTTAATACTAATTTTCTACTCTATACACGATTTAATTGCTCTTGTCATTTATTAATAAATATTTTTAAAATTCATTGTTATGCAACACGTGCGACTTTCAAACACGAAATGCGAGAGTACCAACGAGCACTAATATCTAAAATCTATTAAATAATTAAATAACAATTAATAGTAGTTTATTACACTAAAGATAAAATTTTTGTGTGTATTATATAAATATTGTTAAACCTGCATAATAGTCATCGAACCAAGCCAGATATTCAAATTCGAAAATACAGATAACATGAGTATAATCAAATTAAACCAAAAATAAAGCTAATAGAAATTTAATTCTAATTTTTATCTATGCATCGATTTAATTGTTCTTTAATGAAAAGAACGTAATGACGAAATAAATAATTTTTAAGCTTCGTCGTTATGCAACCACGTACAACTTTCGAAGCGGAAATTGAGAGTACCAACGAACGAATATCTAAAATATATTAAATAATTAAATACAGATTCAATACTCATTTATTAAAGATAAATTAATAATTTTTATGTGTATTATATAATGTGACATACCACTATGAGAACATGATTTATTATAGAATATTTGTCGTAAATGGGCGGAATGATTAGGCAAATAATAGGCAATATGGCGCCTTAGTAACGTCGTCGTGGTTGTTGTCAGGATAAACAAACATCATCTGACGGAGGTGACGGCGTGAGTAGGAGGTAATAAAAGAGATTTGGGGATTGGTTGAAGAAGCGTCGACTGATTATTAAAACGGCAGTTTGGGCATTTTGTCGAAATAAAAGATAGGGGAGGCATTGTGGGTTTTAAAAGGGAGGATAACATTCATTCGGTCGCATGTCGTGACGGTGAGCAGTCTGCTCGCGAATTTCGTGTCTACATACGTGTTGGGGCTTTGAAATATTTTCGGTTGGTAGAGCAAGAATCGGACTTGAGGGACATATCTGACTCTGAATATTTCGTGGCAGAACCAGATGTGAACTTGTGATACTTCTAAAATTTGGGGAACATGTCGAGTTCCGAATATTTTGCTGTGCATCAAAATAAGACTTGGAGTTTTTTCTGCGAGTGAACTCTAATCATTCTTGAACTTATAAATGTATGCGGTTCAGAAACGATATCTGACTTTGCATATTTTTCTTGCTATAAACGGAAGATAGAACTGAGAGATTTGTTTGACTGTGCAATCATAAAAGCACAGGATATTTATACGGTGAGAACGGGTATCAGACATAATACAGTGGAGCTGGAAAAAATATTTGAGTGGTGCGAAGTAGGGTGTTCGTTTTCAAAGAAGAGAAGAAGATTCGTGGTAATTGGACGTCGGAGCTTCAAAAGGAAGGGAAGGCGTTTCTTCGAGATAGCACCAATCAAGAGCACGCGAAATCAGAATCGCCGTATAAGGTCTGAACCAGGCTCATGACTAAGAAAATTCTCAATGTATTTTTTCACATTTTAATTTTACATTGAGAGGAAATAAACATTAAGTTTCTCTTGGAAAGAAAGATAAATGATTTTCTTGGCCAATTGAAGCCAATAAGTAGCTAGATCAAATAATCTCTGTTTTCAGATTCTTCGCCATTCTGTATAGATGGCAGATCGGGTAATCGGCTCTTAATAGATAATAGCGATTACTTTACGACCCCTTTATCGACCTTCGCGGGATAATATTCAGTTTTTTTATCAGAGTAATATGGTTAAAATACTATCGTAACCTTTTCCTGGCGCCCACATGTTGTGAAATTTGGAAACGGGTTACGACGAATCGCTCAATAATTGTGTGATTGGGGTGTTTCAATATAAATGCCAAAGTGATACAAGCAAAATAAAACTAGAACAACTACGACCTATAATTTACAAGAAACAGTCCAATTTATTATAAATCAGCCATAGCAATTTACAAAATTTTAAGGTCATTAGTGTTGTGCATAACCCAATTTAGTTCAATTCTGTTAAAACTAACATTCCCAAACTACAAGTCGTGCAAAGTGTTCTTAAGAATAGTTGCTCATGGCCCTGGTGTATCAGCATCAACTCCACAACAGAATTTAATTTGAAAGTAATTGAACATATCGTCACCAATTTTATGTAGTCTCTCCTCAAAATCCCAGCCCTGTGACCTTTCAAACTGCCGAGGAACCAGATTTCTAAACTGAATCAAAACAAATATCCATATCATATTCTCGAACAAATTGCAGATTTACATCCAGACTGAGAAAGGGATTTCCTCCCCTTGTAATAACAAGTAAGGTTATATTTAAGACTAAGATATAAGTCCAGTAAACACATATGTTTAGTTATATTTACGGATCTATGTGTTGCGCTGCCCGCGCGCATTCGCAAGTCGCGCCCGCCGAGCCACGCGTAATGGCAGAAGGCGCGCGGGCAAATCCTCAAGAATGGGCAGGCAGAGACTCGCCGCCGTCCACGGCAGCAAGCCCAACTCAGCAGGCCGCGGCTCCAAGCGGGTAGTGCTTGGCCCCCTCGCAGCAAGCAGGGGAGAATCGGGACCTACCGCCCCTCTCTTTTTCTACACCGTATGGAGACGGCGTGACGCCCGGCCTAGTGGAGGCGCGGGCCCGCAACCTGAGGCGCATGGATCGCCGCAGCGGCTGTACCCAAGACTGGACGTCAGCCGAGAAGGCAAACAGGGGGGAATATTGTATTAAGAGAATTTGCCTTGTATAAAAAGGATAAATAAATAATCTTTTATGAACACCGTGTATTGTGGATATAACACTATGTATAATTCTTCAAAAATTAATAATAAAAAAAAAACGCTACTCAGCGTATAAGACGTGTCAGACCTTTCATCAAGAGGGGAGATCATCTCCATCTATAGGAAGAAACACACTTACTCACAAAACCTAAGACGCCAACGCCCAGTGCGCCGGAAACACTAAATCAATCAACCCAATAAGAATAACGTTAAGGAATGAGCTCAGAAGAGCCGAAAAGTTAAAAGCGGTTTCACGACATATTTATAGGACTAAAGTATTATTTAACAAAAACAATTTCGAAAACGTTCTGAAGGAAATAAAGAAGCAATATTCTCATGTAACATTTTCAGCGCATATTCTTTTGGTGAGTATATACTTTGTTAGTATTGAATCAAATTCTCATACGGGTGGGAATCCCCTACATTTTAAGGGGACCAGGTCGAGGCTAGCTGGAAGGCAAGCTCGTTTCCTCTTTCAATACAATGTTGTTTTTTGCTTTAAAAGAAATGGACATTTTTTCCATAACATAAATATTGCACATTTTCATAACATCGACATCATAAAAGTACTTCATATTCTGTCGTATTACTTTACCAGATGTCGCTTTTCAAAATAATTATCGATAACGAGCCATTGTGTTTTTACAAAATTGTTGGAATGTTATGTACAGTGTATGTATTAAACAGAATAAACATTATAACTGAAAACACATTGCTGAGAGTAAGTTTGAAAATTGCTCTAAAACTCTTCCTGGCTTGTTGCTCGCCAGTAAACAGCAACATATAATTAGATTCCGAAAGTAGAATTTCTTTTTAAAACTTGAGGGCGTTCTACTCCATAAGCACATAATTATAGTTGGAGATTTCCTTCAAGACACTTCAATTTCTTGCGTTTTACTTTTGCGTATTCACTAACAGTTATTTGGTTTTGTTCTTATTTTACATCTTCATAAGGAATATTTACAGTAAAACCTTTTTATACTGCCTTGCAGAACTTTGTTAACGACTTCCGAAAAATAATTTGAACATATTTAGTACGTGCACAGCTCACTATATGTTTTCATACTATCATAGCACTTTCCCTACTGGAATTACTGAATAGTTCAGGATGCGAATCCTGAAGTGCGTGCTCGTCTTTATTCCATTTACATTCTGTTTTATTATAGATTGTCTTTCTCTTGATATGACCTGAACTTCTTCACACCAAAACAGGGCAAAAACGGAAAAGAATCTGTTTGTTGTTGAGTCTGTGGGTCAGTTTGCGACTCAATGCATTTTTAACTCCCAATCTAAAATGTAACGTTTATCATACATTCACATACTTTTAAATTGAAATAATTTGACTTCGATGAAATCAACGTAAAAAACGGTGCTATGAACTCTAAGACATTTTAAGTACTTAAAGTACGTGCTAATGACGTTAAATAATTTATGAAGAGTTTCCATTTCCAAGAAAAGTAGTCTATTGTTATCCGCTTCAGTTTAATTGTAATCGATTAATTTGGAACAAAAATATCATTTATTTAAACAATGTATTGCTTCCAATTAATTGATTCATAGTCGTTTTCGATTAATAGTTGCCATCAACAACCGGAGGGAAACTAGCCGTAAGTAAAGCAAGGACACACACTCGCGCGCGCAACTTATCCAGTTACTACATGTAGTACATGAGAGAATACATTATAAATTTCGGATCATACATTCATACTTTATAATTTCTATTTCTTTGCACATACATTATATATTTTCTGGTGCGGTCACTTTTAATACAAGTTAAGCTCATAAGAGACAGTCGATGAGGAATGCTGTTTGGAAAAGAATTACAGTTTTGAAAGAATGAAACATTTTTCTAATGCAAAATAGTAAATATAGCGGGAAGTATTCTACGCAGTAATTTAAATACTCTAAGAATCACTATCCTCTGGCGAAATCAAGAAGTAATTACCCTGAATCAACAATGTTTTAAGCTATTTTCTCAATACACCTTTTTCCTAAATATTTCTTGCAGAGTACTAAATTATCGCATGAAACCTTAGTTTCATTGTGCAATCTTGAAGAAAACGTGATACCTCTCTGTTCAAAATGAGGAATAGAAGAAAACGTAAATATCTACTGAACGTTTTGTAATTTAACATAAAAAGTAGGAGCTGGGAATCCAGATTGCAGGAAACGTTTTAACGAGTGCAGAAAAAGAAGTCGTAAATTATCATTTCATCTATTCAAGACGGTATTGTTTACGTCTTATTCGTAAATAACCGCAAAAGTGCTACATCACGTAGCCTGAAAGCGTCCTATAGGTAATGTCCGCGGTCAATAGGCTAATATTAGTCTGGGAAAGGAACACTGAAGATTATGGATATTTTTTACTAATATGCAATATGATTCATGTGGTTGTTATATAATTTACTTAGCATTATCTAAAACGAAGAAAATAATTTGACAGTCATACTTTCTGAATGATACTATTGTTTCCCCTAGTCGGGATGGGAACGATATACTTTAACACAAACTTAGTAACGTTTCGTGTTTCTGAAACATCTTTCAAGTTTCGAAATGATGCATTTAGTTTGATCTTTTCTTTACGACATTCAAACACTAGCCTCAGAACATGACCCTTCAAACAGGCTCTAGTAGTATGAGAGAGACTCGTAAGAAAATAAGAAAATAATTTTAACTAAGAAAAAATTCAAATTTTATTGCGCCACGCCTATCAGCAGGCGCATTTTCTCTTTCATTCGCATTCACTTATCTGGTCGCACTATACAACTTTTCAAACGCAAACTAGGTGAATGTCTTTAAAATTTAATATTATAAATAACTTTTAGCTAATTTCTACTTACAATCATTAAATAACCTACAGTCGTAAAAAATTAATAAATGTTTTTGAAAATAGCAGAGCTTCGACTCAGACCAGATCATTGGGAGACTATTCTTAGTTGCAAGTCCATGCATCATCATTACGCAAGTATTTAACCATAGATGGACAAGTGGTGTTGCTTTCTGAGATCAAGGATGTTATGTTTGTTTAAAATCCTAATAATTTCTCTTGTATTTATAACCTCTACCAGTGATTCTCCATCTATAGAAGTACAATATAAAATAATATTATCAACAATAACAGATAGAGTTCAAATTATATTATAAAGGTAAGTTCAAAAATATTAAAATTACGAGTAACTCAAAATTATAGGTCGGAGAAAATAAGCTAGTTATGAAACGAATTTGCCTTCGTTTGGCTACGTACGCTTCCTTTTGAATGTGTTTATTGTAAGTTTCAATGGTCTTTACATGAAGGATAGCGACATTTCTGCAACTATCATGAATAAGTTTCCAAATATTTAAAATACATTTCATAAAATATTTTAATTCTGATATTTCACATGTTCATTGTGTTATGTTGACTAAATAATGTGATTTTAAGGTATTTTATTCTTTTCGGTTTCGCTTGTTCTTTGAATAAGGAAATAATTAAAGTAAGCTGAGTGTATCTGTTTCTCACAAACAGGTAGTAATATCTAAAGACTTAATAGTGAAACGAAAAATCAGACACATACTGCATATGAAAAAATTAAGTAATACAATTTTGTACATCGTGATAACACTTGTTTAGAAATGGAGAAAGAGCATACGTAATTAAGAAGAACAACTATTTGAATTAATTATGGTAATACTAAATCGCATGTAAAAATGTGTGGTTTATATTTAGCATATCATATACCTGAATCAAATTAGTGCTATTTAGCAATTTAGATAATGTTCGTCCCCAAAACGTGTTCCAAACGTTGAACAGATAGCACGAAGATGTATGCATATTAATATTTCAACTTTCATCGACATATACGTCCTTTTAGTAACGTAAGTTAAAGGGACATTTGTACTTGTTCATGGGCCGTGAAATTTCATTCTTTTCCGGAACCAATTAGATACGGACTTCAAACTCCTGCTGAGTCGTGAAAAAGCAATGACTGCTCAACTTTCCAGCGCCACCCACCAGGTCTGGATCGGCGTGACCGTCCAAAAGCTCAAGGACGTTGAGGAAGAAGATCAGGAAAGGAGAGCGGCCGTCGAGACACGACACCGCGCCACCTACAGGCCAAGGAGGTAACTTCGCCCGCGTCATCGCCAGTGAACGACCGTGCACACCTTCCATTGCTTCCTGACCTCCCTATTTCTTGTGCTTCGTCATTACCTGCCGTATGTCGAAAACCCATCTTTAGATATTCATGACACGATAAAAATAGATTCAACTGAATGAATTTTTGATTGATTGATTTTTTCGTGTTTCCGGGCGCGGCAACTGCTGCGGTCATTTGTCCTGTTAGTGTAGTGCATGTTTTTATCGGGAGATGGCGGTAATTTTCCCCTCGCTGGATGGCGAGATCCGGCGCTGACCTACCGTCGGCTAGTGGGGTTTCCCCCTAACCAGGACTCTCCCACCAGCGGGGCACTGCCCCAGCCGGGACAAGCTCTAAACTCCCGGCCGGTCTCCCGGAATATATGGTAGTGTAGTGCATGTTGAGTGTAAGTGTGTGTAAGGGAGAGGTGGGGATAGGACAAGGAAGGGGAAGGACAGATCGCACGCGGTCCGTGGCCCGTGGTAGGGTTTGATTGATTTTTTCGTGTTTCCGGGCGCGTCAACTGCTTTGGTCATTAGTCCCGTTAGTGTAGTGAGTGCTTTTTCTCGGGAAATGGCGGTGATCATACCCCGCTGGATGGCGAGATCCGGCGCCGACCTACCGTCGGCCAGTGGGGTTTCCCCCTAACCAGGACTCTCCCACCAGCGGGGCACCGCCCCAGCCAGGACAAGCTCTATGCTCCCGACCGGTCTCCCGGAGTATGTGGTAGTGTAGTTCATGTTAGTGTAAGTGTGTGTAAGGGGAGAGGATAGGACAAGGAAGAGGAAAGACAGATCGCGCGCGGTCCGTGGCCCGTTTATTTTGGTACTGCTCCGGCATTCGCCTGGTGTTGATCGGAGAAACCACGGGAAACTACCGATCAGAGCAGCCGGCCGCTAGAATTCTCCTCCAGACAGCGACTGAAATTGACCTAGCTGAAAATCTAGTGTCGAAAATCCTGCCGCCGTCAGGACTCGAACCTAGGACCTCCCGGTCAGAGGCGCTGAACTGAATATGTCATAGTGAAGTCGGCGTTTTGGTAAAGATACACCATCTCTAAATATGAAGATACACCATCTCTAAACATCCTACGACACGTTCAGAGAAGTGGAATTTTTTGCCGTAATTCAGACAAGGTCGCAGACAAATCAACTAGCTTTCGAGAGTTCGCGGACGCTGCTCCAGCGTAATTCACGGGTGGTTTAAAAGTGAGGGTTGACGTACCGAGGTGACGTCACGTCATTGCATATCTGGCATTGGCCTGACTGTTATAATCTCAAAAGCGATATTAAATTCCCATTCACTCTTACTAAAACAAAAAAAAATATTCATTAACAGCAAATTTATTAGTGATATTTAAAATTGTCTATTGAGGGTAAAATTAAATCGAAAGGGTTATCTTTTAGAAATCACATTTACTTTAGAATTCAATAATTGCATTAAATTTCTACATTCAGGTTACGATGTTTCAAAAAGATCCTTGTTTGTTAAAAGAGCTATTCATCAACAAGATGACTTGATAGTTTATTTAACATGTTCCTACTCACAAGAAAGAACATAATTATTTAAAAACAACACAAAACGAAACTAAGGAAGAAATCGCCCAATCATTCTCCTGCCTAAAGATAATAAAAATGATATAACTCAATTTTTCGATCAGTAGAACTGAAATATGACTTTAAGAATATTATATAAAAGTAACACTATTAACATTCAGAGTTATTTTAGCTAATGACGATTTTTGATGTAGAATATATGGTGCGAAAACTGAAACGTATGAAAGCGGACTAAGATCAATTTTTCAAAACAAAATATCTGGTGGTAGAAGAAAATGTAGGCTGCAGCATACCAATAAATGGAGAGCAGATAGAAGCGTGTGAGGAATTTAAATATTTAGGAGGAATCATCAGTAAAGAAAGAGAGTATCAGGAAAAAGACACTATTTCAAAGATCACGCAAGAGAGACAAGTCACTCGAAAGTTAAACTCTCTACTTTGGGGAAATGAAATATCCAGATCAACTAAGAAAAGTTTGTTTGAAACCATCGTACAAAAGGTATTGCTGTATGGATTAGAAACGTGGGAAATAAGAAAACAAGAAAAAGACAAATTAAAAAGCCTGCAAATGGATTTCATGAGAAGAAGTTGCAAAGTGTCTAAAAATGGACCATGTAAAAAATGATGAAATTTGAAAAGAATGCAAATACAGAAATCGATTTTAGAGGAAATGGAAACACGAAGATTAAAATGGTTTGGTCACGTGAAAGGCTCGGTATGAGAGATGGCCAGAAAAATCTCTAGTGGCTCCTTAGATAGAGAAGAAAAATTAGACCCAGAAGAATGGCAAAAGCAAGTTATGAAGGACATGCAGAAAGAGGCCTTGAAGAAGACGATTGGAATGATAGAGGCTTGGCGATTGGGATGCGAGAGACGGCCGCAGGGCTGTAGACAACTCATAAGAAGAAGAAATATAAAAGTAAATCTTGGTTATATATGCAAATTTTCTTTGCAAAAACTGCAACAGTTTTTAAGAAAATGCCCTTAGAGAGTTTCAGAATTCGCTAAATTTTAAGCACATTCTTTTTTACAAAGGTTTTCAAAAAGATTCATCAGAAATAATTTAAAGCACTTGCAATCACAAAGTAATTAATTCTTAAAAATGTCTGTACCATAAATATTAACAATGTAGGATATACTATTAGATACCCGTGCGAGAGCTCTCGCATGTTAAACCCCAGCCTGTTCCCTATTTTTCCATTTCCATATTAAGCCTGTAATTTTTCTTTTAGTTCAAGACCCTCTTATCCTCCGTCACTTGTTCTACGTCTCCGACACTATGTCTCCTTGTAATTGGTAACAATACAATACACTCCATACAAACTATTTTTTTAAGTTAGTACCGAGCAGAGAGGTATACCCGTGTAATTCAATCACGTAGAATATCAGGTAATTCGTTTAATGTCTCATACAGTTGCAGATTCTACAAACTCTGAACAGATGGGGTATAATCGAGAAGCGTCAAACATGTAATACAATGGTTAGAAAGATCTCATCCTGTAGATTGCGGTGTGAGAACGTTTCTTTGAAACTGTTTTTTTAAACAAATCCTTCATAATTTTAATGTCAAAGTCAATTCGTCACGTCTCTATGAAATTCTCTTTCTTCAGAGTCCTCATTTATAAAAATTGGTTGAGTGTGAGAGTCGTTAAAGATGTGTGTTGTAACAGCACAGAGCTTTAAGCTACAGTGGAGTTGATTTTATTATACCAAAAAGGTCGTTGATCAACGGAAAAGTGAAATTAATTTCCAATTCACGCCTTTGTTATGCAAAACGCCGAGAAGCATTGCTGTCAGGAATTCGACATGGACAAGAAACTTGTGCGTTACCAGGCTGCTAATCTGAGCAAGTAGGCGGCCGAGACCTTTTGTAAGTGACAAGATGGCCTTGGCGTCATCAGATAAGCATACGAGCGGGCCATGCTGCGTCATGGGCCAATACAGCAAGGCGCCGCGTGAGGGCACTAGCAACCGGCTAGGGCCAAAGTCACGGGACCTTCTATCGGGTACGTGATTGGCAGGGGTGCCACCGCGTCTTATGCACGGAAGAGGGTACGCGGAGCCCTTAAATACCAAATACCGCAGTTCTCCAGACTTCTAGAATTTTGAAATTTTCGTCAAGCTTCTCGCCTTTTGAAATTTTCATCGAGTTTCTTCTCAAAAGTTTTACCGAATTGATTTGACTAAAGTTTATCGAGCATCGGTTAAATAATGCTTGCTTTAATCGGCTGTTTGCCGTGAACGCGGTCGTCCAGCCGCTCTAATGGAAACGTAGTCGACCGCAGAGGACACGTGGCGTCTCCCTGAGAACACTGTTCTCACGAGTAGGCGCCACCTTATCGCCGGAGAACACGAGTGAGGCCGCTGCGCCCACGTGAATCTGCGGGAGTCTGGACAGGTGGACATGCCTGCGCGGAGGATCAACCGATCCCCGCTATCCTTCTGGACCCCGCCACCTCCACAGCATCATCACCAAGATAAACAATGCGATGAGATCGCCATGAGGGACAATTGTTGTAAACAGTGAACGGGAGAATTTATGCATGGGAAAAGGAATTCAAATGTTAATTAGTTAGTAAGTCATAGATATCTATTAAATTAATGTCAACCAATGGGGTTCGTCACTTGTAGCCCAGTTAGCAATCCCTTGCATGCATGCGTCCCCTCTCCCCATCAAAATTTCAGAGGTCAAAAGCAACGTCTGCCGACTGGTAGTGGGGTAAGCGCCATTGCAGCGACGTAGATCGAAGCGACGGGTTACAGGAAACAATATAGGAGACGATTTCAAAACCATTATACTTGTATTCAAGAACTTGTATTGCCAATTGCAATAATGTATCTAAACGATCCTATTGTAAATATTAACGTCGTGAGAATATTAAAAAGATTGTTTGAACTAAAGGTAATTGATACAACAAAATTTTCAAAAACAGCTCCATTTTCTTAAAACGTTTTCCTCGTTTTCATGAAAAGACTCATTTTCGTTTATCTCTTTGAATATTCGAAATTAGCAAAAGTTAGAAATAATGCCAGAAAATATATGCTGTTGTACTACCACTAGTTTTATCTTCACTACCTCGTGATAGGGAGGGCTAAAGAAGGTTTGCAATTATATGAAACTTGTCGTTTTTCTACGCCATTACGTTCATGATTAGAATGCTTGAATGATTAGAATATCAAGTATGTACTATCTCGTCCGTTCCATCGTTTAGGTAAGCGAGATGACTTTCGATTCAGCTCGATCTGCTGGGGGATATAGACATTTCCTTCTCCGAATCATTTTATGAAAAAATATGAAATTACTATTCATGAAAATAATAATTTCAAAATTGTTTAAAGAATCTGAGACGCCAACAAGCCAGTGATTTAATTTCTGATTGAATAGTATATATGTTGTAGTAAGAGTAGTAATGGACCTGCGGAAACTGTTATATGCCCTCACTACACATTTCAATTGAATTATGCTACCGTGAGGTTTCTTTTTAAGTCAGGGCGAGGGGTGAATGTCGCGCTAGTCAGGGCAGTAAGGGACCCTGGCGAGTTGAGTAAGTTTAATCTGCCCGAGAAAGACCCACGTTCGCGTTACTAGACTAAGTTTGAGTTCTGTGCTTGCTGAATTTCCGAAATTCCACCCAGGGAAAATACTTTTGAGGCTGAAAGTATTTTTGCTGGTTGAAGTAGTATTATAATAAAAAATACTACGAAACAGATACAAATAATGCCAGGAAGTACGTCCTTCTGCAGTACCACTAGTTGGTCTTCTCGTCACACTGTTCCAAATAGTAATATAAACAAATTCATATTCAATGACACAAAATGGCAAAAAATTAAAAATTCACTAGGCAAACAAATACTCTAGAAGCTATACACAGAAGTAAAAATACATTTTTTGACGCTTTAATGTACTGTTTGCCTCGAAATGAACGTTTCTTATAACCACTTTTACTTGTCACGAATTATCTCGAAAGAGAAGCAAGCTTCAACGCAACACGTCAGGTCAACTTCGCCATCAAAAGTAGGCAAAACAGCTTCCGAAAATAGTCATGGAATTGAAAGCTTTGCACTGCAAACAACATAAAAGAATGAACTTTTCTTTACATTTTATTGAAATCCATGGTCTTCTAGATAAATTTACTCAAATGATACACCGTTCATGAGAGACTCGTAAACAAAATGACTGCCATATTGACATATGCACATAAAGGAACCAAGAAACTAAAAATATGTCTAAAGATTGATTTTCACAATGATGTATACTTCATTTTATGTAGAAAAAACTAAATATTTCGAAAATTTTGTATCCCCAAAACGTCAAAAATTCACATTTTTGCTTTATGACTCCCCTGAAATGATGGACAGTTTTCAAAATTATGGCATTCAAATTACGGCATCATGTCTATCTGATTGTACACCATCAGAACGATCACCACTACCGTTTTGTTACAACTTGTTCAACACGTTTGCAAATGGACAAACGACTCATAAATCATTGTTACAATTGAGTTAAACCATAATAATTCCAGTTGTAGCAGAACAACATTCCTCAGATATATCCTAGCGGCTTGCCGGCACCATCTCGACCTCCTGAAGTGTACATATTTCACAGTCAGTTTGAACGCGATCTCCCACCCGCCATTTCTGTGTTTAACCACAGGTAATTAAAGTTACGAGGAGAATTGTTGCGACCGACTTCCACGAACCGTTCACCAGAATAAGTGCCACGTTGGAAAGGAGGCGACGTCCTCAAGGTCGCGAGAACGGGAGTAGCGACGGGGCATGGCAGCGGCGGAGACGCCAAAGCGACCGCGATGGTGGTGACGGCCGAGACGAAGACAACGACGATGAACAGCTACGCTGGCTCAGTGGGAACTTCGTTGCCTCTGCTGCAATGTTGACCGGGACGGTCAACGAGGGCCACCGGAGGCGCATTTTCGCCCCTAGCTACTCAGCTAAGTCGAGTTAAATCACTGGAGGAGAATTTTAGGTAACGGCGTCTCTGGTGATTGGTTTACCGTTGGTTTCTTCGATCCATGGAGGCGGATGACGGAGTAGTACCTTAACAAAAGGTGAACGACGATTGCGATCTTTCCTTCCCCGTGATTATTCTTTCCTCTCTCCTTACACCCACACACAGATATGCTATATGCATTATACTACCTCAGTAGTGACAGATTAGTCCAGTATGAGTTTGCCGAGTCTGGGGTGGTATCAGTTGAATCATGGTGGAGAAATACCATTTACATCGAGGATACAACATTCACTACATTACCGGACAAATGACCTCACTAGTTGACGCTCCCAAACTCTACATACCCACGATGATCACGTTATAATGACGACGCCACTTAACTAACTAACTATAACAAATCCCAATGAAAGTCAACAGTAAGTATACATCAAAGAAAACAACAAGAAACGGCAGCAAGTGACAGTACTGATAACACAGCTGTTGGCTAGTGCTATGCTTGGATTTTTCACAAAGTGGCGGCTGGTAGATCTCCAGATAGAGAATTCGGCACGACTTTTTGCGTGTTTTTTCCTGCCACAGATGTCACATGATTGCGACCGCATCGGCAGTGCTGTAGTCAAGCACCTCTGGCGGCAGGACTGGGGAATGGCTCAAAAAATCTCGTGCGGAATTCCATCTTAGAATACTACTCTCAGCCGCCACGTTAAAAAAAATCACGTCTCTGACGAACAAGTTGAAGACGTACTACAACGTCGTTGGGGATAGTGGTGCAGAGCGTTTGAGTTGAAAATATGGTATTTTAGGTGAAAACAAACATGCGAAGACTTAATGACGGCACACTGATATGTAAACACGAGAATACTTTAGCCAACCAATTTTAAAAAATTGTATTAAATTATAAGAGTCGCTTATCACCTCGAGTGATCTATAGAACTCGATATTTGAAGGAGCTGATATGCTAACTTTCTTCACGCGTGACCCCAAAACCACATTTGCAAGCAGATTGAGAATGGAGGGAAGTTTATATTATAAAATCGTAACTATGACATGTCCATATCAACGGATTCAAAAATAGATGAAATAGAAAATCTATTTCAAGTTTCGATCAAAATCCAGTATTTTATACTACAGTTGTGAGCCTTAAATAGTTCTTGAAATAATGTTGAATAAATGTCAATCTTGTCATTTTAGTAACAGAATTTCTTATTATTAACATAGTAATTGTTTCGAATAAAATGAAATATATGAGACTTCTGCTGAACCTGAATCCTATTATTAGGATCAATTTGTACTAAAAAAAATTAATGGTACATGTAAATTTGAGTCATCGCCATCTCATCGTTATCTCAGTGCAAATCATTGCCTACTCTCCTCTATTCAATGGTACGTCATCCTGCCTGGTCGACAATCTACCAACAATGGTGACAAATTCAAATAAATATCTGTTAGTTATTCACTGCAGCTTGTCCTGCAGCTCATAGTACTTGAAAGGAACAATAAATAGTTTTAAATACACTAACGCAAAAATATAATGACGCATTAAAAGGACTAGTCGCTAAGTTTCAGAAAGAACAATGAGAGCATCAATGTCGTTTTTTCTCCGATTCATCGTGCAGTTCAAAATCTAGAATATTGATAAAACAGAGGTGACAAGACAATACTATGAGGGTAAAAGACGCTATCCCTCGAATTCAGTGTTCGGTAGTTTCGCTTGGTGATAATAAATTCTCGATGAGAAAGACAGGAAGAAGCACTCTGATAATTGATGCAGTGTGGAGATGTAAAGTGATAGAGAATGAAAAGAAGGAAGGAGAGAGAGAGAGAGAAAAAAGAGAAATAAAGAACGAGAAACAGACGTCAATAACCGAACAGCTAAACCATTTTCCGTGAAGTCAGTCTAGTTAAGTAGCTCGAGACGCCGAGGGTCCCTGGATGGATGAGTTTCAAGGAACCCCGGCTGCTTGCGGAGCCGAGCCCCTCGCCGATAGGAATAAAAAGTAATGCCATTATGGCAAAGTGGCTACAGTAAAAGAATTCTCCATATTTAATGACTTAAGACTACATTCAAGGAGAATTACTCCGTGATGTGTCGAATAAACGCTTGGTGAATAGAGAAAACTTCCTTCACTGTTCTCTTCTACAAGAAAACTCTCCTTAGATGCCCCTATCAATAAAATGTATTTTCGTTTTTCAAAAATCTGTGATAGGAAGATTTGTGATAGGATAAAATCTGTGATATGAACTGATTATACGATCCGATCATAACTTGGTGAGGAGGCAACCTTCTTTTGCAATCGCTTTCAATCGCATTATAGCACTTTCATCGCTTCCCAGTCGCAACGTCCCAGAGCCATCCGTGTGGGATGTAGACCAGTGCAACGGGACTCAGTTGGGAGGGGACTCCTGGAAAGCAATCTTTCCCGGAAAGTGACGTTGCAGGCACCCCCTCCGGTAGAAGACCATGAGCAGTGGGAAAGAGAAGGAAGGAGTCAGCTGTGGAAAGAATGTCAGTGTCATTGACGCTATACTGAGCTGATGAAGTTGACTGATAAAACAATGTTGTAGGGTATGACACGGAGCAATATGAATAATTCTAAATTCATATAAATTTTACATAACATTGCATTTAATGTTAACTCAATAACAAGTAATACAAGTATCAATACAATGTAACAATAAGTATAAATAATACTGAATTAGTCAAGGGCATGGGCAGATCTAGCTTCTCTTGGTGGGATCTCTGGTTCGATTTCCGGTCGGAGCAGAAATATAATTATAGCTTTCCTTCAAAATCGTCCCAGTATTTGCAGCTGTGTGACGATGTGATCAGCTCAGCCAGCTCAGATAGACGGAGTTGGCTGATTACAATGAAGGGAATACGTCATGATAACCACAAATATTTCTTACCCTCAGGCGTGGGAATTAAGGTAGATAGATTATTATATTATTATTATTATTATTATTATTATTATTATTATTATTATTATTACCATTAAGCCAGTATTTTACAGTTCTAATGACCGTTTCTCACACTCTACACGCCATTTCATTCCGACAGGCATCTTCCTCTATTCTTCTGCTCTTCATTGTCGTATCAAGATGAACTTACAATATTTCCTTGGCCTTCCTCGTTTTCGTCTTTCAAAAGGGAACCACTCAAAGACAATTTATAGTATTCCGCCAGCGTTCATTCTCATTGTATGGCCATGCCATTCCAGTTGTTTGGATTCTACATTTTCGATCACTTGTCTTTCTATCTGCATTATCTGTCTCATATCTTCGTTTGGTATTCTATTAAACAGGGTATACTGACATCGTCTCCAAGAATTAATTTGCATTCTTCGACAGAGTTGATGAAAGAGGACATCCTTGTCTGAGTCCCTCATTTGCAATAAATCCTTCTGATACTTCATTTTTTATCTTAACATGACTCATACTCTTTTCATAGAGACTCTTTATTACATTTATCAAGGCAGGGTTTACCTTTACTTTTGTTAGGACTTCCCACATTTTATTTATAGGAACACTATCATAAGCCTTCCTTAAATCAATAAAAATTAAGTGTAATTCTCTCTTCGTTGAGATTTTCTTTTCAATAGGTTGGTTAACAGAGAATATATTATATATACAAGTTCTTTCTGCCCCCAAAACCACTTTGTTCCTGAATTTCATTGATCTCCATTTCCAGTATTCGAGTCAAAATCCGCCCATAGAGTGTACCCATTGTAGCTTTTACACTAATTCCTCGATAATTTGAACAGTCTGTTTCTCTTTTATGAATGGTAATAATCCATGCATTCTTTCATTCTTAAGGCACACAATTGGTTAAAATAATGTGTTAAATAACATTGTCACATAATCTACAACAAGGCTTGGTGCATATTCTAATAGCTCAATATGTCAACCTCCAGGACCAGTTGACTTATTTCCTTTCATTTGTTTCAGAGCTTGTATAACTTTTTGAAGTGTGATAGCTAACAGAGGCTGTGATTCTACATGTCTAGTGTAACTGACATGACAGAATTCAGGTCTATCTTCTGTGAGCAACTTACAATACTGTTCCTTCCATTGCTAGAGAATAATCTGATTCAGAATACAATTTTCATTCCGATTTTTATTTAATTTTCAAATAGTTTCCAGGCTTCTCTTGATCGTGAGCTTCCTATATATCTACTTCATTACAAACTCTGTCCCAATATTGATTCTTTGCTTTACATACTTGCTTTTTGACAAAGTTTAGTTGTTTCCAACAAGTAGTTCTGTCCAATGGATTACGAGTTGGCAGCCAACTTCTGTACAAATATCCCTTTTCCTTCACCAATGGTTCCAGATTTTCATCTCATCAGTAGTTGTTACATTTTTTCTTTTCGAGGTTTCTTTCTCCTATTGCTTGAATCTCCTATTGTTTGATGTAATCTTCCATTCAAATTCGCATACTATGTACTCTCCTCATCAAGTTTATTTGAATTGATTTCTTGCATTTGTGTCAGTCTCAATTTGTACAAGAAGATCTTCGAATTATTATTTAAAATCTCTAAATTATATTTTGTCAGCACAACTCTTTTCTTCAATAATATTTTCTAAGCAAATTTAAGGAATAATATATACTTGAGCTGTTATCAGAAAGTGATCTGAATCGAATGTAATCCCTCTTTGTACTCTTACATCTTAGACTTTCATGGGTGCACCTATTGGAATGATAATATAAGCAATTAGTGATCTTAGATCCTTTTTTGATTGAAACCATGTGTATTTATGGATGTCTTAAGGATTAAAGAATCCATTTATAATTCTCATTGAGAATTGTGTACACACTTCTTTCAACCTTTTATCATGTACCTTTCCCTCAGATAATTGGCCGGCAAAATTCCTTCACCGCACCGACAAACGTGGACCGCCGCGGCAAAAGAGAGGGTGGGGGGAGGACGCGTTGATCAATCGCTATCACGTGGAACCGCAGTTGTCTGTGATTGGTGCAAAATTCCAGGAGTGGAAAGGACGTTGCCCCGGGAGGGCTAGTTTGTTTACGTACGAGGCGGAAACCGTCATATTTCCCTACCGATGGAAGATTTTGCCTGCACATTCGCCACGACGAAAAAATATTTCTCAGCAGGGTTTCCGTCCAGGGTATTGTCAATTGACCAGTAAATATTTAGCATTTTAGCAACAATTGATCTAACGTTTGTAATCGATTTGTAACTCCAGTCGAAGTGCAATTTCAGATGCTCATTTCAGGCATAATTTACGGACCTCCCAGTCGTTCTAACGCATATTTCAGATTTGTTTATAAAATTATAAACATTTGCAAAATTGTTAATTCACAATTTTAGGCTTTTTATGGGCATCGGAGACCCTCCCCCTTTAGATTTACAAGAATTGGAAATTGTTTATAAATTTTCAATTGTTGCAAGTTATTTGTGTCATCCTCAGATGCCACGCCACTCATGGCGTTTTAAACGCGATACAAAATTCCGAATTCAGTCAGTTGTTATCATATTTTCGTTCTCGAGATATATGTAATTGTTTATAAATTAACATCTTAGGAAGATGGCCCCATTTTGTTTTCACTTAACACAAGCATACTGAGAAAAAACAGTTCTCAATGTTGCGCTTTTGCTTGCTACGCTTAAAAAACACACATAGCTTATAAACAAATTCTGTGGCCAATTTAATTACGCTAAATCCGTCTTTTTATGGCGAGTATGAATATAACTTTTATTTTGTTTTTATATTCTCTTTTAAATGCAGCAATTGCAAGTCATTATATTTATCAAATAAGAAACTGATTATATACAAATTATTTTTGAATGTGCATTACGTCAAATGAGTGTTTCTACTTTTCTATCAAAGGATGTTGAGCAACCGAATAAGCTGACATTGACATTGACAGCTTTTTTCCCACATACGTACCCACTGATTTTTCATTATTTTTTCGCTGGCAACGCGCGCGATTCCACAATCTTCAAAAAGAAAGCATTATAATATTATCTTTTCCTAGTGTCTGTATAACGTTCGTCACTTATTTAATGGTCAAAAAAAACAGTTTGTGATGATATAAATAATAATGCAGTTCGTGGCAAAAGAAACATTGCTTACATTCCACGACTAAGAGTGAGGATGAGGGTGATAAAAATGGAAAATATTAAAGAGGAACTTACTATTTGAGAAATAAAATGGCAGTAGCTGAAACAAGAAGTACGAGATGGAATAATTACTAAACTTTTCATTCCATTAACACATGGACTCCGTTCATTTAAAAATATTCCCGTCAGCAATATTTTAAATACACATCACTAACCATAGAGATCTACGAGCTTGAAAAATAATAAAAGCTACATTTTTGCAATAAGAATCCCATTTCTGAATCTTCTGTGTCACCTATTACTCACTACAAACATCTACTAACTATTATGCCTAAAGGAAAATATAAAGAGGAAAAATATTTTCCTTTTTTGTTACTTATTTTCTGGTCTTTTTACTAACAATCAATACGCTTAGAAGTCTGCTTTGTTTAGCACCCTGATCGAAAACGTGAGATGTCCAGTGGTGGATCTGAATATTTCTTTTCCGAAGCAGTGCCTTTGCCGGAGGCGGTGGTGTTCCTGGAGATCTGTGGCAGGGCCGGCGGCGGGAGCAAGGGGTCGGTCTGTGGAGGGCGCGATGGTGTAACAGCTGACGGGCGCGCTGCGCTGCACCAGGCGAGCGCGGGGGTGGCGGTGGGGCGGAGGCGGGGCGCGGTCACCCGACCGAGAAAGTGTAGCGGCGGAAATGACGCAAGCGGGACGTGGCGGGCGGGGCGGAGCGGGAGGGGGCGGGGCGATGCGGCCGTCTAGATAAAGCGGCCAGGGGAACGCGGAGCGTCCGTCGCACCTACGCCCACGCCCCTGCGCCAGCGTCCACAGCCCGACCAGCGACAGCTATACCGTTTGCGTCACGATTACAGTGTTCGTCTTTCCTAGTCCTTAATATCCCTTTCTCTGGTTCGTTTTCCTTGGAATTCAAACTTCTATCTGGGATTATTAATTTCATAACCCTCCTCCACCTTTTACTTCTTCTTCTCCCCTCCTCTTCCTTATATTCCTTCTTTTTCTTTTCCACCACTCTTCCTTTCCCACATTCTTGTATTCCATCTTTTTCTTCTTCATCCTTACCTAAACCTTCGTCTTTTCCCCCACGTTCTTTTCCTACTTATTTTTTTCTCCTTCTTTCTCTTCTTTCTTCTCTTTCTTCTTTTTCTTCTCTTCCACTTTCTCTTCCTCCTTCTTCTTTTCCTCTTACTTTCTCTCTTACTTCCTTCTCCTTTTCTCTTGCGTACTCTTTCCCGGCATCTTATAATTATATATCTCTTTCTTTTAGGCGCCCTTTTTCCTCTATTTATTCTTCACTTTTCCTCCTTTTAGCAGTTTCATTTCTATTTCCATATACGTTCTATATTTCTTCTGATTTATTTCTACTTGTCTCTTTATCTGTTTTTACGGTTGTTCTTTTTAATTTCTCGCACTTACTTTGTAAGAAGAGAAAGTTATATAATCGTGCGTAATTATCGGGAGAAAAACTTTATTGACAACCCCTGGTTACAAACAAGTAATGGATGCATTCTAGACCCAAAAAATAGTAAATACTTCCTCTAACACAAGGTGTAACCAGATTCCGTGTTTTGCGGGTCTTACGATAAATCGAATGACAGCCAAACGTCTGCCTACCCGTCTCTTTGTCCCTCCGTCAGTCTGTAGTCGACACTAGCGCCTAAACCGTTCAGCCCTTTTTTCGTAAATTGATATACGCCGATCAATCTGAACGAAATCAAGGTTTTGGGGATATTTAAATTTGGAAATAACTCAAGGTCAAAGGAATATTTGAATTTTTGAGGGTACTTTATACGAAGTTTCAAAAATATTTTCAAAATTTTCACAAAAAGTCACGAAATTTTTTAATTGAACTTTGTCCACGGATAGTGTAAAGAACGTTTAAGAGTTCAGTTCCAATTTTGATTTAAATTACTTATTTTTGGAAAATTTCAAAAGTTCAATAGTTTTGGCGGTTTATTACAACTAAAATATTGACAAAGAGATTTTTTCCTTAATAAAATCTGTTTTATAAAAATATTTTTAAATTAAAAACAATTTAAATAAGCTTATTTTACAAAACTTTTAATAGTTTTCGTGTAATTGTGCGTGAATTATAGGCAATTTTAAAAAGTTTTAAGTACTTTTTTTCTCAAAAACGGCTTCAAGTTTTTTCTTTAAATTTTCTTCCCGCCTGCATCAAGGATTAGTGAAAAAGTTAGTGCTCTTCTGACTTCCGGTGTATTTTCGTAAATTGAAAACTATTATCATTAAAAATTAAAAATTTGGAAGATAGAGACTTTGCTTTAAATAAAATCATTTCTTTAAAAATCAACACTTTAAAAAGGTCATGTAGAATATTTTTGAAATAGGAAGAAGATATTCCAAGAATTTCATTATGAGTCTGCGCTTAGATGGGAGAGAGGTAATGATACCATAGTTTTGTATGCCTTCAAAAGGCTGTGGATGGCCTTTAATTCTAGATGTTCAATTTATCTGTGAAATTATCCTTACAATGTTCTGCAAATAATGCAAACAGTTACAAATAATAAGAGAAAGTATGTGATAATGTAGTATCACTCGTTTAAATATCATTTGATTATAATATTTCAAGAAAAGCATTACAACGGCATCGAACTTTAATATTCAAATATAACTGAACTGTTGTATTCTGGTCGACTCCTAACCCAACATTGCAGGTAGGATGTGAACTGACTGGAGGTTGCGGAAGTGTAGAGATCTATGGGTGCAGTGTAGTCCTTTGAGCACCCTCTGGATTGCTTCACATGTCCAAGGCCTTAGTTTGCAGCCCGTCAGCTGCAGTAAACAAACATCTTCCGCGTGCTTTTGCTTTCACAACACGTAGGTTGTTTTTTGCGAAGACAGTGACTTCTCTAGTATGAATCAGCCATAACCCATCATTCCTAATTCTGTTTCTTTTAATTGTGGAAGGCCACATGCTATAAATTGTCAGAATCAGGATTTGCATTCTCGTTCAACAAGTGAATTGATTGGAGGATTGATATCATGGACATGCAATCGGAAACTCAAAATTAATTGTCATAAAAAGCCTTCTTCCTTATATAAGAATTATAACTCTTCTTGTTATTTAAAACTAACCCTTTTTCGATAAATGTAGAACCCCCCCCAAAAAAAACAAGACTTTACACATGTAAAAAACTAAAACATTCTACTCCTCAATGTGTAAACTGTTTGAAACGCAGCTTAACTATCGGATGTACTTTCTTTAGGAAACATTCTCTAAATTCTAACGCAAATTCAGTATTAAATTCTAATCAAAAGTTACCTTTATCTTCTCCATTACGTAATCAAAATCATTCAAGAAATAATCCCCCTATCACCGCTAAATCGCCTATGAGTTCGTCCTCTATACCTTCCTCTCCTGCTATAGACTTGAATAATTTTCCTTCCCTTCCTTCTATATCTACAAAATCCCAACAATATCTTAATAATACTTTTAATTCTTCTCCTCTTAATAGTTCAGAAATTCAATTCTTACATTCCTATTATAACAAATCAAATACTAAACTATTTACTTCCGTAAATACATCGATTAATTCAAGATGTTATTCCATGAACATTCAATAATGGATCACACTAAAGTAATTTTAAATTGAAAAGCTAATGGTCTTCTACGTCAGCTACACAGATTTAAACACTTTTTATACAGTCAAAACATAGACATTGTGTTACAGAAACACATTTAACTCATACAAAAAAATGTACTATACCAAATTATATAACATACAGACAAGACAGAACTTCTATCACTACTGGAGGAGAGTGTAATTTTCATACATAGAAAAATCAAACATTTACAATTATATATTCCTAATTCTTTAATTAAATTAGTAACTCTCTCACTGTTTTCTTTTCTATAGGTCCTGTAAATATAATGGCAGCATATAAACCGCAACAAAAAATTATCTAAAATAACTCTGGAATTATTGTTAAATAACAATTCTAAGAACACTTTTACTCGAGTTTAAACGCCAAACACAAGCTTGGGGATGTAAGCAGTACTACTCCTCAGGTCAAATATTATATAATCTACTCACGCTAAATAATTGGTGATTCATTGCTCTACAGCCAACTTACTATTCACATAATACCAAAATTACTCTGAAATATTTCTTGATATTATAATATCTCAAAATTTAAGTCTCCCGATAATGCAATATTGTATACCTGCTAAATTCGGACCTGATCAGTTTTAATAACAATTCATAAAATTTCCACTTCATATCAGTATAATAATTCTCTCATTAAAGGAAGAATTAATTGGAATATTTTTAATTCTTATATGCAATGTTTTACAAAATATCCTTCCTCTTTACTTCTCACATTGATAATGAAATTTTGATTATCCTAAATAAATGTTAAAGAGACATTATTTATTAAACAACTCATCCTCATCCTTCCAAAAAATTATCATTTAATATTTTACCTAAAGAAATATTAAATTTAATAACTGTTAAACACATTACTCGTCGAAAATGGCAACACTCGTAGTCCCATAGTAAGAAATCATTAGATTTACTAACTCATACTGTGCGAAAAGAAATTAGAAGAACATCAGTGGCCTAAATTCAATAATTATGTATCCCAACTTCAACCGAATTCCTCATCATGTACCTTTCCTTTGGTCTGCTATTAAATTATAACAAAGAGAAACATCAAATTACTACTTTAAAAGATTCAAACAAAATTGTTACCACAGATTCTGAAAAGGCGGAACTATTTGCACAACAATTTTATAGGTCATTTACCGATAATCCGAGTATCAATTATTCCTTTCATCGAAATATATTAAAAAATCTTGAAGATCCATTTTATACAGTTCCTGAACGTATCAAATATATTTCTCCTTCAGAAATTAAATTTATTATAACTAAACTTAAAAATAACAAATCTCCAGGTTTAGACAGACTTCCTAATATAGTGTTCAAACATCTTCCAAATTCCACTATCAGTGCATTAACAGCAATATACAATGCTTGTCTTAGAATAAATTACTATCCCTCAACATGGAAAATAGCAATTATAATACCCATTCCTAAACCACAAAAAAATCATAGTATATCAGAATATTTCCGTCCAATTAGCTTATTATCGACATTTTAAAAAATGTTGATAAAATAATTTTGACGAGAGTTATTAAATTTATTAACCAAATTAATTAACTTCGAAATTCTCAATTTGGTTTACAGAATCTAATTCTTCTACAATACAGCAATTGTTGAAATTACCAGATTTTATAGCGACTAGTTTTCAAAAGAAACAATTAACATTTGCGTTATTTTTAGATGTTGAAGAAGCGTTCGATAAGTATGGCATGTTGGTTTACTTTATAAGCTTAGAATATTTGGATTTCCTATTTATTTACAAAAATTTTATCAAGTTTCTTAATGGATCTTAAATTTCGAGTTCCAAGTTAACAATATGTTTTCTACTGAATACAATATCAGGCTCGAAGTACCTCTCAAGGTTTCTCCTCTATCTCCTATTCTTTTAATATCTTACATTCAGACATCCCTCATTTACTTAATTCAGAAATAGCATTCTTTGCAGATGACACATCTTTATTTACTTCCCATTCAGACATTATAACAGGACGCGATAATTTACAAGATGACTTAAATATTCTTGTTACTTGGTTTAACAATTGGCAAATAAAGATAAACAGCCAAAAGTCACAAGCAAAAATATTTTCTTTAAAACGAATCGCTCTTACTTTTTTCTTATTATTAATTATACATCAATTCATTGTATTCCTACTACAACTTCAATTACCTATCTTGGATTACAGCTAGATACTAAATTAAAATAGAAATCACATATTTTATAATAAATAAAACTAATCTTAAGCTTCAAAAATTATATCCACTTCTGAATAAAAATTCGCACCTCTCTGTAGATTCTGCATTAACTATAT
>CAXIVR010000007.1:30767039-30799539 GCA_964035755.1 Teleogryllus oceanicus | reverse complement strand
TTTTTCCGTCAATCGATTTTCGGTATCAATAACCCACATGAATTCTCGATATACAATGTGCAAGATGAAGTTAATTGGTACATATGATCAAGATTTACCCACTTATTCGTTACCAGGGCCCAGTAATTGGTTTTCTGCCGAAATTCGCCGTTTTTCGGTACACGATTAGAATCCCTTCTCTTCCTACGAAGAAAGGGCGAGAAATAAAAATTACGTTGTGTCAAGCTCGATTTTCGACTCTATTGATATAAGCTAGGTCGAAATGAATCGCCTTTGAGAGAATTCCAGACGACGGATGCTCTTATCAATAGTTTTCCATCCGTAGCGGATTAAGATCGAGTGAATTCGAAGCAGTGCTCTCACAGATGAGCAAACATCTTGTGCGTAGTTCTGTTCCTCATCCTTGCTCCATCCTCTCCCACACGCACACACACACTTACACTTTTCGTACAAGCGCACTCTTGTCAGAAGATCAGTCAGGAATTTGAGAGCTTGGCTTAAGTGATTCAGGGCCCTTCTTGGGTCACCTTGTCGCGACTATAACATGCACTCTGCTGACGAGACTAATAATAAAAGTAGTTGACGAACTCGTTTCATTTTATTTCGACAGAAAACATGTTCGGGCCATTGTAGTCTGTCCCTGACGAATTATGTCTCTCTTCTAGAAAGTTATTTTAACTTTTTTCCTCCATTATGAGAGATTCGATGTTGAAATGGCCGCGGTTACCGTATGAATTGTTCCGGAATACACCAAGAAATGATCACATCTCTTCCCAACAAAACTTTCTCCGTGTTGATAGTGAGTTGAAAATCAGTAACTAATTCGGAACTGCAGATGTGGTTGTGCTTTACGTCCTTTCCTCGAATGTCTTCGCAGCTGGTTGTTTGATCAGGAAGGATGTAAGTAAAGCCAACTGATATAAATTTAGATTTTTTCTAATTCATTTTTTAATCATTAATTAATTTCAGAAAACCATAGAAATATGTGTTCACCTATGATTCGCCATCGCTGCCGCGTTGGGTGCTCTGTTCTCATAATAGTTTTCACTTGTACTAGCACCTACATCAAAACCGAAATGTTCGTATGTGGTCGTAACCAGATCATTCGTTTTCTATAAACTGAAATCCTCGACTGTGTTATAATACATGCTGCTTAAAAATGTGTACCGGGACGCTAATAGCGTAAGATGATTTTTCTCTAACCCAGGAATATTCAGTGCTTAAGTAAACACTGGAGCGCACAGAGGATGAAATAACGCGTTGCTCTCGACTGCAATGACTTGTCTAACCTGACAACGGTGGTGAGTGGGAAGCGGGTAATGGCGTGTGACATTAAGTCGGAGGAGGCGGAGGACAACGCTGCGAAGGGCCGAGCCGCGGCGCGCCGCGAGGCGCTGCCCGCCACACGGCTAAGCGTGGAGGTGGCGGGACACACGTCACGTCACGGCGCTCCAGCGCCGCCAACCAGCAGACCTCCTGGCTCAGGATTTCCTTTAGTAATTCTTGATCCATTGAGCAAATGCTGAGATAGGAACTTGATTTGCTTCTGGGCGAAATTACCTTCACTTTCTGTGCATGTTTTGTTGCTGTTTGTAGGAATTTGGTATTTTGTCAGCAGTTCCCAAAATATTATTTTAGTTGGAATCGCTTTCCATGTTCTCGCAGTGCAATAGAATCCTTCATGTGGGTTTGATGCAAGGCTAAATGTCCAAATCTGTACCTCGTTCGCTAGTGCAATTAGTTGGTATTACACGGAGCGAATATTTCTTATCATCAAATTTTGCCAGAAACGTTTTTGCAACTTTTATTCGTTATTCAAATTCGAATATGAATATAGCGGGAGCTGGTGTACCTGAACTCAAGTAAACGTGACAAATTGTACTTCCCCCGCCCACATAACCATTTTGTACTGGTTTTGACCTAAAATTGAAAATTCCACGTATGAGTGAGATTTTAGATGAACGTTTTCCTCTATGTAGTTCTGTCCTTCTTGAGGTCTCCGTAGCATTTCTATCTTTTAATATCCTATCATTTATCTCTACATATTTCTGATACACATATTTTTCGTTCTATTCAGCCCAGTTCACTACATCTGTGATGTAGTGAATGTTTCTCTGAAACTGTGCCAACAAAGTCCATTTACCCTTTGTTATAATATTAAGTTTTGTAATTCTTTTGTTTCTCAAGTCTCTTCACCGTTTGTTCTTTCTATTTAAAATTTTTATTTTCCTCCATAACCAAATTTCACTGTATATTGTTCCTTTAGCGTCCATTTATTAGAGTCCTGTGAAACGATGAATCAAGTGAACATTTGACTAATATCTTTTAGTATCTTTGTAAACTTTGCGTCAATAGTCTTAATATTTTCGTGAAGACTTCTTTCATACATTTTCCCTTTGCAAAATGCTGTGCCTTTATTCTCTTTGCCCAATTATTTTTACAAATGAGCTGTCATTAAAAGAATTCCGCAGGGATTTCATGTATTAAAATTGTGTGTGTGTGTGTGTGTGTGTGTGACACAAAGCGTTTGGATCACTATAGCAATTTCTCGAAGTTATGCGCTAATTCTTTTGAGTACCAGAGAAAAAATAAGTACGCGACAGAACAGTTCGTTTCAGCACATTTCAATACACTTCAAAAATATTGTTACTGGAAATAACGCAATCCACCAGTCTATGTGTGAGGCGGCATTATTGCTGGCATTATCTGTTGAGGCGCAGTAGAACACGAAGGGCAGCAAAATGAGCAGGATGATCAGGTAAGAGGAACAGAGTGGATGCGACAGGCAGAGCAGACAAGGCGGGCGAAGTGGCCGGGTAGGGCAGAGCAGGGGCCGGAAGGTCTAGATTGATTGATTATTTCGTGTTTCCGGGCGCATCAACTGCTATAGACACTATTAGTCTTGTAAGTGCAGTGCATGTTCTTATCACTGGAGCAGCGATGTTCTTCCGCCCCGTTGGATGGTAAGACACAACCTACACGTCGATTTGTGTCTCCATCAGACCCTCCACCAGCAGGGCACTTCAGCCAGGACTAACTCCAAGGACCCGACTGGTCTCCCTAGGTGTAGTGTAGATTATGAAGTTTAACTGTGTGTAAGGGGTGAGGGGAGGGAAGTAAGAGGTGGGAAATATCGCAATAGATACGTGGCCCATTTGTAAGGATGCTGATCTGGCATTCGTCTGGTCTTGATCCGAGAACACATAGAAAACTACCGATCGAGAAGCCGTCCGCTAGGAATTCTCCTCCAGACAGCGGCTGAACGCGGCCTAGGTACGAAGTTAGTGCCCAAAATCCTGCCATCGGCGGGACTCGAATCTTAGGCCCTCCCGGCCTGAGTGCACTGCAATGACAATCCAGTTCATGCCGTGAGACTGGAGCGCTGGGTGATTGTGCGAGCGGAAGAGCGGTAAAATGAATTGGATGGTGAGAGTGGGCGGAGATATCAACCATAAGTGTTTAATCCATGATACTTGGAGCCACTGAAGATGGGATAAGATTCTAGAAATGTATCTTTTAATTATTTATAACATTTAATATATTTTTAAAA
The DNA here is from genome assembly GCA_964035755.1 of Teleogryllus oceanicus. NCBI lineage: Eukaryota > Metazoa > Arthropoda > Insecta > Orthoptera > Gryllidae > Teleogryllus > Teleogryllus oceanicus. Next base: position 30,795,989 of record CAXIVR010000007.1, on the reverse strand, counting down.
ACTTTGTGGTTGATACATCTTGGCTCCTTGCTAATCCTTACTATATCTCTGCTGCCACCACGGAATTTATCAGTCAGTAATATTACATAAAGATCGTTTTATTTAAAGACATTTAGAAGTTGTCCACGCGTTTTACAGGAGTAGCGCCAGCTAAACCCATACATTTCTTGCGTATTTAAACGTTGATTCATGGTTCCAAAGGGAACTATAAATTATGTTTCTTAAACCGTAATACTTAAATGAAACCGTTTTGCGGTTTGTATTACTACAGGAATTTAGACTGGTACCCTCACCTACAACAGAGTGATTAGAAACTTTCGAATCTCGAATTCAATGGATATTAATTGATTATTTGATATTCTGTACGAATTTAATCACAGCGTCAAAATTCTATTGAATTTTTCACTTACCCTCAGTTCCTATTCGAAGCGTAGTCGTACTGTGGTTAAAAGTGCGCAGTGCTGGCATGAATCCATCGAAAATGCGGCTCGTCGCAATGAGTCGCAGGTTCATGACGTGGCGCAGGGTGACTCAATATGAGTTTCGCGAACCACTGTGTATTGGACGCGCGCTCGTGCGCGAGTCAATAAGCAGTGGTTCCAGAAACTTCACCATGAGTCACCTGCGTCTCAGTTGCGACTAGCCTTACTGTGACTTGGTGCTTTTAGGTGGAGTGTCAGATGCGCATCGGCGTCAAGGCGGAGATCGAGGACGCGGCTATGCAGGGCTCCGCTTTTCTCACAGATATGTACATCCCGCGAAGTTGGCCAGCCTGGATGTCATCTGAAGATTCCATCGCACGCTGAAGAGCTTCTGAGTTTGATAAAAGAAAGCTTGCGGCTCTTTGAAATTTGAAGCGCTTATTCGAAAGTTAAGATACAATCTTTGCTATTCCACTTCAGATTAATTAATTGCTTATTTAAAACTTTTGGTTTATGCCAGTTGTGCAGTTTTGTTAAAAATATTCATCTTATAAATTAATCTGATAACTTGTTCAAGAGTATTTACTTTCCTCATTTCTTTAATTCTTTTATCCTAATTAATTTTTCAACTTTCTGTACGTTTGCTATGGAAATAAAAACTTAAAACTGTTTTCAAAAGTACCGTAAAAAATTGTACTTATTTGAATGGCGCCTTAATGTACATTTCTAGATCTACTTACTTCAGTGTGTTTAAGTGCACAAATTATTAGATTCGTTAAGCAAGGATGGGATTTTGCATGGCATATGAATAGAAAAATAACACTACCGTTACGATCGCTGCATTGATGAAGATTATATGTGGATATAGTGCCAATCCACATCATGACCTGAATGTGAATACCTGACAAGCCAGAAGAGTGTTCATCTAGACACTACACAATTACCAAACCGCAATAACGCGGTGAGCGCTTGCAGTTTGCTTGGAAGAGTTTGCTGTTAGTCTGTGAGCGCGTGAGAATCTGTATTGTCTTAGCGCGTTCTGGCCTACCGTATTTGCTTCGTAGCTTGTACAGAACAAGCGGCAACATCCCCACCTCGCAGCCAGTAGACACATGTTTCCACTTCCATGCGGTCCATATTACAAGAGCGAATGGAGTTGGGGTTAAAGCGATCCTCGCCATGTTACTGCCGAGAAGGTCGATCGAATGCGGTTGATAGTACAACTGTTTATTGTTCATGAACAACGTGTCTTACAATGCTCCGATACCGTTGTGAATCTAGTTGTTAATATATCGGTATAAAGAATGCCAACATCTGCAGTTAACTCCTTACAAACGAAGTCAAGAATGGTTATTTAATTTAAAACCTTCTCATAATCAAAGAGAATGGTTGCTGTTTATACAGAATTTACCAATTCAATCAGTACGATACAGATTTTACTGATGTATAATGAAACCATTCATTAAGAAAGGAATTGTGACCAATAGAATTAACACATTTCTGGACGTATTAGCATCCAGAACAGTGAAGTATAATCAAAATACAATATATTCCTAAACAGCTGAATACCCGACATGAATGCACTATAACAGTTGATCCAACGTTTTAATAGTGTAGCATTTGATAGAATCTATAAATGTATTCATAGCATCAAATACAAATAATGTAACCGTTAGTGTCAGGAAAGATAACGTCATCAATAATGATATAATATACAGTTAATATTACTAGGTGTTACGTAACAGTGTTAAATGTTCATTGAGCAACTATATTAAATATATAAATCCAATTGGTTTATTTTAATTTTTAACAGACTAAGAAAGCAACGTTCATAGAGCTTGTTCGAACCAACAGAGCTAAGCTAAATTATTAATATTTGAAAGTTTGCCATGAATGACCTTTTACTTATTTAAATAAATTGCATTTTAAGAAAGACATTTCATTTATTTAAAGATTAATCAATTTTTATGGTATGGACAACAATAATCTATGTGAAAATAACTTTAAAGTGATTTTGGGTTATATTTAATGGTGATTATTTTTGTCAATGGCAGTACATTTCATGTTTTATAATATAATAATATTTGAAGGAATACATTTACAGAAAAATTGAGTTAATTTCTTAATATACGTGAACAATCCATTTTTACGAGTATTGATAATAAATTTGTAAGTTTTGCAATAGATTGATATATTACTTTTTTAATTTGTCTTTATTAGAAAAAAATTACAGGAATTTCAGAGCACGAAGACGTAAAGGAAATGGATAACGGTTCACGTAATAAGACCTCATTGTGATTTAGGACCGAGCGAGCACACAGTGGTTTAGCAATGCGGGCGGAGCGCTCTTGGCAGCGGTCAGAAGAAGAAGCCGCGCGACCGCGTGGGCGGGGCCACGGCAGGCAGGCCAGCATCTCCATGGACACGCGGTCCGGGTCGTCGCAGCTCACCAGCCCCATGAACTCCAGCAGCGAGCTCAGCCCACTTGGCCACGCGGTAGCTCGCGACAGCGTCGCGATGTCCGACGCCGGCGAAGGCGCTGGCGGCCGCGTCGCACCACTCGTCCGGCACCTCCACGCTCGCGCCGCGCCGCGCCCTCCACATCCGTCCACGTCCATGTCCTCCAGGGCCATCGACTCCACGCTGCCCCGCGTCTCCGCGCTCGACCACGCCACCGTCGCCGACTCGTCGAACACCGTCTCCACGTCCACCGTCTCCGCTTCCGATTGGAGCTCCACGTCCAAGTCCGTCCGCCTCTTGCGTGATCCTGTCCACGCTCACGGGCTCAGCTGCGGTTGAGAGTGATCTTTTACGGTTGCTGGTGTAGTGGAAGATGAATCCACATCCCATTTCGATCTAGACGTTTGGGTTTCGATTGACTGACAAGGTGCAACGATTGGTGTCTCGATTACAGCTTCTATGTTTGACGACTCGACTGGCATGTCTGCTTATCGGACTAGTAGTAAGCGTAAAACTGCTATTGTCATCGTTGCATGTAAGGGATGTGACATTATGATCAGCTTCGCTGTTTGCTGAAAAATTGTAGAATCCACAAGCATCGGTTCTGCGACAGGCGAAGTCGTTTGTTTATTTTGAATTTGTGATATTTTACATTTTTTCCTTGATCTACAAAATTATTTATCGTTGTGGTATCACTGACTTCCAATTTAGTTGTTAATTCTGCATCGGGTCTGTTTTTTCCTCAAAATGGAACCACCTTTCGCACCGACCTTTATTGCTCGACGTATCCGCATCTGGTGGCTTGCGAGATGAGTCTGTGCTAATGCGACATGCACTGGTTTCACGTCGGCTGAATCCGTCCTGTAAATTTGAGCAGGAGAGAATTCTCGAAATTACGTAAACCATCCGTCGTTTTCATCTCATCAAAGAGTTTGTTTGTGGATGCGCTGGTATGCATACATTCAACACCATTCCTGTTTTCATTAACAATCAACAATTCTGGAATCCACAAATGTCCCTCGTTTCGTCACGCCAGGAATTTTGGAACCACCAGCATACAAAACTTCTGCGTATCCTGAATAGATTTCAGGACCAATGATCTTTGGTCTGATAGTACAGGATCTAGGTTACTTCCAGGAATCTGGTGTTTGTGTAACTTTGATGATTACAAAGTCTCTCCTCAGGGGGCCTTGAGCTCGCCGCGTTGGGAACCCACTTCATCCCGTATCCCAAATTTTCGCTTGCGTTTTCTTTTTCCATGCTGCCATCCATGTTCACGACAGGTTCTGGTTCCCTTGTAAGGTGAGCACAGCCTGTGACTGCCTTCTCCCCGATGTTCGGCGTGAACCGGCATCCTGTGGCGGTGGACGACTGTTTGGGGAGACAATGGGACCAACAGGCAATTCAGTGTATGTTCGGGGAAGAACTTCTTTTACTTTACTAAATGACTCATTAGAAGAAATCATGTATGCTTAATGTTAGCTTTAAAAGCATGCAAAAGTGAATAATTTTGTATCATGCCATGCTAAATGACTGATGTGTAAAATTCCTGAATTAAAAAATTACAAAAAAAATTTTTTGTTTTTCTATTCATTCTAAAACATCTTGCTACTCTTCTAGAGACAGTATTTTATCTAAAAGATGTGCTATTCGCTTGGTAGCTTGTAGGTGTAATAGATAAAAAAGATTACAGACTATTCAAAACAAAACATAACACATTTTTTTTGTTAGAAAATATATTTATATTAAGAATATATGTCTGATAAATATGATCTTTAAAAGTTATTTTTCTGACAAAAAAAAAGCCACCATGTGATAATTAATTATTTTTCCACAGAAAGTAAGTTCTTACCTCAAGGGTAGATACTTCATGCACTTCAAATGACAAGCCACTGTAAGGAACTTAATTATAAAACTCAGTCCATATTTTCGTACCATAAATAGCAACGTTTAGTATTGTTCTTCCAAATACTAGTCAGTTATGCAACAATGTATCCTATCTTCTTGCATTAAATTGCTGCTATGTGACGACTGAAGTAATGAAATACAGAAAGAATGAAAAAAGGAAAGTTGAAAGACAAAACATTTAAGATCATGCCTATACCAACTATTTGTTTACTTTGATTAAGTTCAAAGCTTTCTTTAGAGATGGTCAATATCATTTAAAGAATATATGCCCCAGGTACACGTTATTGAAAACAATTACACACATCTTCGAGTCATAATAAACATAATTTATTAATTTTTTATGTAAAATAAATCACTTTTCGTTTTGTCACAATACGTTTTACTGCCCTTGAATTTAATGTTCCGTATATGTAAATAATTCCCAACCTACGACGCCGATTTCATTCCTGGATGAGGCAAAATTTTAAAACATTCCGCTTTTCACAGTCATGAACCAGTCTTACAACTGATTGACAATGTAAGCTGCTCATCAGTAGAGGATGCAGGTGTCGTTGGCGGTCGCAATCTTGTTACCACAGGTATCAGAGTCCATGGCCGTCAGACTGGGACGCCATGGTAAGGTGTGACGAGGCAGTCGTGCCAGAATACGTATATAATTATATCTTTACAAATTTAATTCTTATTCATTTTTATATTAAATGTAATTCTTGCAATGACATTAGTTTGTTTTCTGATATTTGCACGCTCAATTTCTCTTTACAATATATATGCATTTCTGATATTAATTTTGAGGGTACTGATTCTGGATTTTGACATACTGATACGTGACTACAATGTAATACAATTATTCTATTGCATCTTTTTTCCCAGACAAGTGAAGGTTAGGAAAAACGTTGCTCAAATCGTTGAATGTTTACATAAAATATTTTAATAGATTATATTTTATCATGACTACAGAATTTTTGTAATTTTGTTTAAAAATGCTTAACTGATGAATGTATTCTTTAATACGAAAACATTGGACATAAAGTAAAATAAAATAATTTGTTTATTCCTGTCATGAAGCTGCCCGTAGTTTGAAAAAAATTATTTGTTTCTACATGTGTAATGGTTATGCAAACCAGTATTCTCCGAGATAATGAGTATTACTTTACATCATAGGGGATGTCAATAGTGTTAGTCGAGCAAATCGAGAATGTTTAACGTTCCATGTGGGGAGGACAAACTCATCATGTAGCCGTAACGAGAGAGACGGACCCGATTGAGAAAGTTTGCAATCTGTCAATGTCACATGTTTAAGAAATTGAGGATGGAAACTACAAATCACCACCTTGCATCAAACTGGCCTCCACCCTTACATTTGCAAGGGTGCATTGTAATTGCTAACGGTTGATTTAAGAGCCGCGCATAGTTTGTGCCGTTGCTGCTAACGAGTTATATGTGAGCCGCGCCGCTGCATCTCTTTCATTTATTCTTTGCTTGGTTGAATGTGTGTTACATTGAGATTGTGTGACGACATCTGGTGATTCCGTAAAAAGACCAATGAAGATTTAAGTTGCCACTAGATGGCGTTTGAAGATCTATGAAGGTTTTTCTGTCTTTGTTTTGGGATGTCGCGTCGTTGGGAGACGCACTGGGCGAACTGCGTCGGGGGGCATGGTGCCGCCCATCCGTGATCTTCAAAGCAAACAAATCTCTTCTCTCACTACTAACACCAAACTATTTCAGCTTTCCAGTCAATTACTTGTAAGTACTCGTGCGTTGCTCCCGAAGTTTTACTGGTTTCCTAGATTAATTGATTTCGGGCTTTATTTTGGTACGATCAGCTGTTTTCCAGTTCATTTCATTTTTAGAAGATATTTATAATTATATATAATTGATTTTATATACATAAAGTATTTGGCGTTTTTGGGGCGGTAGTCAGACTTCGTCAGCCAGCTACCGGGGTCTCCATGCCTGGTCTTGTTGAATTCTCATGTGGTGGTAAAAGCGACGTATTCTCCTCTCCTTAATTAACAAGATCCGCCTGCTTGAGATTTTCTGCGAAAACACCTACAGAAACTGGGACGATTTTAAGGGAAAACTACAACTCTATTTTTGCCTCGACGGGAATCGAACCGGGGCCACGCACAGGAAGCTAGTATGCTGACCATAACCCTCTCAGAGGCGGATATATATATATATATATATATATATATATATATATATATATATATATATTGACGAACCGGATACGTTAACAGAGACAAAGTTATTGGGTATATTAACCACCACGGTTAAGCGGCGCGCTCAAGGAAAAGTATACGCACGGCGCAGCGCCAGAGACAGCTGATTCAGCACACCGCATTCGGCAGCGTTGCCAGGGCGTAGCATTTAAAAAGGGTAGGCTAGGATTCTCATCCGGCTATCCACCCCCCTCACCTCATTTCCTGCTGCGAAAAATCCGCTTCCTTTGGGCCACGCCGCCTGGACCACCTGGTCTACGAAGTTGCAGTTACCGAAGAACTACTTACGCTAACCCCACGCGGCGTCATTCACATTGGATGAGGATTTGTGGTGAAAAGAACAGTGCCTCTGGTGGCCTGACCGCAATGATCCTCGCCTCCCGGGGCCCCTTTTTCGGCGACCACCGCGAGGGCGGAGGGCGGGGGCTCCAGCGACACGGTGAAGTCGGGGGCGGCGGTGGTCAGCGCCAAGGCGTCCACGCGCTGTCGCAGCCGCCGCCGCTGCTCCTGCCGCGTCTTCACCAGCACTCTGCGCGGAAACACTTCAAGGAGACCCACCTCGACACTCCTACCGCATCCACTATCGCAACATACACGCCTACAACATTGAGCCCGCCGCGGCAGAACGACTTCAGGAAGTCCTGCCTCGACTATCCACATAACATACTCCTTCATCAACTATCGTAACATACAGCCTACAACATTGAAGCCCTGCCGCGGCGAAACGACTTCAGGAAGTCCTACCTCGACTATCCACTAACATGCTCCTTCTACATCAACTATGTAACATACGCCTACAACATTGAAGCCCGCCGCGGCAGAAACGACTTCAGGAAGTCCACCTCGACACTCCACATAACATACTCCTTCTACATCAACTATCGTAACATACACGCCTACAACTTGAAGCCCCGCCGCAGCAGAAACGACTTCAGGAAGTCCTACCTCGACTATCCACATAACATACTCCTTCTACATCAGCTATCGTAACATACACGCCTACAACATTGAAGCCCTGCCGCGGCGAAACGACTTCAGGAAGTCCTACCTCGACTATCCACATAACATACTCCTTCTACTAACTATCGTAACATACACGCCTACAACATTGAAGCCCGCCGCGGCTGAAACGACTTCAGGAAGTCCTACCTCGACTATCCACATAACATACTCCTTCACATCAACTATCGTAACATACACGCCTACAACATTGAAGCCCTGCCGCGGCAAACGACTTCAGGAAGTCCACCTCGACACTCCACATAACATACTCCTTACCATCAACTATCGTAACATCGCCTACACATTGAAGCCTGCCGCGGCGAAACGACTTCAGGAAGTCCTACCTCGACTATCCACTAACATACTCCTTCTACATCAACTATCGTAACATACACGCCTACAACATTGAAGCCCCGCCGCGGCAGAGCGACTTCAGGAAGTCCTACCTCGACTATCCACATAACATACTCCTTCTACATCAACTATCGTAACATACACGCCTACAACATTGAAGCCCTGCCGCGGCGAAACGACTTCGGGAAATCCCACCTCGACACTCCACATAACATACTCCTTCCATCAACTATCGTAACATACACGCCTACAACATTGAAGCCTTACGGTAGAAACGACTTCAAGAAGTTCAACCTCCTACATAACATGAAGTCAAACTCCAATCTCGTCAAAGACCCCAATCTCGACACTATTGCATAACATGCTTGTACTACATCAACATCCTTCTACTTCGGGAACTGTTTCAAGAGAGCAATCTCGACCTCTAAATAACATACTGCTATATAGGTGCGGCTCGTGCTTAGGTTGCACTGTTTTACAACACAGATAATTAAAATCTTATAATACCTTGGAATATACATTTTACTTTTAATCACATTCAATATTCTAGATATTGTAGCAATATCTAAGTATAGGGAGTCTTTTTGAAACCAAAGAGCGTCCAATAGCGCTATCTCCGGCGTCTGGGGTTTCCCAAAGGTATTGCACAGGCTCTTGGCACTATTACGGGGTTTACTGAATGAATCTTTGGCCCTTCACTTTAATGAGTAAACATACGGCCTTGCTGACGCAACAAAATGGGTGGGGGTCGTGTCGCCGAGCGCTGTGGAGAGCTGCGCGACGACCGAGGCAATCGGGAATATCTATACTCTGTCCTCGTCTGTCTCAAAGCTGCAACTTAATTTTGTGTATTTGGCATATTATTGAAAGTAAACAAGTTAATTCAATTATTGACGTTATTTAATGCATTGCTTATGACATTTGGAAATTTGTTTTCATTGAGTTTGTAATTTGTTTCATTCTTGTAAATATGAATGTGTGACAAGATCTTTCATTATTGCAATATATAATGGGGTTGTGTAGTTTTCGAAATAAAATAATTTCATTTGTATAAAACGTGTCCAAACAGTAGTGCTTATAAACAAAATTAAAACCGCAACTACATGTGCGAGAGGTAAATATATCTGACACGGACACTACGCCTAAAAATATGTATAATATTTCAATACAGATTTTATTAAACTTAGTTTTTAAATTTAAATTTAAAAGGAATTCCTTATATTTTATTAAATATTAGTGTTCTGAATTTTGGAAATTACATTTCTGCCATTTGATGGAGCTGCAACCATCAGTTTTTTTAGAACAGCCCTTCTGCTCCTACTACATCTACACCCTGCCGCAGGTAACACTTCAAGTGCCCAACTTGACCTCCTACCAAGATACTCTCCAGCGTAAACACCATCTTTGCAGGGCGGAAACTACTTCAATGAGTGCAATCTCGACCCTCCTAAATTCACACACTCTACAATATCAACACTCTGCCGCGGCAGGAGAGACTTCCCAAGAGCTCAATCTCGACACTCGTACATAACATACACTCCTATGTACTCAACAAGCTTTCAAGGCGGAACTACTTGAATGAATGTAATCTTAACACTCCCATATTAACATCTCCTACTACATTAGCTGCTTGTTCAATCCTTTTCGGCAAGACAAGTAGATTGTCTTGTTGGTTTTTAGGAGAATTCCGTCGAAATGATCTGGAAGAATTCTAGAAAATCATAGTTTGAAGGTTTCAAAAAAATCTCCCGAGGGGGAAATTACTACATTACCTATCCGTCATAACAAAGTAGCTGCGGTTGCTTCAATTTGAGTGATGATCATTAACACATTGAAGCCCAAACCCCACCTATACTTTGGCCTTGGTTAATGCTCGTAGACCCAAACACGAGCATAGCTCGCGCGAACGTTTTTTCGCCTTCCGCGCACGTGTCCGAGTGTAGGGGATTGAGAAGACGTCGCCATTGATGTGACTGTATTGTGCTGCTATCTGTTGTCCGTTTCAAGACTATTCTGCGAAATGCGAGCCAGTAATGTCACTTGCTTTTGTAGTACTTTGCAGTGGAGTTGAGTTCAGCTTCGCGTATGTTGTTTTGAGAATAAGACGTTGGGAGTATGTCACAAAATTATGATTTTTTGAAAATTATTGCGAAATTAGCTTCGAAAAAGCTTGGAATGGGGAAAATAGAAAATTTCTGATTGTGAAAAATACATATTGTTGCGCATATTTTTATATTGAATTTTTGTAAGATATTTGCGTCAATTAAATAAAAAAATGGTCCTTTCCTTACTTTTCATTTGTATTCAACTAACAAAAAAACAACATTCTTAAATAAAGTAAGGGGTTTTTACTTTTTTCATCAAAATAATTACTGATGTCTATTAAAATATCTTAAAAAATTTTTTTCCTGGGTTCTGTAAACCTGTCACCAAGCGCCTGGAATTCAACTCATTTTTTAACTATGAATTAGTGGGGAAAGCGCTGCATAGAAAAATTACATCTCCTTAGTGATATTACTCACCAACTACTTATATATATTTTTTTTAAAAAGGCATGGGATAGTTTAAATATCTCCAACGACGATTAAATTACATTGAAAGAAATCCCAGGCTAAGTGCAGGACTGTTTCAAAAATTAATTGGAACTTTTGAAATAAATTATAAGTTTCAGGGGTTTTGATCACACTAGCACTATATCATATTTATTAATTGTAGGAATTTATTTCTTCTTATATTTATTAATGCCATTTCCTATGTATTCGAGCAAAATTAAAGAAAATTGCAGCCATTTTCCAGTAAACGTTTTTGAAAATGTCGCGGGGCATCATTTAAAGTTCATCAAAATATTTAATTTTTCTTAATGATCCCCGGACGTGATTAAATAGACTATGACGAATTTCAATTTTACAGCTCAAAATCATCTAATCTGACCGACATTTGTCTGAGACATCCATTCGCCATCCATCCACGAGATCTTGATTTTCGGGTAAAAAATTGCATGTATTTCATTGGCATACTCATACATTACTCACAGCGTTCTTTGAATAACAGAGATGTACAATTCTTCTCTTATTCTTTTTAGTTGAAAATAATAGGTTGTGACTACTCAGTATCATTTAGAATTTTAGGGTCTATAAATGTTAATTTTATATTCTTAAGAGCCTACTTTCTCGCTATTTTAGTTTCTTTATGCCTTAAACCCCAGCTTATCTATTACATCACGAATGTTTGTGTCTATAAATATTCTTTGCATGAACCCAATAGGATAATAATTAACCCTCCACCAGAAAGGAATAGGAGTTAATTATTTGATGGGAAATGTATTCAAAATCAAATATAAATGTCGCATGCCATGCAGTTTTATCCCCAGACGTAACATTTCTTATTTTAAAATTATTATTATTGTAGCCTATAAGATGGAACAGACAGCGTACTAGCTTCCCATGTTGTGGACGCGGGTTCGATTCCAGTAGAGGAGAAAATTAGTGTTGCAATTTTCCTTGAAAATAGTCCCAGTTTTTGTAGCTGTGGGAAAAAAAAGCCAAGCAGGCGTATCTTGGGATTACGGTGAAGAGAATACGTCGTTTCGCGTCATATCGCTCTTACCTCCAAGCAAAAGGGGAAATTTTAAATAGGTCAGGCATGGGGACACCGATAGCTGGCCGGCGAAATTGGACTACAGACCCAATAACGCCAAATACATATATTTATTATTATTATTATTATTATTATTATATTGTTATATAAAATAAAAATACTCGTTGGTTGAGAATTTTCAACAAAGTTCCCCCGTTTCTTGGCGATTCGTTCATTTAGGCTTCGAGGGGTTGGGCTACCTGCGCGGGGTCGCTTGGGCCACGTCGCGCAGCCCCGCGCCTGGCGCAAGCGAGCGCGAGCGCCCTCCCCGGCCCCCTCCGCCCCGCGGCCGCGACCCCCCGGCGCCCGCCCCGCGCCCGCCGCCCCCCGCCGTTGGCGCGCCAGCCTCCCCGCTCCCTTGCACCGGCAGCGCCACCAGCGCCGCCCATGGGCACCGATCTGCGCCACGCACGCACGAACACAGCTACAGTCTTTTAACTGGCGTCTACAACAGCACGTAGTTTCTCGCATATCTTTAAACTTGCAGCTTTTAAAATTCAACCAACACGACACCCACGCAATTTTTTCTTTTCACTTTTCTTTCCGTGGAAAGTATTTGAAGAAAAATGTAGAGCGATTTTAAAAAAAAAGGTTTTAGAAATTTCATACATTTCAGCGCAAATTACAAAACTATTTTTTTTAAAAAACATTGAACATGATTTTTTCAAAGAGCAGGTCGGGCTTTGTCTAAACAAAAATCTAATTTTTACTTTTAAAATGTTAATCTTTGCAATATTCGAAATAGCGGAGATTTCCCCGGAAAATGGGACCAGCACCAAATTTTTTAACGGTCCTTGAAACATATGACAAAAAAATTTTAAAAAAAATTTTGAATGTTAAAAACATTGTAAAAAAATTAAATTGACTGTATTTAACTACAAAATTACACAAAAACTACTTATATTTTCTAAAAATTGAACATGAACTTTTTTCAAGATCTGTTTCAAAGGAAAATACTTTATTAAGGGGTAAATCTTTATTTCAATTGATCTTAAGTGCAGGAAGACACTCCAAACAAATTGCACTTCTGCACTTTCAAATATCTGAAAATTTCAACAACCGGATCTGCACAATTCTCTTAAGCGTTCCCTTTTCGTTACTCGCGGACGAAGTTTAATCACAAAATTTTCATTTGTGAAAAATTTTGAAAATGTTCTTGAGGCTTCATTAAAGTAATTCAAAATCGAAATATCCGTTTTAAATTTCGAAACCTCGGTTCGTTCAGATCGATCGGGGGAAAATCAATTTGGAGAAAATCGGCTAAACGTTTAGGCGTTGACCACAGGCGGACAGACGTTTGTCGTCAATGATATTTCATATCAACGACCAACAAAAAGACATTCTAGCTATCTGATGTGTTAGAGGAGTAATTTACTATACATACCAACAGTATTTACCTACATTTTTGTTCCCGGCCCCATTAATACGGTTTTTTGCGAAAATTCGCAATTTTCGGCGCGCAATTAAAACTTTTTCTTATAGTGCCTTGGGTAGGGAGAAAGTAATAAACAATGTATTTTGTAAAGTACAACTAAAGGTGGCATAGGTCCGATTTCAGATTAACCGAAATTTCGAAATTTTAAAGTTTGGTTTTTTCTTCCAGCGTCTACCAAACTGCAAAATTGAAGACGAGATTTTGCTTCAATAAATTGTTGTCCGTAATTAGTTTTTATTAAAGTCCAGTAAGTTTTTGAAAATTTTAGTAGTTTTCACAATATTGAATGCAATATGTGGAATAAGAAAAAATAACAGAAAAGGATTTTCTCAAAAACCACCCCAAATTTTGTCTTTAAATTTTTGGGTAAGTATAGAGCTAAGGGTTTCCCCTATCTGTCAGAAATTAACTACATTTTTTAAAGATTTAATACAACTTCATACATTTTAATATACCTTGTACATTAAAGGGATTAATGTACATAACTACATTAAATATAATGCTTAAATTAAAATCAATGTACATTTAATGTACGACTCTCAACTTACTTGTATACATTAAATTTAATTTACGTACATGAAATTGCTTCATATCTTTTACATTGAAAGTAATGCAGAAATTCCTGTCAGTGAATGTGATGACATAAATTCGATTTTTCTCTATCCTTGTAATGTGGTGCAAAAATATAGGCACAGACTTCCAGTAAAATTGCTAAAAGTTTCTCCCAGTAAAGTTTCTAGTAAAGTTTCCCAGTAAAAATTTGCTAATTTCCTTAGTATGGCCTAGCTTTACTGTCTTGCCTCATCCTCTTGCCAGCTGCCACCTATCGCCCCCCTAATACGGTTTCCCCTTTTTCTTCATTTTTCGGTTCCTAATGGTAGAATCAAATATTTACTAAGAATGTTAAGAAGAGTGAAACTCGTCATAAATAGCATTTTTCATTGTTGGACCCTTTTTTGAAAGTGGCGTGTAAGCGTTACTGTAAATGCGAAATTAAAGCTCTTTTCACAGAAAAGTTTTGATTTTTGGAGTAATTTGAGGCACTGTAACTCAAAAATACAATAGTGACAGATCGCTGAAAATCGGCAAAAAAACGATGTGAGAGTTATTTAAAAATACAATTCTGTATTTTTTTTGAGAAAAATCCCAAAATGAATATTGCATGCCCCATTTTTGAGAAAATGGCGTTTGGGCATTCTGAAAATGCGAAATTTGTGCTCATTTCTTCTTTTTCCCCTAAATTGTTGAGTTTTGAGAAACTTTATATGGTATCAGTTAAAGTACATGTACTCATAAATGCAATAATGTGAACAAGTTGCCGCAATGTAAAATTAGCGTCTGAAGGATAATCAAAATATTACATTTTTTTAATTTTTTAAAAAAAAAATGAGAAAGAGTAATATGCGTTTATGTCATCTTATCGGTGCATTTGCCTAACCCTACTGTGACCGCCGTTTTCTTAGATTCCGAAACGTGTACATACCGCCCTAAGAAAACGAGGAAAAGAATATTTTGAACACGCCAACGCGGATGGATATTTGGAAAGATAATTAGAATTTAAAACAAGAGAGACCAAACCCTTTTACAAGGGGGAGACCGGAGGTCGGATGAAAGAAAAGTTCTTTCTGAAGGTAGCAGCTGAACTGGGCGGGTAGGGAAAACGGTACCGGAAGTGACATTGCAGCGGACTTCAGATTTGCCTTTTCTGAGAAAACTCTTCTAGAAGACCAGAAGAGGTAATTATCTATTAAAAATTGTTTAAACATAATCTTAGAAGAAGATAATAAGAAACGTTATGAATTTATAATGGAAGAATTAGGGAGTGGAGTTTTGAATAGATGGCAGTAATTAATAGCTTGCATTCATTTCTCTTTCAGTTTTTTTTTTTCTCACATGCTTTTCGTATATTTAAATACTCTCTTAAAGTTGGTGCTCATATAAAGGGGTGATCTCTGGATTCTTTTTCACTCTTGAATACCCAGTTGGTCATTAACTGTAATCGAAAATAAAGTAAAATTCATTAAGTATTCAAGCATATAAAACTTGAACGAGAAGAAGAAGCGTTTCTGAGGACGGCGTTCTCCCCCGAGGCCACGACGCTTCAAGGCCAAGCAGCTCGGTGGAAAGGTGTAGAAGGAAGCAAAGTGGACTGCTCTGCGGCCGAGAACACAGTAGGTGTTCCAAATAAAATGTTTTGTAGGGATAGGAGTGATTCAGTTTAATAAGAAAGCTCATTCTGTACTATCACGTAGAAAAAAAAAGGAGGTAACAGATTTCCCACGCTTAAAAGATAAGAAAAGTAAAAGTACATTTGTTTCCGACTTCTAATACGTGAGAACAAATCAATCTTTTCTTTCAAAAGGATTTCAAGATCAAATTTAAATATAGTGATTAAGAGTTTGTGTAAGAGTATAATTATAATAAAGTAATTCTCTGGATTTTAGAGAAAAAAGAGTTTCCTTTTTGTTGTAAAAATAATGTTAAGAAAAATTAATTTTGATTTTCAATGTGTGTTTCTTTCACATTTTTTTAAAGTAATATTTTAACGATTCTTTCAATTTCTGAAAGTTGTTTGTTAAACAATTGGGTTGTAGATGAAAGTAGGAAATTGTGTATTGAGTTATTAGTGTGTGTGTTTTTTCAGTCAAGAGTATTCTATATTTGATTTTTTTTCTGTTGCCATTGTATGTTTTGTCAAGCAGCAAATATTTTAGAATATATTCTGAATTTAGTGAAAAATGATTCTCACCCGAGTTGTTTGTAATTTTGCATCCCAAACCATAAACGATCTTCCGACCCTGCCCCTATTTTTTTTTTTTTGTGTCCACACTGGGACGTCTATACTGAGCTAGTCGATCTGGTGATTGTGTTCACCCCCAAGACGTCTCAGGTCGGGTGCTGGCCTTCGGCTTGTACCGCACACGACAGTGGCTCGCACTACCAAAAGGGTTTTAAAAAACTCTTGGAGGCGTTTTGAAAAAATTTTGTTTTGTAATTGTTTTAAAATTGCAAACATGGCGCGCTAAAATTTTCACAAAATTTTCACATGATCTTATTGGGAAAAAACTGATTATGGACAAAAATTTTTTATTTACGGAAAATCCTCTATTTTCAATTTTGGTGTTGTAGGAAGAAGCCGAAAAATCCAAACTTTTTCAATTATCGTAGGTTCGGGGACAACAGTGAAAATCGACAAAGTCACCTTTATAAGCGTATTTTACTTTATCCCCTTAAAAAATTTAAAGAAAAATTTGGAACCGTTTTTGAAAATTTTGAAGATGTCCGGGCTTCATGTACGGACCCTGAAATTTTGAAGAAAGTTTTCAAAATCTCAGCGCCTAGAATCGAGCCAAATCGACCGTGGAATATCCATTTTGAAAATAAATTCTACGAATTGTTTAGGCGCTAGTGGCGTTTACAGACGGACGGATGGACTTTTTTAACAGATTTTCGGTATCAAGGACCCCAAAACGTGTATTTTCCTTGAAATGTAGAAGTCGATTTTCCGCAGCATTACATAACTTTCTCTACTCTACGTATAATAAATACTCCATATTCTACGTTGTATAATACGGAGTATTATGTCGTCTAATACGGAATATTATGTATTTAGTCCCGTACATATACGGGAAAGTAAAAACACAAAGGCCCTGGAACCGAAAACGTGGATAAATTTTTTTCCTGTGTGAGTAAATTACTTCCAAACAATTTTGTAGTCAGAAACCTGGTTTCGTAGGTCATTGATACTGAAAAATTGACAGATGACAAAACTTTTCTGCCCATGTGTCTTTGGTCAACGAAAAAGGCCCTCAACTGTTCAGATGATTTTCTTCAAAATTGATTTTTTCTGGGAAGTCCTACGGTTTAAAACAGATACGGCCTTAACATTTAAAAACTTGTCTCTAAAATGGCTCCTAACCTTTTGATTGAAATTCTTTGTCGTTGAAACACAGGACTTTTCAAAAACATTGCGAGGTCTCATTTTCGTTAAAATCTCTAAATTTTCGAAAGTTGCAAAAGTTCAAATTTTTTTCGGTCTGTTCCTAGAACAGAAAGTATTGAACGCAGAGATATTTTATCAATGAATTATTTTGTTGAAAGACGTATTGAAATATGTTCAAGTACAATTTTTAGAAAATGTGAGTAGTTTTTTTAAATTTTTGCATGAAATATTAGTAATTTTTAAACAATTTTTTTCTCAATAACGGTTTCCCAAGTTTTTATTTCAAGTTTTTACCCAAGTGTAGTAAAGGACGTTAAACAAAATGGTGCGGGTTTTCATTTTCGGTGAACCCTGCATTTTCGAAAACGACAAAACATTGTTACAAAAGTACAATATTGATAAAACATTTTTTCTGAAATGGAAACTGTTCATTAAAACTAGAACTGAAAATAATGTAACTGAAAATCTCTGATTTTTTTAAAAATTCCAAATGCAAATGTTCAACCTTTTTTCAGTGACGGGAAAGTTACGCAAAGCCGTGTGGCTGGTAGGGTAGTGGTAACCCTAAGTCACAGTCGACCCGATTTTGGACGAAATTTCTGTTGGTCGACGTCGGACAGAGAAAACCAAACGAAGTGGGTCTTCATCTGATAGCATATGATTTCATACGCCGTCAGAAGGTTGCATTTCGCTTTCACTGTGACCATTTGTGTTTTTCCATTACATGTTTCAACTAATCTGGAACAACGGGCAAGAACGGCCGACCGAAAATTTTTGCCCAAAAACGCTCCACCGTGACCGCCACCTAAGGACCTGAGTTCGAATCCCTAGGGGAGGGGAAAATGTTTGCTGGTTGGGAAACAGTTTTGCAGAATCATGTAGTATTATAATATTGCACGGCCGTTTTAAATAAATCCAGACAGTAATGCTGTTGTAGCCATTAGTAGAATCTTACAAAACATTATAACGAATTTTTGGTGAAATTTTACACATTGTACCGTGTGTATAATTAATTATGGCGGTATTAATATAAAATAATAATTATAATAAAGATTTTACAAAAAGATTAATTAAAACAAAGATAATAATAAAAATTGAAATGTTTGTTGAAAGAAAATGCTACTTTTTCATTTCATTCTAAATTCCGAAAATCCCAATCTTTTGCATACACTCACTTTTTCCTGTACCATGCGGTATCTACTTCGTGTCATAACGGATCGGAAGACGGGTATAGATCGCTGCAAGTTGACCACATGATTCCCCCCAGGAGGGCATGGTGTCACTATTGCGACCGGTTGGGACTCTGAAACCCAGAGCGTTGTTCTGAAATTTTCATTGCAGGTCATTATTATCAGCTGCACGGAATGTTTTAAAACAGATAAATGGTGATGTGTGAACAGACATTGACATAAGTAAATGTAAATTTTGTTTTTTTTTTTTGAAGACAAAGACAATTTTTTGGGAAAAAAGTCTTCATTTTTAAAGTTACTACTGCCCTTAAAAAACTAACCTTTTCTTACACACTTTTTCAGGTATTTCTCATGTGGTCACTATCACTTCCAAGGTTTTAATTACATTTTAGCTCTCCTATTTGCTTCTTCCTTCGAATGACACTGTTTCTGGGCCACTGAATGCTGTTTCCATCGTATAAATTCTTCTTAAAAAACAGTGAATGTCATTTATTTTTAATGTATTTCTATCAGTCAATATTGGAACTTTTTGCACGTTGTTCACGAACAGGAGTAAATATGTCGGACAACGTCTGCTTGGACAACGTTTGCTTAATATCTAGTTCTTTTATTTCCAGTACCCATATTTAACATTTGTAGAACAATAAAGTTTTGTTTCTACTTAAACACACTCTCCTATCCACCTACAATTCAGACCACGCAACTGGTAGTTCGCCATTTGAGTTATTTTCGCGCGTCATAGAAAAACGAATCTGGGGTTTGAAAGAAAAAAACTCTAAACCTCATTCTGCAAGGCCGTATTGTTTGTTGACTGAGAGGGAAATAAGGTGAGAAACCATAACTAGTATTACATATAATACAAGAATTATATTCGAGGTATAGTCTTTTATGTGAAGAATCTTTTATTTTAACAAACCAACTTCATAACAATCTTTTTTCTAAAAGCTCACCCAGTTCACTAGGCAATGTATAATCTTGTCGTATTTCTGTGCCAGAGGACAAGCATACAGCAAATCGGGGAATTGACAATTTACGTTACCCGGTTTAGTTCAACAGTAAAGCCCGCTATTGTTCCGTTAGCAATGTCGCTAAGGGGATTGTCTACCGACCGCTGTTGTTGCAGTACATCTGATGCTACTGACTGAAATGTTTGTTCGGCTCTAGGATTAATTGTTACTATACAACATTTAACAGGAATAAGGAGGAGGTCGAAATTTCTGTCGACCTGGTAGTCACATTGTTGAAACATGGCTTTTGCTAATATACGTTTTTTAAATTTACATTACACGATACTCCAATGTCCAATGTATGGGATTAGTCGTTTTTCTTGATAATTTGTGTACAGATTCTGAACAGTTGTTTTCATTCAGCATTATTCGAAGATGAGTTGCATTTCATAATAATCTATTTCGTCTCTTCCAATTGTCAAGCAGAATAAGCGACTTTTTGTCTATTAGATTATGTCATTGTATTGAGTGTTAGTTGTTCAAAGCTGTGGAGATGGGCTTCCTGTCCCCAATTTACATTTAAAAGTTCATCCATTCACAATGGCGAGCATAGATGTATTTTCTTGCATTATTTTCTCTTTGTTCGTCGAGGTTTTTAAATTTTCATTGCTGCATCTAAAAATGCATTTTTTTTTAAAACAAAAGAAAATTATTATTTCGTTAGAAGGTGTAAATAATATTTCATTGCATAAAATTAACTGAATAATCGTTGTTAAATAGAGTTTTTACAACATATCAGTGATTTTAAACAATATCATACTAATAATATCATATACAGAGCCATTAATGTTTTAGATTTTAAAGGATATTCTTCTTTCTAAAATAATAATGACTCAAACTGTCGTTCGCTAGTTCATAACTAAGAAAACGGCAAATTTGACTTCTTGGATGACATTGACATTAACTGAAGACGTCTGAAAATAAATCTAACAATATAATGACTAAGGTAACGTTTTTTTCCTCTGAAATCTATGGTATGTTAAATGAATATGAATACGAAATTAATGTCTTAAAGATTTAAATATTTATGTCAGAAATAAAGATGTTTTATATGGGCATTTTGAAAATTTTCGGTTAGTAGACTTGATACAAGTGAATAGACATTCGAATGCAGAAGCTGATGAAAATTCAGTTTTTTGTAAGATGAGTTGCCAAGCTGTGGCCATTATTTAAAGATAGGTGCAGAATAGTGAAAAAGCGCGGCAAGTGTTAGCAATATCAGGGAAGTTAAGAAGAAGGAAAAAAAACGCGTAATCAAAGACCACCAGGCAAACTCGTGGAGGTAGCCATTGATTGGTGACATTGATAGATTTATTGATTTTCGTGTTTCCGGGCGCGTCAACTGCTTCGATCATTAGTCCCGTTAGGTAGTGCATGTTTTTCTCGGAGATAGTGGTGATTTTCCCTCGCTAGATGGCGAGATCCGTCACCGCCTACCGTCGACTAGTGGGTTTCCCTAACCAGGACTCTCCACCAGCGGGCGCCGCCTCAGCCGGGACAAGCTCTAAGCTCCGACCGGTCTCCCGGGATATGTGGTAGTGTAGTGCATGTTAGTGTAGGTGTGTGTAAGGGAGAGGATAGGCAAGGGGAATGGGAAGGACAGATCAGCGCGGTCCGTCGCCCGTTTGGTGGGGTACTGCCCGGCATTCGCCTGGTGTTGATCGGAGAAACCACGGAAAACTACCGATCAGAGCAGCTGGCCGCTGAAATTCTCTTCACCCAGCGACTGTATTCGACCTAGCTGAAAAGCTAGTGTCGAAAATCTCGCCGCCGTCAGGACTCGAACTAGGACCCCCCGGTCAGTGGCGCTGCAGTGGCATCAGTTGATGCACTGAGCTACCGCTTTCGGTATTTACCGCAGAGAACCCAAGAAATATAACAGGAAAAGCATTGCGTATTTCCCAAAAAATAAACACAAGATACAATATATTTGACTACCCAGATTGAGCAACATAGTTTTCAGAAGAAATTTGCAGCCGCAAAGAAAATGAAAATTCGTTTTTATATAAATTAATTCTACTATTCTGATATGGTTATTTACTGGTGAGACTTTCTGCGAACTGGTTCTGGCTGTATGGTTTTTACCATGGTGAAATTTTCCCCATGGTTTTATTTTCGCCGCTTCCGTCTGTGCCGACCGCACGTCGAAGCAGCAACGATAAATAATTGGGTTATTGATTGCATAAATTACAATATGAAGTATAACAACGATCATTTTCTCATCTTTTGTTAATAAATGTGGGCACAGAAAATGAAATAGACAATCTCTCGTATCGGAGACATTGTTTGTAGTATCAGCAGTAGATTTCTAGAATTGCGGTGTTGCCTACTCGTGCAGCTATGACATTGCTGATATCTGTGGCAGGAGCCCAGGTCCAACGATTTGCAAATTTCAAACAAGAAATAATAAAGAGAATAGTAGTGACATCTAGTGATCAAGAAAAAAACTAAGTGAAGTATATACAAATCAGAGACCTGTATTGAAAGTGTTAAGGAACTACACACCAGCGAGCAAAATTCAAAAGGGAAAAAATGGAGAAAGGAAAGTGGAAAATCACGCCCTGCAAAAACCCCAAATAAAACACAGATTCCTCAGATACGATTCAAAAATGCTTACGGAACTCGGGCTCAATCAATGAATTAAAAGAAACAAACAATGAACTCACATCGTTGAGAAAGATCAAAAAAACAGAGATATACCCATGGAAGAGAAGTCGAAGAGTCAAAAATTTAGAAGAAGTATACAAAGAAATTAAAGAAGGATTTCAAAAGGCCGAAGGAAATAAAGAAAGAAGAAAAAGAGGAATGATCTTTTTTGGAAGAATGCAAACAGCAGAACACTCGAACCCAAATTGATAGAAAAAGCTGAAAAGAATTGCAACCAACTTCGGAAAAATCTAAAAAAGATATCGAAAAATAGAAAAAGATTAGACACGACTTGAAAAGATATTTATTCAAAACTTCAAAATCCTAGAAGACCGAAAGCGAGAAGAAACAGAAAGGGTTTGGGAAGGAAAAACATAATAATTAAATGAAAAGATATAGAAGAGAACAAATCGACCTCTCAAAGACAATAATTGACAACATGAATATAAACTGCTTACAATACACCCACTAACATCGGCAAGATTGGAAAGGACGAGGAATGGTGAGAATCAGAATGGAAACAATAGAAGACAAAATATCGACAATAAAAAAAATAAAAATTAAAGAACAGGATTGTTTTATAGAAGACGATATGACTAGAACACAAAAAACAAATACAAAAAAAAATTCTGCAAAAGTCAGAAAGAACGGAAAAAAAAGGATGAAAATTGACTTTCAAAACTCAGGTTAAGGGAGTGGATCTCACTACATGACAATCCAAAGAAAGTAAAGCAAAACTAATTACCTCTCCCAAAACAAATTACAGCAACCAAGAAATAAGAGATTGCAACACAATAATAGACAAGAAAAACAGCGTACATTAACGTAGCGACCTTCAATTCAGATCTCTCCTTTAAAAATGAAGGAATTAGAATTAGAACATGCAATAGAAAACATCTACTATGAATTATCGACCTAGGGAACTAAGAAGAACAGGAGAGATCTAATAAAAGAGAAAAACGGCGACTTATTCTCATATATAGGTGAGACGAAAGGTCAGAAGAGGTGTAGCTTCATTGTTACAAAAATTTTAAAAAAATCCATTGAAGATATTGTCGGCATTTCAGAAGAATATGTGCTCTTGCATTAAAACTAGGGAAGGGGAAAATGTCAATAATTCAAGCGTATGACCAACCACGAACTGCACAGACGAAGAACTGGAAGAATTCTATGATCTACTAGAAGCACACTTAACCAATTTAGATCCGAAAGGAATTTGTAATTGGCGATTTAATTCTAAGGTGGGAAAAGAAAATGAACAACACAGAAGAGGTAGCTTTGCCCCCTTCGGTCTAGGAATACGCAATGAAAAGGAGAAGGACCTAATCGAGTTTGCAGAAAAACACAAACTAAAAATAGTTAATACCTTTTTACAAAATGAATGAACAAGACAGATGGACTTGGCTTTCACCAGATAAACACAAAAACAAATTGACTATGTACTAACAGATGATCTGGAAAGTGTTATAAATATAGATATTGAAAAGGGTTGAAGTTCGAATCTGATCCCAGACTTTTAAAATGCGATATCAGAATACGCAAAGGTAGGAATAAATACCACCGCTGAAAAAACCAACACAAGATTTCAACAAAGCATATATCAAAAGCTCTCATAGCCGAAATAGAAACCAGAATAAAGAAGGGACAAAAAGAATTTATGCATACAAAAGGGAAATTTCTCGGGAGAAATACAACAATCTTGAACAATGCATCCTGTCAGCAAGAAAAAATGCAGCTACGGACTGCTCAACATCTAATAGAAAAATACAGATTGCGTGAAGATACTTTACAACTATAAACCAAAGAGAACTGCTACGGTCCAAAAGACATGCACCAGAGCACGCTAATGAGTACAAGGAACAAAACACAAAAAATGAAAAGATTAATCCGCAGAGATCAAAGAAACCATCTGACAGACTTAACACACAAAATTATGAAAAAAAGCAAATCTCTTAAACTAATAAATGGAAAAAACTTCAATAGAAACACTGGATGATAGCTTTAAAAAACACTGACGAAAAAATTAGTACAAACCATACACCCACAAAACAGTATGATGACAACGAAAAGATGAAACCGAAATACAACCATTCATCACTCGTATATGAAGTACGTGGGTAATTTCGGGAAAAGAAAACTGGAAAGACGCCGGAAGATGAATTACTGAAAGAAATTGTCAAACTTTTCAACCATATACTAAAAATCGGAAGAACTTCCCTACAATGGTACACAAGTACCATAATAATCATTCACAAAAAGTAACACAGACAATCCTCACTAACTATAGGCCAATTAGTCTTATGTCCAACATGTACAAACTCTTCTCTAAAATCTTGACTAGAAGAAACCAAAATACTGGACGAACATCAGCCACCGGACCAAGCAGGTTTTTGAACAGGGTTCAGCACTACAGACCACCTGCAAACAGTCAATCAGATCATCGAAAAAGCACAAAATTTAATATAAAATTGTACATAGCATTTGTTGATTTTACGAAGGCCTTTGACTTGTAGAACACTCATTTATACTTCAAGCACTCAAGAATCAAGAGTCCCCAGCAAATATATTAATATTTTAAAACAACTATATGCACACGGCCAAGCACAAGTAAGAACAGATCAAGAAGAAAAATATCGAATTAAGAGGAGTAAGACAAGGGACCCAATATCTCTAAATTATTTAATAGTTTGTTTGAAATTGTTTCCGTAAAATAATTGGGCCCCAAAAAAGCGAGTGTAAATGTCAACGGACGGTGGCTGACAAACCTCCGTTTTGCAGACGACATTGCTCTATTTGCTACCTCGCCTAAAATTCTAAAAGAAAGCTATGCGATGTAAACGCAAAAAGTACTGAGGTCGGGTTTTCAAATGAACTTATCGAAAACTAAGGTAGAGTAACAGTGAATCCAAATCAATAATGGTGAACGACAGCAACATAGAGTATGTGCAGAATATGTTTATCTGGCCCGCTAATATCATTTACAAATAAAGGGGATAAGGGAAAAAAGAAGAAGAACTTAAATTAGTATGGAAAATTCTGGAGCCTCTCTTTCATTTGCTAAATAAAAAATAAACCTCCTTAAAAGGTAGTAATGGACTCTGCATCTTGTAGATATTGCTTTATGGATCACAAACATGGTCCTTAACAGTAATACAAATAAAATGGATACAACGATGCCAGAGGAAAATGGAACGAAAAATGTTAAATATTTCGCTCGTAGACAAAATACCATCTACAGAAATTAGAAAAGACTAAAATTGAAGATGCAGTACGGCAAGCCAAAATAAGCAAATGGCATTGGGAGGACATATTATAAAAGGGAAGACTAACAACGATGGGACTACAACAACCTGGGACCCTCGGTATGGGTGGAGAAACCAAGGGGGACAGAGGAAAAAATGGACAGACGAGCTATGCAAGCAGCTGGTCCCACCTGGACGAGACTAGCCCAGAGAGCAACATGGAGGCAACTGGGATATGAACAGCAAAGAAAGATGATGATCTACATGCTTTAATCGATTTTAGTGAACTTGAGTGAAATTTAATATCAACCTACTGTAACCCTGCTAAAGCAGGAGGCCTTTGCTCACGGGATGTTATGGTAATAATAATATAATAATTAAATTTTTATTATTATTATTATTATATTATTATTATTATTATTATTATTATTATTATTATTATTTTGAAAAATTTCAACAGATCACGTACATGCATCCATGCTCGAATCGATTTTTAGTGGTTTTTTTAATTTTATATGTATTTACATTAAATCATAATTTTGTCTTCAAAAAAGAAACTAATATCAAGAATGAGCTGTGTCAATTATTTCCTTTAATTTATTTCCGAAGGGAAATGATCACAAAAGCTCAAAATAAGCAAAATAATGGATGTGAATATCGTAATACACTGTTTAATACTAAATAAAAGTATAAACTCGTAAAGTGTTTCTAAATCCATTGTATACCTTTATACCATTCCCTTTCCTTTATTGAGTAAATTGTGTAAGAGCTTGCTCTGTTTGACTACGTTTTTGCCATTGTCCAACATTTATATGTATGTTACTGCAGGTGGAATTTCAGTGGCAAAGTAAGTGTAATTCAAAATTCAATTTAAATTAATCACCTTACACAATATGTGGACCCATTTTTAAAATTTGACCCTTTCCCTTTCGATCAAAATTAAGTATTAGCTATTTCTGTATTTGACACTCACCAGTATTGCAGGTAGTTTCACAATTTGTCTAACGTGCCATTATGCAAATAAATACTTGTGTGTGGCGAAGATCTTTCCCGTGATTTTTCGTGCTATGTTTTCCCCGTACCTTTGCCAAGCTTCCGATTCTTTGTTATTCTTAACAAATGACGAAAAGTTGCATGAAATAACGTCGATTCACAAGAAAAATAACACAAATCGAAATTTGGGATTTTCAGGTTTTATGGTGAGCGAAGGCGTTTATTTCGCGGAAAAACAAAGTGTTTGGCACTCTAATGTTTAACGTTCCACCCCAGGGTTATTTTGATGTTAATGTTTATTTGTATGCAAATTCATACATAATAAAAGAAGTTTGAAACACAATGCAGTTGTCTGGCTAGTCCCTCTTCAATGCAGATCGTTACTTACGAAAGTAGACATAAGATCACTACAAAATATTCAGGCATGAAATTCTAGCGACCGGCTGCTCCGGACAGTAGTTTTCCTGGTTTCTCTGATCATTAATTTTACCAATGATACATAATGCATTATTTACCATTTGGACTGTATAAATGAGTATAAACAACCTGTAACAACTATTGTACCACAGCTTCCGGGTCAATGACCCCATCTCGATCAGGTTTTCGTCCAGTTTCCCCGATCCATTGAGCAAATGCTGAGATGGCCCTGTTTCTTCTGGACATAAATATAAATATAACTTTTTTTCTGTGCCCTCTTCTAAATTCAGTGGAAATACAATTATTCAAATTATCGTTTCCATGTTGTCGCGGCAAGGAAGTAATAAGAGCCAAAAATTTTTTGCTTATTTATCCTTTAAAATATATTTTACTACATGGGAGTTTTTTCTCCCTTTCAAAATTTAAGTAGTATATGACTTAGTGTAGGGATCACAGAATTTTGAAAAAGTAGCACACAATTCACTTTCCCCCCAGCACGTCATACGCAGTTTTAACTGTTTTTGACGTAAATAAATAAATAAATAAATACTAGGCGAATGACGGAACAGTACCATCATGAACTGACGGTCCGCAAGCGACATTTCCTTCCTATTCCTCGTCCTCCCCTATCCCTTACTTAAACACATTCACCACACTCCCACCCTACTGGGACCAGTCGGCTGCTTAGAGCTTGTCGCAGCATGGCGCTGCCCGCTGCTGGGAGATACCTGGTTTGAGATGTACTTATATTATATAAAAATAATCCCCTAATTAATCAATGCTTGTGCATTGATTAATTAGGAATAATTTTCAAATACTCCATTCTGACAATCATTATACCCTTAGAACTGGGAAGAAATGAAATAAGCATTAAAAACGTCAATAAAAAAAAAAAGAATTTGAGTTTGGAAGTGTTTTGAAAACTAATGAAATGTCAGTGCCAGTGAAACGTAATGAAATGTTTACTTAATACACACATATTGCAATTAATAATTATTCTTGTCATTTGTACTTTAACACTGAATATAATTATCTGCTCTGAGTTAAGAAGGATATTAGGAATACTCTTTATTTTTTCCCCTTTTTAAATTTCCTACTTCCTTGGCCCTCTGTACAATTCATGAAATACTAACTCTAGTAGATATTGTGATTAAGTGGGTAGAAGATAAGTGACAAGCCTATGCTTCAGCTGAATATTTTTAAAATAATTTAGCGTAACGTCTTGGGCTGATACTTTCATGCTATTGAAATTTTATTTGGATGTGCGGGGTTCATAGTAGTAATAATATATTTTTGAAAAGTTAATTTATTCAATGTTAAAAACTACTGACTTTCTATGGGGAAAAGCAAAACTGTGCAGTGTTTCAGCTCTCCTATCTGTCCTAAATAATGAGTACTGAAATGAATTATCAATACAGGTAGCAAGAGCATTTTAGCAGAATTTATGTAAAAGATTCGCTTCCGTGTAATAAAAACTATTTGCAAGGCTAATCAGCAACAGGTTTTGGCTATTATACCAGTGCTGTACGTCAAGAAATCGACTTAGTACTGCAGCAGAAAATAAAGAACCATTATTTGAATAACACATTATTCCAAATCCAAAAACGTTAACAGAAAGTGATTCTATATTGATGTCCCGAAGCAAAACAATGAGGTCATTCAGCATTTATCAAAAGATCAGGAAACTGGACGAAAAACTGATGGAGGTGGAATCATTGACCAGAGTGAGGTATACAATACTTGTAACATATTGCATACATAAGTAAAGATGGCTCATTCATTTTCTTCAATAAAACGTTCATGAAAACGTATGGGTTTTAAAAATTTTTGTTAATTTTTAAAATTTAAAGTAAATAAACAGAGGTTGTCTGGTATCAAATCTATATTTCTTCTTAAAATCTTTTTGATCGGGAGCATCATTGTCAAACTTGCAGCTGCTGGACGGAAAACGAGTTCTGCCTGCAGAACTTTAAACTCCTGCAAAATTTTAAAACATTACTTTGGAATATTATCCCTAGAATGGTACTAAATCTTTCCTTATCAAAATTGAGGGCTCACAAAAGGGGGGGA
>CAXIVR010000007.1:30461179-30761794 GCA_964035755.1 Teleogryllus oceanicus | reverse complement strand
CGGTTTCGACAGATGAAGCTCGAAGCTGTCCAGGGTGGCACTGGAACTCTGGAGTAGTCGACCCCTAGGACCTCCCAGTTAGAGGCACTGAGCCTCCTCAGTCGGTCGTCGACAGTTGAAGCTCGAAGCTGTCCAGGGTGGCACTGGAACTCTGGACTCCAACTCCAGAGACACTTTCTCCTCAGCGGCCTTTAAGTGAGAGGCTCTGCGAGTGTGAATCCAGAATCCATCAATGAACCACCCACTGCGCCCAGCTCGACTCACAATAACGATGAAAGTCGAGCCTAGAAATTGGAACTATGTAGATGTTTCCAATTCTCAGCCAGATCTTTGATAAGTGGGATCGAAATACCAAGACCGGCCGGGGAACTCTACATCGGAAAACAAAAAGATTTTCTCTTGCAAACAATGATTAGCTGGTCAGACATACATTTCGCAGACTGTTTATCATCGTCGTGAAGCGCAATTTTCCAAAAGGTTGTGGAGCAAACCTATGTCATGGAATTTTTATAATATCTTATTGATGGATCACTGTGCATCATAATTGGAGACAGCAATCTCATTCATTCACTTGGCACCTATGCAAATTCTAACGAATCAGCATTTATTTGATATAATAAGTGGGTTGATGTAGGCTTTTTATTCAAGAATTATGTCGTAAGTGAACATTTTCTGCATTGTTCTATCCACCTTCGTCTCCAAAACCTGTGATATTGAGTAACTGCGACATTGTCATGACGAAGCTTTCAGTAGGAAGAATGAGAATTACTTTGGAAGTGTGTGATGAGGTACTGTTCTGTAAATTATTTTTTGAATTGCATCAGTATCGTGCAACACTGCTTTTGAAGAAAGAAAGAAAAAAAAATGAACAATAAGTCTCGCCTACCGGGGTGGCGACAAAAGAAACGAATGTTACACAACAATAGAAACTGTAACTGTGAATTAGTTGTAAAATAACGCTGTGACGCAAAGCGAAATGGCCGTGTCGGTGTCAGAATGTCGAAGTTTCGTGAGTCATAGAGTGTCAGAACGACTTGATGGGCAGTTGGCTTGCCAGGGTAACAGGGCTTCGAGCCCTGGTGTTAGTGCTGGCTGCGGCGCTGTGGGGGGCGTGGACGGGGGCGGAGGCGCGGGGCGTGTGTGTTCCGTGGGAGGAGGCGGGGTCCCGGGGCGGGGGGGAGGCGGCGGGGCGCGGGGCCGGGCTTGAGCCGTGGGGCTCGCTAGCGGCGGCGCTGTGGGGGGCGTGGGCGGGGGTGGAGGCGCAGGGCGTGTGTGTGGGGTGGGAGGGGGCGGGGCTTCGAACCCTGGGGCTGGGGCTAGCGGCGACGCTGTGGGGGGCGTGGACGGGGGCGGAGGCGAGGGGCGTGTGTGTGGCGTGCGAGGGGGCGGGGTCCCGGGGCGGGCGAGGAAGGCGGCGGGGCGCGAGGCCGGGCTGAGCCTGGGGCGTAGCGGCGGCGCTGTGGGGGGCGTGGGCGGGGGTGGAGGCGCAGGGCGTGTGTGTGGGGTGGGAGGGGGCGGGGCTTCGAGCCGTGGGGCTGGCGATGGCGGCGACGCTGTGGGGGGCGTGGACGGGGGCGGAGGCGAGAGGCGTGTGTGTGCCGTGGGAGGGGGCGGGGTCGCGGGGAAAGCGGATGGGCGCGGGGCGGCTTCGAGGCCTGGGCTGCGCTGGCGGTGGCGCTGTGGGGGCTGGCGGGGTGGAGGCGCAGGGCATGTGTGTGGGGTGGGAGGCGGGGCTTCGAGTCGTGGCTGCGTGGCGGCGGCGCTGGGGCGTGGACGGGGCGGAGGCGCGGGCGGTGTGCCGGGAGGGGCGGGGTCGCGGGAAAGCGGATGGCGCGGGGCGGGCTCGAGCCTGGGGCTGGCGCGCGGCGGCGCTGTGGGGCGTGGCGGTGGGGGCAGGGGTGTGTGGGTGGAGGGGCGGGGCTTGAGTCGTGGGCTGGCGCTGGCGGCGGCGCGTGTGGGGCTGGACGGGGCGGAGGCGAGAGGCGTGTGTGCCGTGGGAGGGGCGGGTCGCGGAGAAGCGGATGGGCGCGGGGCGGGGCTTCGAGCCCTGGGGCTAGCGCTAGCGGCGGCGCTGTGATGGCGCGGGCGGGGTGAGGCGCGGGCGTGTGTGCCGGGGAGGGGGGCCGCCCGTGGCGGGCGTGCAGTGGGCGCTGGGGCCCGGCGTGGCGAAAGCCGGGCGGTGGGCGTGGTGGATCTGGGCGACGGCCGCGCTGGCTGCGCGCCCTGCACGCCGCGCCGCGGCGCCGCTGCTGCTGTGGCGCCGCCGCTGCGCCCCTCATGTACCGACCGCCGGCGCCGCTGTGGTCTTCACCCGCGCCCGCGTGGCTGGAGAAGCAGGGCGGCTACGCTGCGGCCCACCGCCACGGCCACCTCCTCACCTTCCTGCTCAACCACACAAAGGATGCAGTCTACGACAGATTCAGGGTGGTGAGTCACATTTAAATGCAAAATGTGTTAGTTGCCACGCGATTTTCAATTTAGCTGTAATCATTAGAACATATGGTATCAGTTCTTCATGCGCATGAAAATCGCATATATGTGTATTAGCGCGAAATCAGTTAATAATTATGTATTACCCCGACACAAAAAATAATGGCTAATTTACACCAATGATTATGATGATAAAAACAACTGATGACCTCGCCTTTAAGAAAGGGAAGAACACCAGAAATTCAAATGTAAGAAAGAGAATAAACAAACCTCCAATTAAAGAACCCGCCTTTAAGAAAGGTCGAGGGAGGAAAAGATTTCAATCTGGAAAGACAGGAGCTAGTAAAATTCACTATGACTTGGAGGAAAAACAGATTTTATATAACAACTGCCAGAGAAGCTTTAAAGACCCGAGCAATTTGAACAAAACTGGATGGGAAAATATAGATTTGGTTCATTTTAGGCGATCTCAAACACCCCTGACGTCCAATAAGAGAGCTGAAAAGAAGTGGGAAAGCTACGAGCCATCGACGTTCTTTGACCTGGAGGAGGAGCGGGGTTCGCAGGTGCTGCCGCGTGAGGGCGGGGGGTGTGGCAAGAGCAGCGGCCGGGGGGACGTGGCGGGGCGCAGCTGGGCGCGGGCGGGCGCTGGCCGTCGACGTCGTCGGGGGGGGGCGGGGGTGGCTCACCCAGTGCGAGGAGCGCAGTGAGTCGTGCGCGCGCCAGGCCGAGGCGCTGGTGAAAACTCGCTCGAGGGACCTCGGAGGCGTACGCGCGACTTACGTGAGCCCGGAAAGGAACAATTCATTACGCCTTATACCTGTTGGAGGCTCTATGGTCCCGATGGCTTCTCCGATGTACTCACAGAACAAGGAACTCGAAGCGCGACTTCACCTTCGTATTTATTGGAAAGGTGACGTGAATAATTCTGCGAGATCAAAAGTAAGTATTCTGTTTAATAAAAGAGTAATAAACAATTTTCTCTTTTATTAGGTGCATTCAGTATTACACATATGAAATGTTAATGAAAAGACTTGCAGCTGTTTTTGATAAATGTTTGTTTGAGATTAAAAAAAATTGAACCCGATTTTACAGAACAATATTGGTTTTGGAGACGTAATTTGTAAAAAAAAACAACAACAGGGGAGTATATTAAATGATATTTCGTCATTAATGTTAAATACGGAAAATGATGGAGGAAGAGAAGGGCATGCAGACGTAAGGGCAGACGGACGCACAAATGGACGGACGTACAGACGGATAGACAGACGGACCGACGGACAGACGGACGGCAGTGGACGCACAGACGGACGGACAACTGGGCGTACGTACGGACGGACGGACGGACGGACGGACGGACGGACGGACGGACGGACGGACGGGACCGACGGACAAACGGGCGAACAGACGGTCGGACAGATGGACGGACGGACCGACGAACAGACGGAGGAACAAGCGAATGGACTGATGGACGCACAAACGGACAGATACCGACGGATGGACAGACGGACAGTAGGACGGACAAACGGACGGTCGGATATTGGACGGACAGAGGGACGGATAGACGGACGGACAGACAGACGGACTGACGAGGTAGACGGACAAAGACGGACGGACGGACGGACAGACGGACGGACAAAGGTTGACGGACGGGTAGACGGACTGACGGACGGGCAAATGGATGGATGGACGGACGGACAGATACGTGTATCCTTCTTGCGTGAATTAATCTTCCTGTCTTTATTTAATAATAATATTATTTAATAATAATAATTTGTCCGTGGTACGCCGGAATGAGCACTTCATCACTCATAGGAAACTGCTGTGATTCTCCTCCACTACAGCACGTTTCTCAAGCGTCGTTCGGTACCAAAACATAATCATTGTCCGTACTCCTACGAGGTTTTCAACGATCCGTCTCGCACGAAATTTACCACAATTATCTCCTTATCTTGGGATTTTCTCATTGGTTGGAGCGTGTTGCGCTCGACCTGATCGCTGCAGACTTCAGGCGATGACCTTGCCAGAGCGCCACGTTTGAACTGGCAGAGACGACATTTTGGGAATTTGTGTTTCGGAGCACATATTCGACTTTGTCTCAATATTTATAAGCTAATGTTTACGTAATTCACACGCTTCTTTTTCCAAATTTGCGTCCCTCATATTTGTTATTGTCACTTCTCTCATATTTGTCTCGATTTAAGTAAAAACCGTTTTAGTTTCGTCTCTCACTCAACTGTTTATCGGCCATGTTGTGACTTTCGGAATTGACATTTACATATTAAAATTATATTGTTGACGTCTCCGGATGGATCGTCTCAATACAGACGGACGAACAGACAAATGGACATCAGACTGACATACTGACCAAGATACAGACGGACATAAAGACACACATAAAGTACGGAACAAAGCTAAATGAACATGAAGGCAAACGGAAAATAAAAAAAATAATAAGTAGTAATATTTTCAAATAGAATACGACAACCAATTATATTATATTTTGCTTCCTTGTGTGGTACCATAATAAAGAAAGATGACGGTCAAGAAGCTAATATGTCCAATTACAATATTCGTTCCAAAGGTCTTATACAAAAGAAATAGAAAAGTTTTGTTTAAAATTTTTGGCGTCTTGCAAGACAGAACGAAATTAGACATCAGTAGCGATGGATGTACTGGCCGAGTTTAGACTTCAGCGTGTGGAGACTGATTGTAGACTAGAAGGATGGGGATAGGTTTTCGTGTTTTATGTTGGATTCATCTCGTATTTTGTAAAGAAATAGTTAATTTCTTAACTAATGTACAAAACAATGGACGTATTAAAATAATTCATGTCACATTTGGCGATATGGATATATGGCATGTAGCAAGCGTAAATAATAAGTATCGCGAAGCAAAGTCCCCTCCCCAATTATTGGAGAAAACCTGCATTTCATTTTATTTTATTTCAATTTGGCCAATTTCGACTTGTAATGTTTCAGGGACAAACTTTTGCAAACCTACACACAAGCATTTTTGATAATATCCTTGATGTCCTATTCGAGCACGTGGACTACACAATTGAAGAGTTTTATGCAGATAGTGGGCAGATGGTTTCGTGTGACTTCGTGCCAGCGTCACAATTAGCCTCTAGGTTGATAGTGGCCGTGCCTCCGCCTCTGAAGCTGCCCGCGTGGTCCCTGCCTTTGCGCGTCTTCTCCCCACACATCTGGCTGGCGCTGCTGGGGGCGGCGGTGGCGTACGCGCTGGCGTGGCGCGTGGTGGCGGGCGAGTCGCTGGCCGCCAGCGCCCGCCCGCCGCGCTGCTCGCCTCCGCCGTCGTCGTCGCCGCCGTCTACCAGGTGAGGACACACGTTCGCCATATTCCTTTGATTTGCTAGCTTGCTTTTTAATAATAATAATAATAATAATAATAATAATAATATTGTTTTAATTTGTGGTGAGGCTTAGACCTTGAGACTGTTCTTCCGCCTAACCACTTAATGAATTGTGTCAACTCTGAATGTCAACTTTGTTTTAATAAATAATTCCCCCCCTTTTTTTTCGAAAGACCAAAAACAGACCTTTGTTCACTAGCCTTGTTCTCCTGTATTTAGAATCTAAATAATTTTATTCCCTTTTGACTGATACGCAAGAATCTCTTCATAAATATTTTGATTGATTTATCCTGGTACAACTTCTGTGTTCATAAGTCCCGTTGTTGTAGTGAATGTTCCTCCCTCACTGGGTGGTGAGATCCGGCACCAATCTGCGCTCGACTTGCGGGCGAATTCTTCCTCCTTGTATCTCCGCCACCGAGCAACGCCCCAACCCGAACGCACTTAAGCAAATTGCAACTTCATTCTGCTCCGACCCACTCTGGCTACTGGGCACGAAGCTAGAAATGGCTGGAAGCGAACTTTTATGATATACTTATCTTTGTTATGACGATATCTATTTCTTTTTTATGATAAGCGTTTCACTATGGCTTCTAACCTTCAATTTAGATTTATTCGTATGTTTGAAACGAGCGTTATTTTCATCGGTGGTATTATTTACGAGATAAATGAATACGGAATAAATTAAATGTCAAATCGAAATCGAAACGTCACTACGCGTTTCCATTTAAGCAGACATATATACAGTTAGAGGATCTGTAAAATTGGTCTTGTTTGATTTGAATGCATGTGTTTAATTTAACGATTGTGCATTGCGTAAATAATAGCTTCATTTCTGAATTTTCTTATGTGGCATATTAAGTCTTAATTTATTGTTTTGGTGTATATAAAGATGATAAAACTAAAGTATGTCAGGCGATTTCTAACGGTGTATTTACTCGGTTTTCAATTGTGTATCGGTTGCCATGACTTGAGCGGGCTTTTCATTTACGTATTCCCTTCTCCTCCCCCTTCACGGCTTCACGCCAAATTATTTTACATTTTTATTAATGTTACACACAAATGCTGTTAAACACAGAATAATAACAAAACATTCTAACAAGTCGAGATACGAAAGCGATAGGAGTTGTTTTAGTCTGTTTTGTAGCAGTGAAAAGAGCAGATTGCTTTTAGGAAGCCAGGAGAACGGCAATGGAGTCAACGTGAATAGATCCCTGACCGCGGGTGGGGAATTTCTTTTCCAAACTGTCGAGTTGAAAGGAAAGTTTATGAAAGGTGGGTGATAGTGAAGATGGAGATCCGGGAAATGAGGAAACCCAAATTTCTGAGTGTCAACGGAACGAGGGCTGGTGAGATGTAAGATTGCATCACTGCGTTCAAAGGAAGTGAAAACTTTGAGCTTTTTCTCAGAATTAATATGACAAGGCCAAGAATGTAATTAGGTGAGTGTGTGTGTGTGTATTTACATTTATTTCAGGGTGAAGAAAATGTTTAATATGTACTTTTTGTTTTCGCAATGTATTGTGATTTAGATGGATTCACTGTAAAAAAAAGGTATCAAAAGAACAGTATTTTATAGAGAAAATAAATTACAGTTCCGAATAAATCCTGGTTTAGGTGGCACGGTTCCTTTGCTTCACTGATTTGGTTTTGAGAGGAATCGACTCCATTAACTAAATCCTTGTTTATACGTATTAGTTCTGTATCTAATTATATCGCTATCGCCTCCAAATACCCCAGTTTAAGACAAAGAATGATCGAGATAGTAAAGTTCATAAGGCTGACACATAAATGTAAATATTTAAAATAAATTCTATTTCACCAGCACATTCTACTTGCACTTCTATTATTGGGAGCTATTGGCTCCCAAGCCCTCATTTTAATACTTAACTAGAGGTGCTACAGAATCGAACAGTTTTTCTCGTATCAAATTTTTCTAATTTCCTTGGTGTGGTCTGGCTTTAAGGTAGTGCTCCATTCTCTGGTCAGCTGCCATCTGTCGTCGCCCAAAGTACATTTTTTGACAATTTCTCAACTTTTTTTTTCCCAGTTGTACAATTGAATCATTACTTCAAAAATGTTAAATAAGAGAAAAAATCGCCCTACACAAGTTTTCATTGAAAATTCATAGTCGTTTTAAGAAAATGGCAATTGAGCGTTGATGTAAATGAGAAATTTAAGCCCTTTTTCTCAGAAATCTATTGAGTTTTCGAACAACATTATTTGAAGTCATTTGAAGCGCTTTCACTCATAAATGTAATAATGCATACAAATTGATGGAAATGTCCATATTAACGGCGTGAGAGGCATTTCAAGACAATCACATTTGTGTAATTTTTGAAAAAAATGAATACATCAAAATGAATTTTACGTCATAAGAAACAGTACACTGAGACGCCGCAAAAAATCAAACTTTTGCAATTTTCGAAAATTCAGAGTTAACCGTGATATTCTGACCTATGCCTCCTTTACCAGTGTATTTTACTCTTATCTTACAAGAAATGTAAAGAAAAAATTTGAAACCGTTTTTGACAAAAAGGTGAAAAAGTCCAGGGGGCGTTCATGTAAAATACTCCCAAATTTTAAAGAATGTTCTTCAAAATTTCAAAGCTTCAACTAGAGCCATATAGACAGGTTTTCCCAATTTGGAGATCATGCAATGGTTTAGGCTCTAGGAGTGTTCGAACAGACGGACGACGTTTTGCTTCCAATTGGATTTTGGCATCAAGGACCACAAAACAGGGATTCCGGCTACACCAGGTGTTAGAGGATTTTTTCCCTAATTCAGAAACTGGTTTAATGCACTTTTTCGCCACTAGAACCCGGCAATGAATTTTTTCGCCGAAAATCCGCCGTTTTTCCCCCGCAGCATCACATAACTTTCTCTATACTACGTATATTACCCCTATATATATATATATATATATATATATATATATGTATATATATATATCGTCTGCGTATGTATACTCATAAAGTACGTACGTAAAGTAAAAATCAACGTCATAAAATAATAAATATCGAAAACAATGTAAACATGAAAAATCAACTCCATATTTGTTGACAGTATAAAATTTTAATTGTAATGCTTAAAACTAATGCTGTCTCTACACTAATTACGTGGAACATCCTTATAAGATGAAATACTTAAATGATTTATCAAAATAACTGGAAAAATACATACTTTTTATGAACTGAGGTTTAATAAATTATAACAAAATAAAAAGTAACTAACAAAGTTCATGATATTAACGCAATTAATACAATTGTTTAAAATAAACACATGTTACTTAAACTTTTATAATAGGAGGTTATCACCCCTCAAATCTCCCATTTTTAAACTAAAAATAAACTCGCGTTATTTTTAACAAATACTATTGTTATAGATAGCAGTATATTTATAGAAAAAGAAAAATCAACTGATATATTCGTTGAAATCATAATTTTTTAAATACTTTCAAGAAGATATCTGAGTTTTTCTTATCTTTTCATTACTTTCTGCAACACGTGTATTCAGAGAGGTAGCTATCAAAATTACTTTCAACTTTGTAGCAATTTACTTTCACGTCGAGCAACATTTAAACACCATTTAAACACCATTTTATCACCATTTAAACACATTCAAATTTCCCTGTCGGTGCAAGTTATAAGTAAATTCAGCATTCAAAACATCCATCACAGTAAACAGTACAAAGTATTAAACTGACTAACATTGCACATAAAAAGGTAATTTCACTCCAGAAAAATTGAGAAATCGTGTTCACCATTAATGATGTTCAATTTTTCAACAATAAAAATGTATAGATTTATATGGCTTTGACCCGCAGTCATATTGTATATAATTATGTTTTGGCGTAAGAAAATTAGCCAATGACAGCAAAATTATTCTGAGCACTCAGCCAGTGATTCAAGTGAACGTGCAACTATAAACATATAAGTCACGAGAAATAATGAATCATGAAAGGAACCAAAAAACCGTGCTTACCTAAACTCGGGAGCACCCTAGTTCCACTGATTATGGCGATCGTAACTAAAAATTTGAAACTTTATTGTTCTTTATTGCTTAGTTATGAGACGGTGGTTACCACCAATGTAAGCCACGCATTCTGTTTTCATATATATCAATGATAGCATCCCGCATACTTCATGAATCTACACCGATTGATTAATTTTTAAGTACAAACGAAATATAGAATATAATGGAGCGGTATAAGAGATTAAATCGAAAAAGAACGGTCTCAAAGGCTTCCATGAAGGAGGGCAAGGAAATCTGTATAAAATATTATTAAATAAAGACGGGAAATAATCCACACGAATTCGGTCCCACTAACAATTTCCGCAATGAATTGTCCCATGCCTGTCTACAACTATCTACTAAACAAATGATTCTTTTCTAGGGCCGTCTCTTCGACCTGATTGTGAAACCCCATTACTACCCGGACATCGAAACACTTGACCAACTGATTGCCTCTGGAATAACAGCATTAGCTCCTATTGCCTCTCAGCCTAACATTGAAGGGACGAAAAAATTTTGTTCACAGACAAAAAGCAGTATGTGTACGGATGGAGTATTGAAATTTTTTCTAAATCTCAATGTCAAATTTTATAATAATTCGAAGCAGCAGCTATTTTATCTCACTGAAAACCGTTACGCTGTGCTTGCGACCGAAGCACAATGGTCCATGTTTGTTTCTACAAATCGAAAGACTGGGTCAATGAAAATTTTGGACACAGCGTTACCCGACACTGAATATATGGTTACGAAATGGTAAGTAATCCAAGTAGTACATAATTTGCAAACATGTGATTAAAAATAATTTAATTATAAATCCTTAAAATTGTTTTTTTTTCTAATAATCTTGAAACTATAACGTTTTAAACAAGACAACTTAAACACGTAAATAGAAACATAAACTAGTTTAACACAACTGAATATACTGGATTTGTTAAACAACACAATTGCATTCATTGTGTCAAAAATAAAAAAAAATTTACGTATGGCGATTAAGAATAATATGCACACGTTATTTTGATCTTAACCAAGTTTACACGTCAAATAAATGTACCAACAAATGAGTTTACAACATTTGAAAACTTAAAACTTTGCTCTCGAATTATATGTTCAATTTGAAAAGATTTCACCAAATTTTGTGTGAAATGCAGTCAATTTCTTTTCACATTTTCTCCTCTCATATTGAAAAAGTTAACATTTTAAAGCTAGAAAGTTAAAGACAAGAGATTTTTACCTGATTGAAAATCTGTTCTAGAGATCAGAACTTTAAAAAGGTCATATACAATTGTTTGGAAGAAAAATCGTTGTCCTGAAGTTTCTTCGTGTAATGAATGCAATTTATTAGCAACTGTTTCTGTACCACCACTAGTTTTAATATCTATCTCCTCAATATTTGCATCAAGGGAATTTCTCATGTATTATCGTATGATAATAATATGTGATAACAATTGGTTAAATATTTTTTTAAGAATTTTCTACTGAAATCGAATATATTGGATGAAAATAAGTCTCAAAATGCACATTTTCAGAAATGGTCCAAAACCTTTTCCTAAAAACAGGTTCAAATATTTCACTAGCACCACTACTTTCTTTACTCCTTTTCTTCCCAATACTACACTGTCAGAAATTTCTTCATTACTTTTAAAGTAAAAGTACATGAAAGTAATTATCATGTACGTACATTAAATTTAATGTACATGAAATTTAATGTACGCATGTACATTAATTTACTGCATATGTAACATATACTTGTAGATTATATGGTGGAACATGCATTAGGAAATATCACGAGAGCTAGGGCTTAGCAACGACCGTGAATAAACGATGTAGTTTTTGTTTTTTGTAAATGCATTGAGGTGGCTGGATGCCGAAAGTAGAAAATTTGGGATTGGGCGAAGAAGTTTAGACGATCGAAAGGTCAGCTACACCAAAATATAACGAACGTATGGATTGGCTGGGTGAGAGAAGGACGGTCAAATGTTATGAAAAAAGAGGAAGGTAGTTTAATACGAAGTCTTCGAGGGTGAATCATGCAGGAAGATTTCATTCTGACCGGCATCGCGTTTCTGAATTGATTGCAGGTTCGTGAGAGGGAACGGGTATAATACAGATAGTCAGAATCGGGTTATCAGATCGTGAAATTTTAAGGACAGTAAATGATATTGCAGATCTTGCATGTGGAAGTAATATTGATGCATAAATTGGGACTTTGTCGGGAGTGGTAATCGAGTAATAGATTTCGGGACTATGTCATAGGCCGTAATCGGGACTGATAATTTTGATAGTTTGAGACAAGCTTGGATAGGGGCAGAAGAGGATATCTTGGGACTTTGGACTACGGCAAGCTCGCAAGATATTTCGACTGAGAAGTCTGCGAGGGACATCAACGAAGAATAGATAAGTTAACCGCGGTATAAAATTGTAAATTCAAAGATATCTTGATCAAAGGCATACCATCAAATCATTTTATTAAATTCACTAAATTGTTTGCTAAAAAGGTAACAATAAACTTTGTTAAATTTTGTTCTTTAGAAAAGAAAGTGATCTTTCATTTAGTCAATCCAAACAGTAATGAACTAGGAATAGAATCATTCTATTTCAGATTTCTAACTGCGCTGTATAGTCTGTGGATCCTATATTCCATTATAAAGGTAATAAGGATTATAAAATATCGTGACCCATTGACCCAGCATGCCGGACGCTAAGATCTTTGCCAGATATTAATGTAGAGAAATTTTGTATATCTCAATGTACATTAAATTTAATTTACGTACATGTTAATTACTTTCATATACTTTTACATTAAAAGTAATGCAGAAATTTCTGACAGCGTGCTTCCTACTTCTCCCTCAAGTGCAAATTCTTCTACTCCTAAAACATGGCGACCAGTGCGGATGAATGATGTTACATATTTACAAATTTCATATCATTCCTATGGAATAATGAAATGATAAATTGTAATTAAGAGGACAAATGGAGTGAAGTTAACCCTTAGTTAATTAGTGCTCCAGTAATCCTTAATCATTAAAATTATATAAAAATTACATCTAGGTGCCACGGGCGTTAAGTTGTTGTAAAGATCATGGGTGACAAAAATTCTGTTTATTGCTAGTAGTATTAGAACCCTTATAATGCCTTTGGGCATACATAACCGTTAACTTGTATATAAAAATTATTGAATTAAATTTACCAAGAATTTATTTAAGGAAAAATTTATTTATGGAAGAATGAATAAATATTTTACTTTTATTAATAAACAAAAAAATATTTTATTCAAAAATACAAAACTATCAGCAATTGATAAATGAAAAATTCACAACTTATTACAATATACTCTTCATTGTACTTTGTCCACATTTTTTGCCAATTTAAAAACTGCAGAATCAAATGTTTTCCACCTTTTTTGTGACTTTTTGTCTCCTTCTGTTGGATTTATTTTCATAATTTCGCTGAAAGTAATAATTTTATTGTTAATAAATAACATTTATTCAGCTTTACATTTCACACTGTTAAACAAATAACAATAAAGGAACTGACAGATGCAATGGATTTGTTTGTACATATGCACCGAGTACAAAAAGGAGAAAGGTGCGTGCACAATAAAAGAATAAAATGAGAAAGAAAATTGATTTAATGTAAAATAAAACTATTAGTAATATTATTACTAGATAGTAATATTATAATTATATCTTCCCTTCTTTCTTCTTTGGTAATTGTAGAAATTCTAAATCAAAAAAACTATTGGTTCGTAAGGTACAATCATTCTCTATTTAACAATATTCTTTTTGACAATTTTTCTTAATGCAATTTTACTGTTACTTAAAACTGAGACGAATTGCCTGGTTATTAAAAATTCTCAATTTGTAATATAACTACGTACTTTTTTCTCGAATGTTCTATCGATGGTAATAATTTGGTAAATCCCGAGTTTAGGGTGGCACGGTTCCTTTGATTCACTGATTCGGTTCATTAGAAGAGAATCGACTCCATGAACTGAATCTTTCTGTATACGTAGTAGTCGCGTGTAGTTAAGTTCATTATGTTACTGCAATAAATATAATTATTTAAAATAAAATCTATTTCACTTAGTCATCCTACTTAAAGTTTTATTA
Source organism: Teleogryllus oceanicus (assembly GCA_964035755.1). Lineage (NCBI taxonomy): Eukaryota > Metazoa > Arthropoda > Insecta > Orthoptera > Gryllidae > Teleogryllus > Teleogryllus oceanicus. The sequence continues at coordinate 30,747,864 of CAXIVR010000007.1, read as the reverse complement.
TTGGGTAGCTATCTCCCCCTAACCCCCCATTTTAAGACTAAAAAGTCAACTCGTCAAAAAAAATCATAAGTCAAAAGATAAAAAGTCAACTCACGTTTCTTCTTCATAGTTCTTTTATAATTTTTTACCAGTCTTGAAATTTAAATTAATTTAATTAATTTTATTTCTGAAAAAAATAATAGTTTTTTCAAATGAAGCAAAAATGTTTAATAAAAATAAACAAATAACTCACCTCTGAATTTATATTATAAATTGTTTTAATGTTTTCACAAAACGTTTTGAATTTGTTAGTTTTTACATTTCTCCGCCATATATATTCAGCTAAGTAGTTCGTAAAATTATCTTCCACTTTGTGGCGTGGAATTGCGCGCTTAATCGCACTCCAAGTCCCCTCAATAGCATTTGTATGCGCTCCAGTTTCAGGATCTTTGAAAGTAACAGAATGATAAACTCTTAGATGGGTAAAAGCTTCATCTTTAAGACAATCATAAGCCTTCCAGCAATCCGAGACCACAATAGATTTCGGCTTGATGTAATTCTTAATGATGTCCAAGAGTGCATCCTTGCTACGACATTCAACGACCTTGAAAACGGACCGAGAGGAACCCCTTTCAACACCACCAAACACCCATTTCTCTTCCACTCTTTTGCCTCTATTATACTTCCTTTTACCAAACTTACTCTCATCGATATCAACCTCAACACCCTCTCAACCCAGTGGTTGACTTTCATTAATTAAAACAAACTTCTCGACAAAAACTCATCCAATCCGTAATCGTAATCTCACATACACTAGCATCCAAACATATATGTTCAACCTTTGCTTCCATCACCCACATGTAGGTAATGAGAAGCACCTTCCATTTCTCCATGTGACTTCTCTCAAACCAAGAATCCTTTCGTACAGACATTTTCACGCTATCACCATTCTCGCCTCTCACTCTACAAATTCACTTATAACCATCTATCCTATCCTTTCTCTTAGTAAATTTCATATCTTTCTTGCACACATTACATACAGGTCGAGACGCAAGCAAACCCACTTTCTGACACCACTGGATCAGATTCAAAGTTCCTTCTCGGCGCAAATCATAAATAAAACCAGTATTCACACCTTCCATCTCAGTAGACACACAAACGTATTTGAAGAAGACTTGAAATGCGAATACATACAATTCCACGCCAACAAACTATCAATAGACTTCTTGTCATTCAACTTTGAACATAAATTATTCAGTTGTTATAGAACAACTAAATGTGTTAATAGCAGGTTCCCATTACTATATTTTATTTCAGTTCAAGCAGGTATCAAACTCACATTTTAACAAAAGTTTTTTTTTTAATGTCGTGAAATGTTATTTTAAGTGTGAATTGATATTTTAAATGTTTCGAGATGAAGATGAAATGATTCGTAATTGCAAAATGGTAATTGTTTCATGTGGCTTTGACCCGTAGTAATATTGTGTGTGTATATATATATATATATATATATATATATATATATATATATATATAAAAACACACATATATATACATATATATATTTTTTGAGACGAGCTCTGATATGCGCCCCAGCGAGGAAGCAGAACCCCAGGCAAAACGCCCAAGATAAATCGCGGGTGTTTACCACTTCGAATGTGGCGCGTTGGTACGTCATCATCTGACGTCAGCCGCGGCTGAAGTCGGACGTAACGAGTGGTCGCCAATGATTTCTCGGGGCGATAAGCGCTGGAAAATTAAATCCTGCGATTGGCACGTTGATAGAAAAACGAGGAACAGTCTCCGAGGGGAAGGGTTCCCGGAGACCGGACAGTCGGAGAAGGCCGCCGGAGAGTTTGAGAAATCGCAGAACATTCTGAGACAAACCGCCGAACAGTCTGATAGAGATCGCCGAAGGGTCGAGTATACGATTATTACGTCGCAACTACGCCGCATCGCCAAAGCGGAAGGCTGAGGCGACATTCCTGGTGCAACACAGCCAAAGAAGCAAGTTTGTTGGGAACGGAAGACGGGCGTAGAGGCACGGCCGTTCTACGGGACGCCCGGAGAAAATTGTACTACTTCACGGGCGAACGGAGGCAGCATCAAGCGAGCCAAGGAGCGGGCGCGGACCGGCGAGCGTATAGCGCAGCGAGCTGGGCGAGGCCGAGCGTCAGCGGCGCGAGCAGCCGTTCGCAGCGATAAGCAGCTGAGGTCGGTCACTGCGTTGGCCGAGGTCCAGGTTACGTGTTCCCAATCGCCGAAGCGTGAGTACCCGTGCGACATTCAGACCGCGAGGTCGTAATATTTCCAAAGTGTGATTAAAAGGTATAACTAGAGTATTCTTGCCGAACGCTTAACACGAATTCAGTTCGATCCAACATAGTGGAACGAACAGACTGAAAGAACATTTTAGTGCCAAGATCAGGAGGCTTGCATAAACAATTAAATTGCATGAGTATTGTAATTAGCGGGCAAGATATGATTTTTGAGTATTTAAGGTAGGGAGGTTATTGTTTATTTGCACAAGATGGAGCAAGAACGTTAATCAGACTTAGGACTATAATTATAATAGAAATAGGATTGCAATCTGTTTATTATAATCTAGTGTATGTGTATGTGCCTCTGGAAAAAGTTTAAGAATACATGCCTAATTTTACCAGAGCCATCCAAGTGTTTCATTAGAATTCGATCCGCCCTGATTCTATCCATTGCAAGCTACCCCTTATTTGCCTCTCACAGGCAAGACGAACGAACAACCTGACAGGCCTGGCGTCGGAGCGACAGTAGGCTGCCGCACGGCGCTGGTAACGCCCGAGCGGTGCTTCACACCTCAGGGCTAACGACCCTGATCAAAGACCAGGTTGCATTGTGTGCGCGCGCCGGGCCAGTCCACGGCTGTGTGTTCGTCATATATATATATATATATATATATATATATATATATATATATATATATACTTTGGCGTAAGAAAATTATTCAATGCTAACAAAATTATTATCAATCACTCAATCAGTGATTTAAGTGAACCGCGCAAATGTAAACATAAGAATCGCGAGAAATAATGAATCATAAAAGGAACCGTGCCACCCTAAACCCGGGATCAAAAAATTATCAAGTTTGTAATATAACGACGTACTTTTTTCTCAAATTTTCTATCGATAGTAATAATTTATTTAATGAAACATTATTTTTAACTTGTGTGTAGTAGTAATACAACTCTAACTTACCTTCGTATAATTCGAGGGTTGTTTGTAATTTTGCAGAATAGGTATATCTAAAATCGTAATAGCTGGCAAATATTATCACACCTTCAATAACGTCTTTACAAAATACTGAAACTTTTTTGTTCGAGGATCACAGTTATTTACGTTGAACTTACTATGTAACACTCATTAACAGAACTTCAGTTTTTAGTCTTAATTTGTTTGATCCATTGTTATATTTAAACAGTCACTTGCAATCTGCAGCACATATACATCAATAGGTAGAGATAATCAATTTCACATTTCATGAAAATAATATTATATAATATTAATAATGAAAATAATATTAAATAAATAATACTAATTAATAATCAGACTTTACCTTCACAAATCTAATATGCCTGAATTGCTTCAGTTTCTCTCGTTGTAAACCGCCTACCGCTCAAGGAAACTGCTGTGATGAAAACAGGAAGTGAGGAATAACATTTATTTTTCACACGTTTTCATATCAGAAAGTTACGACGTTTTTTGATTTTGCACACGTTTTAGAAAAGATTACTATTGCTCTACCACGTATGAAGACGACTGCAACGCTTCACAATACTAATGAATGCGAAACTTTGAGTACCTGAAATAGGAAGGCTAGAAAACGCGTCACCATTTGTCTTGCCTGCAAGGGACAGGAAGCGTTCGAAATTTCTTAAGCCGCCGCCCCGAAAATAAACGCAGACGAGACCCGACACCTGGCAAACGTTGCAAAACCGCAGCACGACTGGGAATATTTTATGTTCAAATACAATATTAAACTAAATGGTTTTGTGAAAAATTAAAAATTAGTGTACATAATGAAATATAAAGCTCAAACAAAAATTATATTTTAAATTTATTATACGTTAGTTTAAAAGTGGAAGAAATTTTAAAATTTTTAAGCAGTATTTTTTTAATTTAACCATTAAATTTAATGGCGAATTAGATTAATCTCTCTTTAATGTAAAAGTACTGTTTCAAATACTGAAATTACATTAAATATTACTGCAATAAATACTAGTACTACATTAAATCTACATTGATTTAATTTACGATTAAATTTAATGTACAAGTACATGAATCACCCTTAAGTGCAAGGTACTACATTAATATTAATGTATAGACGCACATTAAATCTGCATTAAATTTAATAGAATTTCTGACAGAATAGTGTCATGTAGCGTAGCTTACCATAACAGACTGCAGTACAGTAAAGGGAGTAAAAATATTGGAATCACGTGAATCATACGATTAAGAATTTTCGTTCATAAAATCCATGTTTCTGGTGTTTTTGATTTGTAACTGCAAGTTCACGCGCCAGAATTAAGGTATTTTGGTTCTGATCCAAAGATGACTAAAATTGGTGTAGATGACCAGGAGATAAATGCAATTTTGTACTTGAAACTGAATGGAAGGATGGATGGAAAAGTGGATGAATATATGGAACGTCACGCTTAACACTGTTGTCAAGAACATTTTGAACTGGAATTTGATCAATTCTTCTGGATTAAGATTTAATTGGGTCGTTTCTGAGGCCATTAAAATATTTTAATTTTGAAAGTACTTTCGATATAGTGATTTCGATAAGTCATTTTGCCTTGCAAAAGATGAGGTAGAAGATTTGTATCTTTTATTTGGTTTATTTTAGCATTAGTAAGAAAACTCTACGTGTTGTACCTTGAAGTACTGTGGAAGTTCGTTTGGTATTCAAAAAAACAAACTAATTTGGGACAGTTTTTTATTTTTGCGTAATAACTTTCTAATGATTGATTTTAGCGCAAAAATATAGTTGTACAATTTTAAACGTCGTAACATGTTCTACAAATTTTATTTATGAATTCATTTTCTTAAGCAAATAATAAGAAAACAACGAGATTTTTAAATTTCATCAAATTTTCCTTTTTATTCTGAATTTCCCCCAAATGACTAACACTGGTCAACGCATTTTTATGCTTCAGATGTTAAACTTGATCCAGGGTATTTCGATGTCACTGATTTTCAAAAAAGCGTTAGTTTTGTCCTATCGTCTCTAGTTTTGTAAATACGAAATTATCGTTATATATCCTATTTCTACATTTCGTGTGCAAGAATTTGGGAACATCAATGGCATGTGGACAAAATATTTACATTACTGGTATTAATTTGTTGTAAAATAACATAAATTTGTTTTTATAAATGAAATATAATAGGTGGATAACTATGAATTACATAATATTTCATATTAAAATATTTTAAAACTTCACAAAACCAACCATTCATTCAACACCCAACACCCACCCACCCACCCACACCCACACCTACACACCCACCCACCCACCCACACACACACACACACACACATATATATATATATATATTGTGACGGACCGGGATTCCGACCAGTGTATCAGTGAATTTATTAAAGGGGCAGCTTTTCTTTTGGGAGAATGGGCTCCGGGGGGGGGTAAACATTGATACAACGACTTCTCAATATAGTTATCATACACAACTTTATTTTAATGATCATACAATAACCTTGTAACTCTTTTAGCTTAGGTCCTTATGCCACGAATCACTGCCTTGCTTTAGTACATTGTGGCTAAAATATTCGAAGATGATTCTAAGTGCAATCTGTTGGTCATCTTGCGGCGTTGTTCTTCATGTCAGGTTCATGCCCACCAGTCGTTCGGCGCTCCTCGGCGTTGGTCGACTGATGCTTCGGCGTGTCCGTGGAGCGACCGTTACGTCGCTGCCTCCATCCCCCCCGGTGTCCAACTGCCCTCGGTTCGGTGTTGCTCGTCTCCCCGGCCTCGTCCAGTCACCTCAAACATGGATTTTACTCACCATGCCCAAAATCACGATGTTACGTCTCACTTCGTGTTACTATTACGCCACACGATTCTCCCACCGGCTCTCAGATCGCCATTCACAGTTTTGGGCTTCCATGCACTAATCACATTACATATCCAGTCCTTGTCACAGTTATTCTCGTCGAACCTCTCACGAATGTGTCGCCCGCACTTTACTAATATCTTTACTATTACGTTGTTCACTCACGAGTCTCTGATATCACATCTTAATCATCCGGCATTAAATATTCGTCCACGTCCCGCACGATATGCGCGCTCCCCTACACTACCTGGTTCTCACTACTTCTGCTCGCGCCTCCCCGTCCGTTAACTCTCGCGCGTCGCGGGAACCTCTCTCGCGCCAGGCGGGAGCCGCCAACTGACGCGCCATCCGAATCGTAGCAACCGCTTTGCGTTTCGTCTGGAAACTCGACGCGTTTCAATATATATATATATATATATATATATATATATATATATATATACATGCCAGCCTGTTCACCTGCTAATCTAAAGCAAAGTTTAATGGGTTTCATTTTAAAATCTTTCCAAATTCCGGCACTACCGATCTCTCTTAAAACTGACATTTGCTGCGAATCTAGAGACTCCGAGTATAAATTTGAAATAATCTGTAATAATTTGGAATAAAAATTTTTGAATATTGCAAAAGTGATATGTAATAGGGGAAAATATGTGTTGTCGTGACACGACTGGCTTTCAATTACACAGCTGACTATTTCTGTACTAATGTATGGTTTTTAAATTTATTTAATTATGACAAAAACAATAAAATTTGTATGAAATATTTATGAGGGAACAAGTTAAATTTAGTACTTACCATCAGAATAAAGAACATTTTTAGAGTTTAACGTGTCAAGGAAAAGAGACTTTAAACACCTAGTGAGCTGGAGGTTATTGCTCGAAACCAGTAGTAAGTTTCTTTGACAAACTACTACAAATTCTCCTAACTCTTTGCTCAGTGATTCTCAGGCAAAAATTTAAACAAATTATCTCAAGGTTTCTGACACCGATTTCTGTGTTCAATAACAAATATTCTGTCAAAATTGACAAGCCATTTGATGACTATCTTTTTACGCTGCAACACTCTCGTAGTCAACTGAGTTTTCTTTAACATCCGGTACTACTTTCCGAATTCCCCGTGTGTAGAAAATCTGCATCTACTATTAAATTTGCAGGAACTGGCCTTGGGTGGACGTAATTAACTCGAAGATTATTCAGTTCCGAGGCGCGGGACTCCACCTCAAGTGGGCTGACGATTTCAACAGAACATGGAAAATGTACTGGCGTCTGTACAATGCTGCACTTCTGCGTAGAGGCGAGGAGGAATGGGTGGCGGAAAGCGACAATGCCAGGACTCTGGGTCTGCAGGACTTCCTCCCGCACCTGGCGCTGCTCTGCATGGGGCTGGCGCTGGCCGCCGTCGCCTTCTGCGCAGAGATGGTGCGCAGTCGATGGGATGCTGCGCGTGCGCAGATGCGCAGAGGACTGCGCGCCCTCCTACGCAGGTTGCTGCCACCCCCCACGCCGAAGCGACCCCTCGGCGCGCGTAGAACCAGAAAATAAGGACTCGGGAGATCCAGGGGCGCTTTCAGGAGGGAGTTCCATGCGAGCCTTCGCTGCCCACCGCACCCGTGGCCACTACAACAATTGCCACTACGTAGCCACTGCAGACGTCCAATGAGGACTAAGGATGTCTTCTCATACTTCACGCAGTCAACCCTCACAGAGCCTCCACTGCCCACCGCACCCGTGGCCACAGCAACAAGTGGCCACTACGTAGCCACTGCAGACGTCCAATGAGGGCTAAGGATGTCTTCTCATGCTTCACTCAGTCAACCCTCACAGAACCTCCACTGCCCACCGCACCGTGGCCACAGCAACAAGTGGCCACTACGTAGCCACTGCAGACGTCCAATGACGCCTAAGGATGTCTTCTCATACTTCACTCAGTCAACCCTCACAAAGCCTCCACTGCCCACCGCACCCGTGGCCACAGCAACAAGTGGCCACTACGTAGCCACTGCAGACGTCCAATGAGGGCTAAGGATGTCTTCTCATACTTCACTCAGTCAACCCTCACAAAGCCTCCACTGCCCACCGCACCCGTGGCCACAACAACAAGTGGCCACTACGTAGCCACTGCAGACGTCCAATAAAGGCTAAGGAGTCTTCTCATACTTCACTCAGTCAACCCTCACAGAGCCTTCACTGCCCACCGCACCCGTGGCCACTAGCAACAAGTGGCCACTACGTAGCCACTGCAGACGTCCAATGAAGGCTAAGGATGTCTTCTCATACTTCACGCAGTCAACCCTCACAGAGCCTCCACGTCCCACCGCACCCGTGGCCACAGCAACAAGTGGCCACTACGTAGCCACTGCACACGTCCAATGAGGGCTAAGGATGTCTTCCCATGCTTTACTCAGTCAACCCTCACCGAGCCTCCACAGCCCCCGCACAGTGGCCACAGCAACAAGTGGCCACTACGTAGCCACTGCACACGTCCAATGAGGGCTAAGGATGTCTTCTCATGTTTCTCTCAGTCAACCCTACAGTGCCTCCACATCCCATCGCATCAGTGGCCACAGCAACAAGTGGCCACTACGTAGCCACTGCACACGTCCAATGAGGGCTAAGGATGTCTTCTCATACTTCACGCAGTCAACCCTCACAGAGCCTCCACATCCCATCGCATCAGTGGCCACAGCAACAAGTGACCACCATGTAGCCACTGCACACGTCCAATGAGGGCTAAGGATGTCTTCTCATACTTGACGCAGTCAACCCTCACAGTGCCTCCACTGCCCATCGCATCAGTGGCCACAGCAACAAGTGGCAACTACGTAGCCACTGCAGACTTCCAATAAAGGCTAAGGATGTCTTCTCATACTTCACGCAGTCAACCCTCACAGAGCCTCCACTCCCATCGCATCAGTGGCCACAGCAACAAGTGGCCACTACGTAGCCACTGCAGACTTCCAATAAAGGCTAAGGATGTCTTCTCATACTTCACGCAGTCAACCCTCACAGTGCCTCCACATCCCATCGCATCAGTGGCCACAGCAACAAGTGGCCACTACGTAGCCACTGCAGACGTCCAATGAGGGCTAAGGATGTCTTCTCATGCTTCACTCAGTCAACCCTCACAGTGCCTCCACATCCCATCGCATCAGTGGCCACAGCAACAAGTGGCCACTACGTAGCCACTGCAGACTTCCAATGAAGGTTAAGGATGTCTTCTCATACTTCACGCAGTCAACCCTCACAGAGCCTCCACTGCCCACCGCACCCGTGGCCACAGCAACAAGTGGCCACTACGTAGCCACTGCAGACGTCCAATGAGGGCTAAGGATGTCTTCTCATACTTCACCAGTCATCCTCACAGTGCCTCCACTGCCCATCGCATCAGTGGCCACAGCAACAAGTGGCCACTACGTAGCCACTGCAGACTTCCAATGAAGGCTAAGGATGTCTTCTCATACTTCACGCAGTCAACCCTCACAGAGCCTCCACTGCCCACCGCACCCGTGGCCACAGCAACAAGTGGCCACTACGTAGCCCCTGCAGACGTCCAATGAGGGCTAAGGATGTCTTCTCATGCTTCACTCAGTCAACCCCCAATGAGGGCTAAGGATGTCTTCTCATGCTTCACTCAGTCAACCCTCACAGTGCCTCCACATCCCATCGCATCGTGGCCACAGCAACAAGTGGCCACTACGTAGCCACTGCAGACGTCCAATGAGGGCTAAGGATGTCTTCTCATGCTTCACTCAGTCAACCCTCACAGTGCCTCCACATCCCATCGCATCAGTGGCCACAGCAACAAGTGGCCACTACGTAGCCACTGCAGACTTCCAATGAAGGTTAAGGATGTCTTCTCATACTTCACGCAGTCAACCCTCACAGAGCCTCCACTGCCCATCGCATCAGTGGCCACAGCAACAAGTGGCCACTACGTAGCCACTGCAGACTTCCAATGAAGGCTGAGGATGTCTTCTCATACTTCACCAGTCAACCCTCACAGAGCTCCACCATGCCTACGTGAACGACTAAGGCGCTGCTTGTGGTACTTTCCATCTATTGAAGAATTGCGACATGCTTTCGTGTAACAACATGATCCTTTTCGCTGCAAGGCAGTCTCCGTGACACTTCCCTGCAGAATCTCTACGTACTCACACATAACCATTGTATACATTTAATAATAATTGCTTTAAATTGTGATATATAGTCTATTTAATCTCAAATTACACGTGTTACTTACAGCCTTATAAATAAAGATTTTTTTTTGTTACAAACAAAATTAAAAGTCTATAAAAAAGTTTTCTGTCACTGAACATTTATATTTATTAGTATTGAATTTTTCTAGTGACATGGCTATTACTGTTTCTGACCTTCATCTGTGTTAATCTACCCAGCCACTCATTACAATTACGAACACTGTTAATTGTATATTGTTTTGTTCTTCCCAGCCACTTTCATTGTGTGTATAATAACATTGCATTAACCCATTTGATCTACTATTTGTTTACTACATTATTAAATGTTGTATATGTTATCTGCTTTATAATTATGCAATCTATTCATTAGTCTGGCTAGCAATAGTGTAGCTCATAGTTCTAGACCTGGAGTAGTTAGATAAGTATCCTCAGGTTTGGATTTCATGTTGGAAGGAACTTCCTTCGTTTTGGAGTATAGAAGCCTAACAGTACTATGGCCTTCAGTAAAAATAATTTGAACATAAACAGCAGGACCATAAGCTGCTGTCTGAAAAACCATGAAGTTCTATCTCCACTTTGGCGAATGGAACGACACAGCGAGCGAAAGTGATCTTAGGTAAGTAAGGTAGCAAGTCAAATATTTGTTGCCATTGATTAGACAATTCAGTGGGAATAGGATTTAAGGGATTGTCCCACAGCTTTTGAAACAAAGTCTTACAAATAATCCTAAATGGTGCTAAAATACCGAGTGAATCAAACAGTCTACATAAAACAGACAAATCATTTCTTTTAGTGAACCTCGCTCTTCAGACAGTAAAGTCAGGTAATACAATAGACAAAGAATCTAAGCTGGTATTCTAAGAGATACCCGGTGTGTTTATCAGTTCAGCATCTTTTGACTAAAATATTTCCACACCAGAACTGGCTAACACATTTGTGAGTCAATCCGATGAAGCTTCAGAACTGTTGGATGCCCACTTACTGAGATTGAAACTACCTGCTGTCAAAATTTGAATCAGCTGATTGACTGCTTCTTTCGCGGTAGGCACGTCATCACAAGAATAAAGCGAATCAATAACATAAAAGTACGGATTGCTGTCCAGGCTAGGTTGAAACTTCAATTGCACAACATGATTAGCAGGTATGGGATCACAGACTATTTTGACAATATTAATATTAAATTCTTTTGTGGGTAATTTGAGGGTTTTAACTCTTTCCCATGTAATTAAGTTCATTGCGCTCCTTCTGTGGAGAAGGGCTTTTAAATAATAGAGGTTCCCTTTTGGGGTGAAACCCATATGCTGGGAAATAGCACTCCGCAACCTGCACTAAGAGTACTGGCATCTGACACAGGAACAGGCAGGGGCGCCTTTAATAAGAGCTTGCGAAGAGCGCGTAGGCGACTGCAAGACGCGGCGATCGCACTGACCGTCACTCGTCATCACTGCCCCCGTCCTCAGAAGAAGAACTCGCACTCCCAGGAGTGTCCAAAGAAATGACGGATTCATCAATGTGTTGGTCCATCACATTATCATGTCACCTCTATTCCCTGCACATGCTCTCAGGAATTCTTCCATTGGTCTGCCCTGTATTGTGCAAACGCTTCTCTGCAAAACATTTCCTTTTCTTTTAAGGATGCATCAATAGTTTCTGCTGCCTCGCGCCCTTTTATAAACCCCCTAACAAGCTCTATTGGATTTAGATCTGGATGGTACGGTGGAAGACGGAGAGGAATGTGGCCATGTTCAATGGTTATTTGATCAGCGACCTATTTTTTTCAGTGGATATACTTTGAATTATTTGTAATAATTGTTTTCTTGTGAATAACAGCAGCTACTGTGTAAAGCACACTGTCACTGCTCACTAGCCACAGTGAAACAGGGACTGGAGAGGAGACCGAAACTCTCCAAGACACGGCTTATGTTCTGTTGACCGTTTGGACAACCCCCACTGTAGAAACACAAAAGCTGCCTTTCGTCTGACCCTTCTCAATCATCAGTTTGTTATCACCAAACTCGACCCACGAGAGGAAGACAGAGGGAGAGCTATGTTGTGACAAAGAGCGCAGGCAGGCGGGGAAATATTAGGAGTTTTGGAGGGAGAGGCCACTTTCGGGCATGCGCAGTGGAAGGTTTTTTTGAGAGTGGTAGAGCAATAGTCGGCGCATTAGTCCTAGTAAAAGGCGGCAACGACCAAGAGACCGCTGGCACTCAGCGGCATCCACATCCGGCATCCAGCGTGCGTTCGTTGCATGACTCACTCCCCCCTCCTACTGGTAAGAAAGGGCCAGCCAAGGAGCGGTTTCTTGACATGCTCGGAGCAGTTTGGAGGTTCGGAGGCACTGGGCAGTAAACGCACAATTGTCAGATATTAGAGAGTTATTAGAGGTTAGCTATTGTCAGATATTTGGTAAGATATTTTGAAAAAATGTCTCGGGACTCTTCAAACTTCGGGAAGTTTCTCTGTTGACAATGAATGTATTGAACGGCGTTTATTAAAGAAGGCTTTTTTCGTCGTTTGTATAACGAGAAATTGTAAAAATGAACGTGTTTCATATATATATATATATATATATATATATATATATATATATATATATATATTGTGACGTACCGGGTAGGCCGGCTTGTTCTCAGTAAATTTATTTGTAAGGGACAGGTGTTCTTTCTCGTGAATGGGCTCGGGGTTATTAATCAAACACCACTGTTCCGTGAACAAAATAAACTGAACTATTTATTAATTCTATACAAATCACTAATGATACAATATCTATGGTGGTCTTTACCCTTTTTTTTCATATAACCCAGAATCACTGTTAGTCTCTCGATCTTATCGATCGAAGAAATATTTACCGTTACTTCTTCCACTACGAGCGTCGGCGGCTTCGGGGACCATCGGGTTGCCTCGCGCTCCTTCGCTGCTTGCCGGTCGTCACCAAGGCAAGAAAAAGAACTGCGAGCATTCAAAGAAATGTTTGAAATTATATTAGTATAAGATTATTTACCTGTAGTGTTTTGAACAAGTTATTATTGGAGTATGGTCCACAAAACCCAATTTCACCTTCAAATGTTATTTCCTTTTTCTTTGTCGCGAGTCAACTCTTTTCCTGCTAATTCGCTGTGTGTGAATGTGTACATGTACTGCACATGTATGCCCAGAAGCAAATCAAGGGGTCATCTCAGTATTTGCTCAGTGGATCAGGGAAAGTACAAAAACTGATTAATTAATTAATTAATTAATTAGTTAATTAATTAATTAATTAATTAATTAATTAATTTATTAATTTATTTATTTATTTATTTATTTATTTATTTATTTATTTATTAAAAAACAGTAAAACCTGTATGTTACGTATGGGGAGAAAAGCATCTGCGCACGCTTACTTGAGTTCTAGAATCCCTTCCCAACATTCTAGCTATAAATTCTTGAAAGAGGAAAAAAGTTAAAATAATAATAAAAATTATATTTTTTAAAAGCGCGAGATTAGCAACATTTGAAAACATTTTGTTCCCGTGCTATAGAAAAATTGTTTGCAATGGTAAACGAACTGCAGATTTGATTTTTCTGACTTGCTAACAAAATAGTAACTCACCCTCAGCTATAGTGGTAGTAGTACCACTACAATCAAAAGGAGAGCTCATACGTGCTCATAGTGATGTTCACATGTATGCTCAGAATCAAATCGAGGGGTCATCTCAGTATTTACTCAGTGGATCAGAGAAACTACAAAAATTCGATCGAGATGGGGGTCATTGACCGGGAAGCTGAAGTACATCACTTGTTATGTCTTTTTTTAATTATAATATAGAAATATAAACTAATTCATTGTACTACATCATTGTTTTGTTAAAATAAACATTATTTTTTTATAATCAAACAGTTAATTATTGTTATTAATATTTTTGTAGAATAAATATTATTTGGAGAGAGGATAATTTTACTTATTATTTGTTCCTACGTTGCAAGTGACCTCCCTTTTACTGCAATCTGGCGGGGCATATGTATTATAATGTGTCAGATTTAAATTTCTTTAACCTTTTCCCAAGAAAGTAAAATAAAACCACATTTCACCAGATTTTCAAAAAAATTTTGCCTTTCTTTCAGTTTTTAATTTTCATTAACATTTCTACTCTACATTGTGTGAAATATTTTTAATTGACTAAGTGTGAAATACTTTCAATTGATAAGAAGTTCAATCCAGTTTGTTCGATTCTTAATAATCTTTGCAATTCTCCTTATTTGGTGGCTATTTTCTTTCCAATATTACTTAATTTGTTTTCTTTGGTACCACATTTTACCCAACTCTGCATATGTCCCCTGTTAAATTAATCTGCAAAATATATTTATATCCAAGTGGTGTTAGTCAGGTTTCATATGCAATGCAAATGTTTCTAAAATATACATTCTTCTACTAATGTGTTTAATGAATTAATTTCCTGTATTTTATTATGTTATCAATATATTCGGTTCATGCATATTTAGTATTTACTAGTTTCCTGCTATAGCAAAAATGCTGCAGAAAAAAAATTCAAAAAGGTTTTCCACAAGTAGCAGCCCCACTGCTCAGCTACAAATAAAATATTATCGTATAAAGCAACAATAAATTAATCATTTTACAAAAACAGTCTTCACGAATTCTACAATAACTTAGTACAGTATGTACCCTCTCCCTCATAAACATTGGCCTGCAAAATTATAAGTATAAAGTAGGAAAAAAAGCCTGCAAAATTATAAGTAAAAAAAATACATAGCTCATTTTAGCTAGAAATATTTTCAAACAGAAGTTGAGTTTTATAGAATTCGTTGTGCAGATCTTTGCGGTTGTTATTTCTCGGAGACTACCGCCAAGGTTGAAGTTACGTCACAGATGAAAGTTGTGATAACGCTAGGCTTTAACACGGGCAGAAATAGTCGTTCTGAAACTAGAATCGCAATAGCGGCATATTCATACCTGTTTTAAAGATATTAACATACCAAAATTAGTAGTGGCGCCTCAAAAGCACACACATTATATGAAATTTACAATATATACGAATGATTATACCTATACAATTAAATGCAAAATTGTTTCTACCCGCAAAAATGATACGCCAAGGATGAGATTCGATCTTAAGTACTGAAGTTTCCTCAACAGTCGTCTTACCTATTACACTACAGACTCTCTTATGACACTCCTCTCTCACAAAGACGATTTTGAAGTATCACTTATCACAGATTTGACTAAAAAAGAACGTGCGACGTTTATGTGCTTATGTTGACTACAGACGGACAGGCAGACGTTTTGTCGTCAATAGTGTGACATACCAATATGGGGACATGTTTTATTACAAAATATTTGTCGTAAATTGGCGAAATGGTTAGGGCAAATAATAAGCAATATGGCGCCTTAGTAACGACGTCGTGGTTGTTGTCAGGATAAACAAACATTCATCTGATAAGGAGGTGACGGCGTGAGAAAATATAGGAAATATAAAGGGTTGTGCTTGTGGGAAAAGGGCCATTGAACTATTCTAAGAGAAATTTGAAGTTTGAGTTTAATAATAACAATAATAATAAAGTAAAATCAAAATAATAATATATATTCATCAATCAAATCATAATAATAAGTAAAATCAAATGCTGGAAGGAAAAATAGGGTGGAGAATGGCCCCTAAAAAAACCCTAAAAAATAGTTAGGGGGAAATTTAAACCACCCAACAGCGAGACGGGAAATTGAGGGGGTGAAGATAATTATCGGATTTTTTCCTTTAAAAGTCCTGGGAAGCAAACCCATGATTACCACTTCGACGAATTTAATTACTTCACAAAGGATAAATTTGGGTTTCCAATGACAAAGACCAAGATGAAAACATTGGGGCGGACGGGACCCCTAAGGGACCCTTTAGAAGGGGTTTTCATTTTCCCGAATGTCTCCGGATACCTTTAACCATTCCTTAAATGGGAAATTGTTGGGGAGGGAAAAGGGCAAGCTAATTTCATTGGAAAAAAAGCCAATTGGCTAACGTCATCGTTCAGCCCTTTTGTGCCTGGGGATACATCGCTCAAGTAAATACCCCCCTGCTCAAATAAATTACTAGAAGGTTTGTTCTCCTACGTTAGAAAACAATATGAGAATTTAATTTCCCAACGAAGCAATTTTTTTTTAAAAGGGTCACTCAACAATAGACGCTATTACAGAAGCAGTCCAGTATGCCGAAACAGCCAAAAGTAAGATTTTGCGCACTGGTGGCGAGACTAAAAACCTTTCCTTTTGCCAGATGGAAAGACATACAAGCGCAGAAGGGTATGAGTATTTTTTTGAGGATTCTGGAGGACTCCCCAGGGAAAAAATTTTTTCCTAAAAATATAGATAGGGGGAAGACATGATTGGGGTGCCCCTAAAGGATCAAGACGGGGCCCCTTTCTGGGGAATGTTTATGAGATCTTCCATCACCCTTGAAGAACTGTCAATTTATTGGTTGCTGATGATACACTCAGGTTGAAAGTGAGAACCTGGGCTAGGGGAGAAAACAAATGAAACTCGCGGGGAAAAAGATTTTGGGAAATGAAATCTTGATGGGGTGCAAACAAAGCGTACTGGTTCCAATCGGAGAGCTTTTACCCCGGTGATCCGCCCGGGGAGACGAGACGGAATCGACAAAAACGTACCGGAGAAATTGACTCGAGATTGCTTTGGCCCCCTTTCAAAAAAATGGCTGAAAAAGCACAAAGACTGGTGAAAACCTCCAGACTTATGCTAAATTTCGAGGACCCAGGAAAGAAACAAAATTGATATTGCGCAGATAACTCAAGAATGTTGGGGGCTCCCCCAGTGTGGCTGATGTCAAACAAAGAGTCCATAAGACGGACATTTTTGGGTTCAGAAAGGATGGATGAGGAAAATTTGGGGATATCGACGTATCAAAAGGGAGCCAGTTCTGGCCAGCCCCCCATCGACCTTTTGTCAAAAAGGGCAATGCTTGGGCTGAAAGCGGCTAAACAACAAATGCCCCCACTGACAAAAAACAGGTCAAGAAATCAGCGGGCGAAGGATCTGGGGAAGATGGCATTGCGATGGACGGGGGAAAAAGGCGATGGATTATAGTCTTATCGCCAACATCAAAGAAGGGAAAACAGAAAACAGGTGCAGTATTTATTGCAGTGCTATTTGCGAAGTTCGGACATGGTCTTCAAAAGTACCTCAAGTTCAAAATGCTGAAAGTCCAATTTCTGAATCCCAAAAGAAGATGATGATCTTTACATATATTTTTGAAAGTTGGGGGAAGTCGATCATATGCAAAAAACGGAGTGGAAATGACACCTGCAAATACAACGAAACTAGCTGCAATCCCCCGAAAACTAGAACACATTTGATTTTCTAAAGCACATCCTCAAACGAAGCCATGTTTAAAAGGGATGACCGCTCACACCACGTGGCCCTATAGGGGGAAAAGGCTCCGGGGGGGTTTTAGTCGGTAGACCAAGTCTGGAGTCCGACATGGCTTACCGGTCCCAAGTTTTCCCTCAAAAAATAAAAAAAATAAAATAATAATAATAAAAAATAAAAAAAAAGGGTCCCAAGGGATGTGGTTTAAAATTTTGAAAAGAAATCACATCCCTCCCCCCACCCTTCAGGGGGGGGAGCCCTGTTAAGTCGGGAAAACACAGTACAAGGTTTGGTAGCCAGCCCTTGGCAAAGTGGCCCGCCGGCGAATGATGAGAAAGGGGGCCTGGTGGGGCTACTGAAGGTAATTCTGAAAAGCCCCATCAGCATGGAACGATCAACCAACGGGATTTGGCCCTGGGGGTGGTGGGGGAAAGAAAAATGGTCAACAGCAGCCCCCAACCCCTAATGAAGGCGTTGGATTAAACCCCAGTCTCTTTGGGGCGTGTTCGAACCCAACCCCCGTATTTTTCCCTTTTGATTCTTGCTCTTTTAAATCATTAATCAATATTTTTGAAGAGGCGGTAGCGTGGGCCCGTGCGGTCTAAGGGCTGGGTTTAGGCACCAGTTTTTGGAGGCGAAGCTCGAATACAACCGCTGTCGATTTTCCCTTTGATTCCAATGCCCTTAATTGTTAAATATCTGAAAATGAAGAGACGGGGGGTCCCGTGGGTCTGAGGCGCGGGGTTTAGGCACTTTCTCTAGAGGCGTGTTGATTTCAATCGCTTCATATTTTTTTTCCTTTGATTAATGCCCCTTTAAACTTTAAATTTGCGATTCAAAGAACGGTAGCGTGGGTGGGACTAAGGTCTGGGTTTGGACCAGGCGCAGGCGTGATCTCGAACCCACCGCTGTCTTTTTTTTCTTTCCTTTGTTCCAATGTCTTTTAAATTTAAAACATCTACATTGCGATGAGGGTGGGTGGCCGTTGGGTCAAGGCGCGGGGTTTAGGCACCAGTCTCTGGGCGTGATCGTAAACCCCCGTCATTTTTTTTTCCATTCTCAATGCCGTTTAAATATTAAATAACGCCATTTAAAAACGCGGTAGCGTTTTCCAAGGCTTTGGTTTAGGCACCATGTTTCGGGCGGGGGTCAAACAACTGCGTCTTTTTTCCCTTTGTTTGCTTTTTAAAACATTACTTAACTGCAATTGACGAGACGGTAGGTTGCCGGGGCCCACGCGCTATTTGGGGGCACCAGTCTCTTGGAGGCGTGAGCGCGAACCCAAACCCCTGTAAATTTTTTTACTTCGATTCCAATGCTCGTTTAAATATTAATAAAACTGCAAAAAAAAAGCGGCGGGGCCCGTCCGGTCTAACGCGGGGGTTTTGGCCCAGTTTTACGCAGGCGTGATGACTTAAAACCCCCCAAAATTTTTTTTCCTTTTTTTCCAATGCCGTTTAAACTTTTTTAAACTTTTGGGTAGACGTTTTTCTGTCGCAGGAGCGACCCTTTAAAAAATCTGACTCTGGGGCCACTCCTCAGCGAACCTTATACAAAAACAGGGTTGGACTTACTTTTCCTCAGGTCACTCTGGACATTCCCACCGGCGTCCCAACACAGGGGTTGCCGTACGACCCTCGCTGGGCTCCGCACCCCGGGCGCATTTTTGGTTCGCACGGGGATTCCCCCCCCTGAAAACCCCCCCTCCCGGCCTGCTTCCCCTTATATAGCTCCCCACGTGACCTAAAAACGTCACGGGTTTTTCCACGGCGCGTCGCGTTGCAGGTTTTTGGGAATCCATTGCCCTGATTCTAAGAATTTTGCACGGGCACGCGGAAATTGAACCCCCCCTCATTTTGGGCATCTTTTTCCTAGCCTCAAATTCCCCCAAATACCATTTTTCTCACATCCGCCCCCTCTTTCTAACCCCTTTGGCCAGCGACATTGTGAGTAGAGCGTACATGTTACAATATACTTATCAAAAAATTTAAAAAAATTAAAAAATGATAATTTGACAATCACCCAAAATCCAAATGTATTTGGGGCTCCTGAAAAAAATATAAAATCAACAAATAAATGAAAGAACTGATGCGTCGTTTTCGAATTATTTTTAAAAGTAAAGGGGTTTTAAAAAAGGGGGGAAAATGGTTTTTTTTTTAACCAGTCCAGATGTCGAAAAAAAAAAAAAATAAAACAAAACTTTAAGAGGAAGTTTGAGTTTTTTTGAGACAATTCCATGATTTTTAAAGACAATAAAATGTTTTTTTGTTATTTTTTTAAAAAATTTTTTTGTGTTTGTTTGGGGTCTGGGGAAAATCAAAATTTTTTTCTGATAGTAAAAATTTCCCCCTTTTTTTATCAATTTTTTCAGTCAGATAAAAAGTTTAATTGTAAAAAATTTAAAATTAAAAAACGTTTTGGCTGTAAAAGGGGTGTAGGTGGGGGACGGGGCAAGAACCTCTAAAAAATATTATTTTTATGTTAGAATTATAATGAAACCCACTAATATGTCATTGGTTTGGGGGAACTTTACTTTCTACCCGGGGGTCCTTTGGCTCCCTTAATAGGAAAAGTTCCAACCCCCCAAACCCAATGAAGGAAAAAGGGACATGAACGCCAGGCTTTTTGAAATTGAAATAGGAGGTTAAAAAATATTTTAAAACATAAAATAATAAAAAAACGGGGAAGATGAATGGAAATTTTTTGAAAGGCATTTTTACCCTTTTCCAGCAGCCACTGATTTTACTAGAAAATATAAGGGACTTTCAATCGAAATAAATTTTTTTAGTTATGGTTTCGGGTCATTTGTTTAGAGGTCAAAAGGAGACCCCATAATTATGGTACAATCTGGCATCACTTTAAATCTCAATATTTTATTGGGAGAAAAGCACTAAAAATACTTCTTTAACATTTTTTGAAGAAATAATTTTTTTTTATTATTGCAGTTGGTATTTATTGATCTGTTGGTACTAGATAGAAACTAGTAACTGTTGGTTTTAAATATTTAAAATATTTCATTCATTAAAAAACCCCCCCAAAAATGAAAATAACGTTTTCAAACTAGAAGCCGAACATCAAGATTTGGGGGAAAATTAAATTTATGAGAAAATCGCAATATTTTAAGCGGTACAGAGACAAAGACGTTTTCCCGTCTATGGTTTTTTCGGAACAACGATGCCAAACATGATTCCCCCCCTCTGAGAAGAATATTCAAAAACTGGATTTATCCATTTTTTTCGTTACCAGCCCGGTAATAAGAGTTTGTGTCGAAAAATTTTCCGTTTCCCGGGGCGATTACAAAGTTTTTTACTTACGGTATCCCGAGAGAAAAGATATTCCTTTGTTGGAACCAACTAAAAGGGGAAAATACCAAAGTGGCTGAATTCCCCTTGCAGCAAATAAGGCGGTGTTTTTTTGTCAAAGCAATCCTCTGGGGTAACTGGAGTATTCCGGATTCCATTTTGGGTTGTTTCGGCGGTTGGGGGGGGTGGGGGAAATAAAACCTCTTATTCGTGTTTACGATCAAAAAAAAATCATTTAAAACGAAACCAGGGAAAAAGAATTAGAAAATTTAAAAAAAACTTTCCTGCATCGGTTATTGTTATAAAAAGGAAGCTTGGGGGAAGTTTTTTAATTTAGCTGAAATGCTTTAAAAATGAATGACAACTCAATGGTACTTTTAAAAAAACAAAAGATCACAAATAAGGTGACACATTAAATGTTGATACATTTGTGGTTTGATAACTTGTATTTTTAAAGTTATATACGAAATATTGAAAGCATTGTAATATATTATTTCCACTAATATAATTTAAAAAGATAAAGGGAAAAAATAAGAAATGGGTTTTATAGAATAACGTCGTTCAATACAACAGTTCCAAAATACCATCAGGGACCCATCTTTTTGCAAAAAAAATGGCGGCCGTGTTCGTCGACCAAACGCGCGAAACCATGGGGCAGCCACTCCAGTATATTCTAGCTTGTTGGTTAGAAGAGGCAGAGCTAAAAAAGAATTTAATGTATAGAAAAATATTTTTTATAATTACAAAGAACTACGGGTATTAAATAAAACAATAATTAAAGTTACTCAAAAAGTTTCATTTAAAATGATTAAATATTGTTAAACAAAAATTGCTTTTTTGCTTTCTTTTATACAAAAGCAGCAAAATTTAAATAAGCCAAAAAAATACGACTACACTGGGGCAAGGATCACTGACATTGGAAAATTTATTATTTATTTTATTTTACTCAGAAACATTTAAAACTGTATGACTTGCTATGAAGTCTGAATTTTTGATGTTTCGTAATTCGGAAAACAATAATAATATTTATTTTATATAAATGAAATTTCATTTTTCATAAATGATATTTTTTGAATGTTCTTTTTATTGTTTTTTTAAAATTTTTATAATATTATAATATATAATAATTTAAAAATATACAATGTATTATTGATATTATTTTATTATTGTATTTTAAAATTTTTAATTCAAGAACGCAAAAAAAGTCGTTCTTTTGAACGGTCTGGAACGATTTTCTTTTGGAAAAATTAAACCCCCTTTTTCTATTTCCTTTTTTCCTCTATTTCCCTTTTCTCTTTCATTCTCTTTTTTCTCTCTCTATTTCTTTTCTCTCTATCTTTCTTCCCCCATTTCCCCCATTTTCTCTCTCAGTTCTATTTCTCCCCTCATTTCTTCCTCTCTATTTCTCTTCTTTTTCATCTTTCTTTCTCATTATTTCCTTATTTGTCTATTTCTCTCCCTCTCTATTTCTCTCTCTCTTTCTTTCCTTCTCTTTCTCTCTCTAGGAGTAGGGTTTAGACACTTCCAAGGATTGACTGCCCCGTGAAGGGGCCGAACCGTTTGTTGGAACAAATTTTTCATGAGATTGACGGGAAACGAACTCGATTCAGGGGGGAAAATCTTTTTTCAAAAAGCCACGAGTTCAGCCTCTCTCTCTCCCTCTCTCTCTGTCTCTCTCTGTCTCTCTCTCTATTTTCAGCCCCCTTTATGGGATATTCTAGGGTTGGTTGAACTGAGGCAGAGCTTAAAAAAGCATTTAATGTATAGAAAGATATTTATTTATAATTACAAGGAACCTATAAATAATTACATAAAACAATAATTACTTAAGTTATTTTATTTATTTTACGTAAAAAAACAGTTAAAAACTGCAGAGCATAGGGGAAAAATGAATTGTGTACATTTTTAAAATTCTGTGATCCTTACACTAAGTCAATACACTTAAAATTTTAATTTTGAAAGGGAAAAAAAAAAAGAACCCCATTTAAAAAAATCATATTTTCTTTTTCTCTTTTCAAAGGGTAAATAAGCAATAAATTTTAATTTTTAAAAAGGGGAAAAACAACAAAAACCCCTTAATAAACTATTTTTTTAAGGATAAATAAGCAATAAATTTTGGGCCCTTTTTACTCCTCCGGACAAATGGGAAAAGATAATTTGAATAATTGTATTTCCACTGAAATATAGAAGACGTGCACAGAAAAAGAATTTTTATTAGAAGAAAAAAAGGGGCCATCTCAGATTTGTCAATGGATCAGGGGAAACTGGGCAAAAAAACCGATCGAGATGGGGGGCATTGACCCGAAGTTTATAACTATTTAATTTTCTTTTTAAGGAAAGCAAGGGGAAAATGAAAAGTTGAAAAAGATATATATTTGTGTTTGTACGCAGTATTATAAACCGTTTCCATGACTCCCATCAATTAATAATGAATAATTTAATTTTACTTTTTTTAAAAAAACCTAGTCATGCGTGTATTTTTATTGTTCAGTGATCGCATTTATAATGGTGATTTTGGGACGTGGTCATTATCCTAAATCTTTGTTTAACTTTATATCAGTAGTAGTTTTGTTAATTATAATTTGATCAATTGCCCTTTATCGAATGTTGTGTGATCCGGGGGGTACATTAATTGTAATGTCTAAATTGAAGGAATTAATTAAATTGGCTTTTTTTTTCGCAAGATTGACCAGAAAAAAATGTTAAAATCTCCGCAACAACAATGGATTCAAGAGCGATTTGACTTTGTTAATGTTATTCCAGGTTTTCTAAGAACGAAATATAATCGAGCCTTTGCTGGAGGTCTTAAACAAAGTATTATCACTTTTTTGAATAAGATGTAAAAGAAATTTCAAAAAATTTTCAATGGGATTTAACCGAAGGATAGAATCAATATTATTTCTAACGTAAAACAGGAACCCCCCTACGGACCTTTTGATTCTCCCCCCTCAATAAAACCGCATTAAAAAAAGGGTTTGGTTTTTAAAAAGCTAAGTTCATTAGAGATAACCAACGTTCTGTAAAGAAAAAACGTCCGTTTGATTTAGATCGCCCCAGGCTGCCTGATAAAACCGTTTTTTTTGAAAGGGGTTGTACATTTGGGGAGAATGTTGTCAAAAAGTTCTCATTTAAACTGATTAAATCTTTTAATCGTTCTATTTTCTCGTTCTACTTTTTACTCTCTACACTTCAAAGCTGACCTTCTGGCATTCACACGTAAGCAATAATTTGATCAACATATCCGAAGGTTAAGAGATCGTTCACAAAACGGGTTGGGGCGTGGAACTTTCGAATAATACCAACTGTGAGTACAGGGTGAAAAAACAGACGTGTTCGTTTATATTTAAAAATATTTAATATATTTACAGTTAATGTACAAAGATTACAATACAAAAAACTAACCCCTTTGGGAACCTTTCGCTCTTAGCCCGGGAAACCCCCCGACCGTCCCCGGCCTCGCCCGAACCACTGCCAAAACGCAAAAACAACGCGAGGTGCGAAGCTGTCGGGAAAAGAGTCCGTAACTATCCGTTACGGCCTGTCCAAACCGATTTCGACCCGAAGATCACGGAAAGATAGCATTGGAAATATCTCGTCTTTTGACACCCAGCGTATCCGCGAGGGGCCTGTCGGCGCCTTAAATATCCGTTTGGGTCCCCCCACCCACAAGCAGCGGGCGTCATACGGTTGCCCGCCCCCCGGGCTGCCCGACATCCTTAGCCTCGCATCCGCCGTCCCCCTTTAGGAATTTCCAGCCGGGGTTTTTCCCCGGGGTTTTCCCGCCCGGGGGAGGCGCCGCCCTTTTCACCCCATTTTTCATCCGGCGACGGGGTTTCCCCCAAAGGGGCCCGGGCGCCCCGAGCCGCGGGCCGAAACCCCGCGGCCACAAACCTACACCCCTGATCAAAAGACACAGACACCGCATCCAGTCACAACCAAAAAAAATTTAGTGTTTTAGATTGAAAAGATTTTCCCCCGCCTTCCTGATCCTCACCACCCTTCTCTCCCTCGACAAGTATATTTACGTCAAAAAAAAATTAAAAACTGGGACGTTATGGGGAAAAAATAATTTGGGACATTTTCAAAAAACTGATCCCACACTAAGTCATATACTACTTAAAATTTTAAAAAAGGGAAAAAAAAAACCATGTAAATAAAATCTATTTTCAAGGATAAATAAGAATAAATTTTGAATTTTGAAAGGGGGAAAAAAAACCCCCTGTAATAAATCATTTTCAAGGGTAAAAAGAAAAATTTTTGGGTCTAATTTCTTCCCGGGCAACATGGGAAAAATAATTTAAAAATTGATTTCCACTGAATTTAGAAGACGACAGAAAAAGAAAACATTTATGTCCAGAAGCAAAACAAGGGCCATTCGCATTTGCTCAATGGATTAGGGGAAAATGGACGAAAAACCTGATTGAGATGGGGGGGACTGGGCCCAAGGTGTGTACAATAGTTGTTACAGGTTGTTTATACTCATTTATACAGTCCAAATGGTAAATAATGCATTATGTATCATTGTTAAAATTAATGTTACTTTTCTTTTGATGCTACATATTTATTTTAAACTGAGTACCACTGAATTTATGAATGTTCTTTCATTACAATATTTTCATAGTTTTTAAGCTGAGGAACAGTGACGGAAAATAATTGGCCTAATATTGAACTTCATTAAATTTTTTTTTTTTGCATAAAAATGTATGAAGTAAAAATTGTATTTAGGGTTTTGAAGGAAAATTCGGCTTTTGAAATCCTGAAGTCCAAAAATATTTTTCCAAAAAGACTCTGCGAACATGTATTTGTTTTTAGACTGGTTGTAGGAAAAGGACCTGTGTACGCATGGTACCGAAAAAAATTAAAACATTATTGACTTCTAAGTCTATGTTTTCTTTTTCAAAATTGATATTATACTAGCAAGTTGATTGGGATTCCGAATTCAATGAGAATCCAATATTTCTGGAGGGTATGTTACATTATGCTCATATTGCATTATTGAAACTTTCTGAAAACGAACTCTCTTTTTTACTTTTACACTCTTCATTGGAATACACTATACCATTATTACAAATACTGTAGTAAATGTCACATTTTATTAATATCTCTGGGATTTTTCAACATTACAATTACTAATCTGTTTCAAATTTCTCATGAACTATTGACTCTTCTTCTCAGTATAATCCAATTCAATAAAATAAAGTTATAAAAATTACAACAGCTTCCAAATTGGAAAATTGCTTTGCAGTGAAATACAAAAATTTTCCGTAACCCATAATCTAAATTTTCTCATATATTGACAATTGCACTTTCTCCCTAAGGAGTAGAGAAAGTTACGTACGTTGCGCGAAACCGCGAATTTTCTGCAGAAAACGTATATTACAGTTCGAGAATGGACAAAATGGATAAATCCACTTGCTAAATTTAGAAAAAATCCTCCAAATCGTGGTGTAGCCAGAATCCATGTTTTGTGGGTGGTTGATGGCGAAAATCGACTGACGGGCAAAAGCGTTGTCCGTCCGCCCGTCCCTGAACAACGCTAGCGGCTAAACCACGCAGCCGATTTTCACCAAACTGATACCCTAAATCAATCTGACTGATGTCATTCCTGAATTTGGAAACTGATATTCAATTAGGGGGGAGGGTACTTTATATGAAGCCCGTGGGACATTTTTGAAGTGTTCAAACAAATGGCTCTCCTACACTTCATTACATTTTATGGTTGGATAGTGGAAGTGTACTAAGAGAATATTGCAGGTCCCATGTTCGTTGAAAACTGGATTTTCGTAAGTATCTCTACAAGTAAAATATTGAAATTTGAGATTTTTCCCTGATGAAACTTTTCCCTTAAAGATAAGATTTAAATAAGATCATGTGCAATTTTTCGAAACTTTAGTATTTTCAGCATGTTTCGTGAAAATACGGGTGAGAAAGTACGCGCTGTTTTAGCATCACTAGTATTCTTTTAAAACTGTCCACTTAGACATTAGGCTCTTTCTCGAATAATTGCAAGTCCTTTCCAGTTTTATTATGACAATGTGGTACCATACGCATGAGTGAAAAAGTAAAATATTGTACTTTCTTTCTATAGAGAAAAGTTCGCATTCTATTAAAATATAATTATATTATATTAATATATTTAATATTCCCTATATTATACATTTTTATATTATATTATATATCACAGTATATTTAAACTTAAAAAGGATTGACCTCTGAAAACGAAAAAAATATATTGAAACGATTATGTTCTATTTAGCATAGGTTTTATTATGTTTAACTACTTTTCTAAGTGGCAACTGGAAATAGAACCATTTGAGCGAATGGTTAACGTCATAGGTACGCTGTCAGCTTGCTAACGTTGTGAGTCTGAATCCAGAAGATAATTTTTTCTTTCTTGTTATGGTGTGATTTCAGTAGTACATGTCCAATATTTTGTAATTAATATTAATTTGAAAAGACTTAGCGGCCGCAAAGGGCCAGTTTTGTCGTCCATCAGTACGACGACCAGAAACCCCTGTCTGTACTATCTGGACCGAGGCGCTGGTCGTCCTATTTCTTGAGGAACTCTATATATTTTGAAAATGAAAAAAAGTTAACTTTTCAACCTAAGCAAAATTGAAAAAGAGATCTTACTTGTTGGAAAACTCTTTCCTAATTCATGTAATAGTATAATATTGGTGAGCAGTGACATTAGAGAAGAAAGTATGCTGTTGTAGTACAACTACTTCGTTGTTTTACATTATAAGTATTATAATTTCTTTAAGAAGCAATCAATCAACTATTCGGTAGATAATTAAAATATTGTTAGCATTATATCATTCGCTTAGGTTTTATGTTTCTCATGAATAACGAATGCAAATTTGTCCGAAATTCTCTTAGTTGTGTTAATTGGTTTTAAAAATCACATAGTTACTTCCCTTAATACTACGCGGAGTTCTGCATTTCTCTCAGACTGGTGTTTTACGACGAGCGCAGTTCAGTCTTATCGCGTAATGGTGATCACCTTTGAAGATATGGAGGGGGCAAGATAGCAGTTCGCAGGATAGAAGCTACTTCTCGCGAGCCCTACACAAAAGACATATCTGAATCAAATATTTCAACTAGAATCAACTATAGAATAGTATCGCGTTGGATGATTCCACATTCTTATCAAGAATGTGAGTTTGCTGTAACCTGAAGTAAATGTTGTACATCATAAGAACAATAAATTTCAAGATAGAATTCATTCTACAACACCCCTCATCGGTGCTGTAAGGTACCTCTGTGATAGCTCCGTGGATTACACGCGTAGTAGATAGAGGAATGGACGCCAGATCAAATCCTGGCGAATATGTATTTTTTCACCTGATGCCTAGAACACATTAATCACTATCATCACGAGAGAGACATTCCAAAATTCTTGCAAAGAGGAACAAACTTGTTTTTGTAAACGATAATGTGATTATATTAAGATTGTGTGCTGGTATCTTGTATTCCAAGCAATGTGACGAAACGAAATTTGGAAGAGATAGCTCAAATATTAACAGTGTCTGATTGCAATATCATTATCATATTTTATGTAATCGTTGAGCTTACTATGAAAAAGTCTGTACTCAAGTTGTATAATCACTTAGTAATTTACATATTTAACAGTTCTAGAGATAATCAGAATCCTTAACAAGTCTGTGGGTTTATTATGTAAATTTTGCAATAAAGGTAATTTCTTCGTTCTTTATTAATTGAGAAAGGAATATGTCTTTTACACGTTTAACAAAGTTCCTTAGAAACTATTACGAACTCATTAAAATTACCATTTTGTGTTTGTGCTCAGGATAAACAAGTAACAGAACGCATCCCTTAATTGTTTGTAAATAATTGATAATTTTATTTTTATGGTCTTCTTTAAAATTTTTAATGTAAGTCTTCGGTAGGTGGAGCCACATTTCAAAATGTATGAACTCCAAAACATAATAAAGTACGATTTGACGTGGTCATGAAAGAAATCAATATTGTTTTTATTATCATCTCCATTTAAATAAAGAATTGCTCTTGATACGGCTTATCTTTTAGTGCGGGTAGACTTGAGACTAAGTGGCGAGCATTCAATCAGTCCCAATTTCCTCACAAAGATAATAAGGAATTTAACTATTTAGTTATATCCAGATTATTCGCCATGCTTGTGTAGGCAGGATCCAATGCACAAATCACCTGTCATTTAGTCTAATATAGAAAACAAGGAGGTGCAATTCTGATCTCAAAATGTCTGGGATAAAGTCGTTCTTTAAATCTAAATATTAAATTCTATTATAAATTCATAAATATGATAACGGGAGTTAGATAAATAAATATATTATCATGTATTGTTAAAAACATCAGTTGCCCTAATATTGCATTTCTTCTGTGAAATTGTACTGCTTGAGAACGAATATGTTTAGAGAATAAGATTTCTATTACGTCTTAAATGTTACCCTCAGAGAAATGGAGAAATTATAGAACAAATATTTCGTTGTGGCCTGTAGATACATTAAGGCTTGCAGATTACTGAAAGACCAATAACTCTCTGTAGCTGAAATCGTTTGACACCGGGTTTTAAATCGAGGTATTGAGGATCGAGTTCTGCATGATGCCTTTTTTCTTCTGTTCCGCGTTCTGTTTTACCTAAGTCTGAGAATTAAAAGATAAGAATGTTTGAAGGAAAATACTCTTGTATTTATTTATTGCTTATAAGATCTTTGCTGAACTTTATACTATATAATGTAATTAGTTTGATCCTGGCTTTATTACAAATATTTATACAAATGTGTATTTATTTATATTTAGTTAGTAAGAATTTAACCTTAACCTCGTTTGAATTAAGATAGTGAACGTTTTGACATACATTTTGCATTCACTTCCAAAAAGTTTGTCACAACTCTTTCACTTTTTATGGGAAATGAAATATGAGGGAAATGTTTATCCCGTTCGTTAGTGATATCCATATTGTGACCTGATAACTGTATTAATTGAGTACTAAAGATGTAATTCCTTCGACAGGAATCAAACCTGCATCGTTCGATTTACGACCAGTTGCTCTTGACCACTGAGCTTCCGAAAAATGCGTTTTACAGTTGGGTTCTTGGGCTCGTATTCCCACTGCATTTGATATTTGTCACCGCTGTCAATACTTACGTAAGTCAATATGAGGGAAGGTTTGGACCTTTAAGTAATTGATATCAAAGTTGTGACTTTTTACACAACGTCGTGCCCAGATTGTACAAATTACTCTTTTTTTCTGATTAGATAAATATATCCATATTTTGCAATAAGGAATCATTTATGTAAAAATAACTCACCTTGAAATGACAACTGCAATGCAGAAAGTTCTTTAGTACTGTTTTTGTATCTCACCTTTTGAACTGCTGTAACATCGTTTAGATGGATTTGAACTATGATAATTCGTTATCCAGCACAAAACAAAACTTGCATTCGTTTTTACTTTCGCATACGTGCACGAATATAC
Organism: Teleogryllus oceanicus; assembly: GCA_964035755.1. Classification (NCBI taxonomy): domain Eukaryota; kingdom Metazoa; phylum Arthropoda; class Insecta; order Orthoptera; family Gryllidae; genus Teleogryllus; species Teleogryllus oceanicus. The sequence goes on along the minus strand of CAXIVR010000007.1, from coordinate 30,717,439 downwards.
GTAGTATAAGTATATTCGTAGCGTGACGTATATACGTAGTATATCTCGTGCGTATACGTAGTACAGAAAGTTATGTAATACAGCGAAAATCACTTCGCGATTAAACGGTAATACACTTTGAGTCGAGAAAGTGGTTTTATCCAAAAACCGTCCGTCCATCCGTCTGTGATCACTACTAGCCTAAACCACACGCGTACGATCCTTTCCAAATTGAAGAAACCCCTGTTTTCTGGCTGCAGTTGGCTTGAATTGAAAATCTTGAAATCAGTACTTTATACGAAGCTTTCGGACATTTTCAAAATTTTCTTCTCAAAACGGCTCCTAATTTTCTGGTAAGAATAGAGTAAATATAATTTAGAAGGATGCATAGTTCCAATTTTCATGGTTAACTCTGAATTTTCGAAATTTTAAAAGTTTGAACATTTTGGCGTCTTCCTACAACTACAAAATTGAAACAGATTTGTCTTTCAAAATGAAATTTGTTGTCCATATTTGTTCTTGCATAATAATCATTTAGGCTTTCTTGAAATGAAAGCATTTTTCGTGCAAAAGTGCAAGCAATATTTACAATTTAAAGAATGAGTTTGAAATGCAAAACTGCAATGAAACTGTTTTTCTTTCTTTACTATTAAAACGTTTCAAACCAATTTTATGAAATCGTACTTCTTTACTTGTTTCTTTCGTTGCAAGCAACATTCCTGTCTTCAGCTAGAAAACTCAACAAGTATCACTGTCAACACATCCTAATATGTAAAACATTGCATAAGTGACTGCGGGGAGTGACGTCATGTAGTTCAGGTGCTTGTTTGAAGAACTGGAAGACTCGAGTTCACGTCCTGGCCTGTTCATGCAACATTTTATTTTTGACTATGTGTGAGATTTTAATTAATACTTTTCCTTTTCAATAATTTAAGGTATGCATTTACGGTTGTCGTGTGAGAGTTTTCAAAAACGAATGAAGTGGTAATAGTGTAACATTTGTTATATATTAAGAAAACATTACCAATAACACGAGAAAATAAGAGTTTATTTTTATATAAATGTGAGAGATGAACAAAAAAGATAATAACTGCGTAATGATAGGTGATTTCTTGAAGTCAATAAACGTTTCTTAGATTATAGTATTTTACTTGCAGCAATTGGATTCTGAATGTCGGGCCGTGTCGAAACTTGTCCGCTAGCCCAACGTTATCACGTCTAATAATCTCACCTTGGGCAGAGGCGATAAGGGGTTGAGCGTCGTAATAGCCGTAGCGCCTGCTAGGAAAATTACATAGTACTGAACGAAACATTCTAAGTAGGAATTAACTATTTTATAGTGCCGCGTAGATTTCTTTGCTTTTTATTGTCTCTTAGAGGTAATTTATTTAATATTTTAAATTGCAGAAGTATGGAAAAAGCAAATGAGTTTGAAGACAAAATATGTAAGATTCTTAATTGAGTACGTTCACGGAAATGCTTATTACGTACGTCTGTGTGTTGGTAGCGCAATCGCTTAGGTGCGTATTTCACAATAGAGGAACGCGTTCAACCTGCACGATATCAGCGGTTTTTTACTTGACGAGCAATGAAAATAAATCTAATAACGATGTCGAGAATGTTCTAAACATTCCTTTCTTTGCAAGAAGATACCGTTACAAAACTGCGGAAAGAATTTTATGTACTTCGATTACTGGTCGTTTCACTGATCATCTACTACTCCATATTTTCCTGTTCAGGCCGTTTTGGTTTTTACATTGGTACGTTCGTTTCTTCCCAATCCCTAATACGAGACATGTCCTTTGTAATTAACTTTATTTGTGTCTCACTGTTCTTTTGTCAAGTTTCTAGCTGGAAATTTTGCTTAATGAGAATATTATGACCATGCACACTAAATATTAGTGAAACTGAGGTATATGGTAGAATGATGGGACTTCATAAATGTTATAATTTGTAGGGACTTTAATTTTATGGTCTCTAGTTAGATAGTTTTGCTGCTGCTTATGCATACCCAATGCTGCATGCAGATTTGATAATTTTCTACAACTTTAGTTTAAATACTTCTATAAGAAACTATTGTTTTGAAACTTAAAGCATTTTAGAGCACTTGACTTATAAGTTAAATAATCTATACAAATCTATTCAAATGCTCATATTAACAGCCCGAGAGGGTATTTCAAAAAATTACATTTGTGTAATTTTAAAAACAATAGAATAGAGCAATATCTTGCTTATGTCATCGGATAGGCTGTATTTGGTATTACTCCCAACCAAAAATTTAAAGAAAAAATTTGGAGCTGTTTTTGAGAAAATCTTGTTTATGTAAATTAAAATTGCAAATATTGCACGCCATATTGTGCGAAATCAACTAAAACTTTTAAAAATTACATGACCTTATTAAAAGATCTAATTATACAACATATTTCCATTTGAAGCAAAATCTCTATCTTTAGTTTTGTAGTTGTAGTAAGACGCAAAATATTCAAATTTTAGCAAGCGATTTTTCAAAATCTGGAGTTAACCGTGAAATTGACATATTCTACCTTTTTATTAGCGTATTTTACTATAGAGTAAACAGTACTTACAAGAAATTTATAGAAAAATTTGGGCTGCTTTTGAAAATTTAAAATGTCCGGAAGGCTACAATAGTCCTCCTAAAATTAATGAATGTTTTTCGAAATCGCATAGCTTCAGCTCAGGCGAAAACGACAGGGTTTCTTTAATTTGAAAAAATCGTATGCATGGTTTAGGGCGCTAGAGCTGTACTGACGGACAGACGGACGTTTGGTTTCCAATTGTTTTTTTGGCATCACGGATCAACAAAACTGGAATTATGGCTACACCGTGAAGTTAGGGAGGTCTTTTTCTAATTTAGTAATTTTTTTATTCGTTTTTCGTCACCAGAGCGCTGCAATGATTTTTTCGCAGAAAATGCGCAAGCCGCGCAGCATTAGATAACTGTCTCTATACCACGCATATTACTCCGTAGAGGAGAAAGTATGTATAGGAGAAAGTAAAAGTGAAGTGTTTGTTAACATGCGTCACGCAAGTAGATAAATTTTAAGGAATAAGTTAGTGATGAAGTCGAAAAATAATTCTTGGTTTTAAACCATGCATTTATATAATAAATATTCGATTATTAGTTGAAGTAAATATGTTTATCATGCCCATTTGATAACATTCTGAAAGGCTACATTGTTGTGAATGATAATTGATTAATAAATAAGTCCATTATTAAATATTCTTCTCAATCATTCATCCAAGAGGCGTTACAACTATTTTACTTAAACCATCCTAACTGCGGATCCAAAATAAAAGACTCAGGGTCACGTGCCTCTTCATCCTAGAAAATATTCACTTTCTCTCACAATGAACTAGTGGTAAACTAGTAATGAAGATGAAGATGAAGACTTTTATTTATATAATATTATTTCATCAGAAACAGCTCTTTACCCTTAATTTGACGTTGAAATATCATGACTATTTTTAGAGACACCCAATGTTATGCAAGACTGAAACAAATGAAAGTCGCATTAGTGCATAATCCAAATAACTAAAAAAATATTGGTGGATATCGTTTAAGACTTCTGAGAACGGCTGTAAAACCTTTGAATTCATACATGTTGATTTCCTGGTTTTGGAGTCAGCGTATCACTTGGAAAATAGGTAGAGAAATATTTTTTTGTATCTGTACATTTAATCCAGAAATTAATAAAACATAAAAATGGAGGCTCAAAATAAATAATGTAAAGTCAAGACACATGGTTGTAGGGAAACTTGATATGGTCTAGAACAGAAATAGGTATATTTCCAGTAGGGAAAGGAATTTAAAGATAATGGAGTACATAGAGCAGGGGATCTAATATTGACTTTATTAAAAATGTTAACAAAGCAATATTAGTAGACTTCATAATATTTTATAAACAAACATTTTCGGAAAGAACTAAGAGACAATATACAAGATAATGGTGGAGAGCTGTACACAAGTGAATCGGAAATTAGAATAAAAATGATGCAATAAACTCGGTTAACTGCTATGAAAATGAATTCTTGAGACGATGTTGCAGCATACTGTTTGATAGAATAATAACGAAGAGATTGACAGATAATAATAATTGAGAGGCAAGTGATTGAAAATGTAGAACTTAAACAACTCCATTGGTATGCTGCAGAATGCATGCTGACAGAATATCAAAATTATATTTGAGTGAACTCTTCTGAAAGAAGAAAACGAGGAAGGCCAAGGAAATCTTGTAAATCTGTCATCGATTTGACAATGAAGGTTAGAAGAATAGAGGAAGATGCCTGACGGAATAAAACACAGTGAGAATATGAAAATGGACATTAGAACTGTAAAATACCATTAAGAATTAATAATAATTACTTTAAACCTATGGAAGATACCGGATGAAGAAGCCCTTATTATTATGTGCCACAGAAGGGGGCAAGATCTGTTAAGATCTTGCCGGAATACCAAAAACCAAAAGCAAAGTAACGTTCTTATTTGAAAAGATTAAATGAAAAACAAAGTGAAAATTTGATTATTTCTAGAGTTGAGTCCTTAGATAACAAATATCAGATATTACTCTATTTGGCATTTATGATATTTGTAAACTTTGTCCATTTATCGGCATGATCGCTTTTTCATTGAGAACAACTATTCTTCCGAATTGACAGGTCGAAAAGTAAATATTGTATTTAGGTAAAAAAAGATGATTGAATTATGTTTTCGAAAAATTGACGGGAGTGAAGTAAAAGAGAAAAATTATCACAATAGTAAATTCACATTTCTTGTATGTTGCACCAATGAGTAATGTCAATTCCATAATTAAATCTAGTTTCGATCCAATTAACAACATATGGGTCTCTTTTTAACCTGGAAATCTTTCGCTTTAGCGGCGATAACATAATTCATCGGAAAGTGTTCGGCAGTTTATCGACGAATGACAGAAACTGTAATTACAATAGCCAGTAGACTTGATGGCAGTATTCCAAAGGCAGAGCTTTTTAAAACTCCAGACATTTTTTTCATCATTTCTCTCTCATGGTATGCAACATGTATTCTCAAGTTAATGTTGAAATATCTAGCATCACTTTCGGAATCCTAAGACTTAAGTAAAAGGGAACGCAATGGTGGACCTGAAGATTTGCCATGAACCCAACAGCGATAGCACAGATTTCTCCTTCTTCCCTGACCTTGATTAAAGTGGTCGCTGAAGTGTGCGACCAAATGCCAATGAATTATAAATTTGAGGTTATTTCGTTATTATTTAGATTTTCTTTGTAAAATCGTTCTGCGTGAGATATATACTATATAATGAACACAAACTATGAATCAATGGGCAGTACATTTTAAAACGTTACATTGTAATATAGTAGCAATGTGTTTCAATAATAAATATTGTAGTTATAGTTTTAAAATTCAACTCTTTAATTCATATTATAGTACTTCTTTAATTAAATTACTTTATAAATATTTATAACTTAAATGAATTTTTCCTAAATAAAAAATTAATTGCTTATTTTGTTTACAATATTTATTAACAATTCATTAAAAATTATAATATGCAGTGCACACATTGAAGATGCGTTAGTGAACACATATCCAATAAATTGGCAATTTGTATGAAATGTAAAAATGTATGAAAATAGAGAAAATTTTATTTTGCAACAATATTTTACAGAAGAGTGGATCCCCTATTCATTTTCTAACGATTATCGTGACAATAGATTTGAAGTTTGACAAAATTCTTGAAACATTATTAACAATTATACCTTTGAAATACTTATGACAGGAGAATCTCTCTAGTGATTCTTAATGGATTAGCAAAACAGTGTTTGCATAGGTCTGCTTATTTTAGAAGAAGTGGTGTACATTCCGATGACGTGTAAAAACTTTGTGTGCATTGCTCGTCTCTCTGAAATAAAATTATCGTAATGTAAAATATACTTGCTATATTAATATAAATATATTAATTTATTGCGGAATCATACATAAATTACATATGGGCAATATATTGATATGAGTGTGTGTGTGTGTGTGTGTGTGTGTTCCTCCAATGTTCACGCATGACAAAGCTGGTGTTTCTACCTTTGCAAACATTAAGATATTAAATGTTATATAAGAGTCATATGTCGGTTTTGATTCTCACAAAAATCCTCAAAGACTAGGTATCATATATGATTTTAATATTTGCGGTAAAGAACTCCATGGAAATGCAATCACCCTAACGTTGGGGATCGAAGAGGTAATTAATTGTGATCCTAAAACAAAAGATCAAAATCATTCATTTGCTTTTACAGCTGCACTTACCAATCATAATGTCTGCAGAAAACTTTCATTGTGACTAAATGAACTTTAAATACTTCCAAGTTTATTTAGTATTTTACATAACAAACCATTTAATTACAATATTAATATCCGTGACCATATAGTATTTTTTAATTGGGTCATTCGAGAAATTGATGATGAAGTATTTCACAACCGAAAGCTGCTATCCGGAGACGTGTTTGTGAAACTTACTCTAAACGTATTTCTTGCTATTAATTTAATAAAATAACTAGGTGTTAGATAATGCATAATGCAAATTATTTGCATTTTATAGATAACATACAATAATAAACGACGAAATGTAGACATGGAGCTTTTAATAGTCGTTGTCCAATGTTATGTTTTGCAAAATACCCTTTTATAACAGTTTTAAAATATGTTTTTACTGGGAAATTGCATGCCTTTATTTATGTAATTAAATGTATATACAAAAATTTATGTAAAACTGTTGGTTGATTTAATATTTATATTCAAATATTTACTATAATATAACTCGCCATCACCGCCATTTTGTAATGTTCAGATGAATAGTCCCGCCTCCTGAAAATGAAGCTATAAAGCGGATTGTCAGCCTGGATTCCGCAGGGCGGGGCAGGGGTCTGGAAAACTCTGGTAAAGTTCGGCTCAGGACATCGCCCATTTTTGTGCGTTGAGGTACATGAATAATGTTATATTTATACTATCTTTCCCCAGTTTTCCTTAATTCATTCTAACCTCTATTCTTCATCCTGCCTTTTCACTCTTTCCTTTAGTCTCTTCGTATTTTCTCTCTTGAGTTACGGTCTCTAAGCCATCTGATTGAGGTTTTCCTGGGTTTACCTAATCAAGCTTACATGTGCATGCCGGGATGGCCCCTAGTCTTGCATCCCAGAAATAAATGTAAATTTTCCTCCTTCTTTAAATTTGTTCACAGTTGAGGCATCTGGATATAGGAGAATTTCTGTGCATTTGAAGCAATATTGATTTACCACGCCCTCTTGTAAATAGAATCGCTGATTTTAATACCATGTTAGCTTTAGAATTATGAAAATTCGACTATGGAAACACATTCACACCTGGTTTCATTAGTTATGCAGCACATCACCGTTAGCTACTACGATCATTGCAATTTCGTAACGTAAAATGTCAGTTATCACTATTTCCGCCCGAATGCCTGAATTGTACTATGTAAAATGTAAATATTTAACTGGTTAGGTGGAAGAGGCCTTACGGCCTGAGCCTCGCCAGAAATAAAGACATTATTATTATTATTATTATTATTATTATTATTATTATTATTATTAGTGATACAGATTTTGGGACTATTAATATTTAGTTAACTTACTTAAACCAAACGTTTTGTTGCATTAAAGTTGATCAAACGATTCTGACATCTTAAACAATTTTCTGCTTAATTTTTTTATTTGTTTCCATATCTTACTTAGACTTTGAGTAATTAAAAGTAAAAATTGTTACTGGACGTCTGCAGAGAGTATGCCACAGTATATGTGATTGCAGCTGCCAACAATGGCGAAGCGACGGTGGTCGTGGCAAGGGGTGGGGGCAGGCAGGGGAGGGGAGGGGCAGGCGAGGTCGAGTAGGAGAAGGGGAAGAGGTTGGCGAGGGGACGAACAGGACAGAAAGCAGAAAGACAGGATAGGAACAGTGCATTGCAGCGGATTGTACACTTTAGATAAAATTAATCTTTCGTGTCCGGATAGATAATTCTTCATAAGTAACAGCCGGTTATATCTTGGTTTGATATATTAATAATAATAATAATAACAATAATAATAATATTAATAATAACAATAATAATAATTTATTCAGTGGTAGAGAACCTCTTGATAGCCTGCTATAATAGAAAATTATCAACAGACACTACACTGAAAACTGTAGTTTTAATAAAATATTACATTTATTCGAATTCCACTGGAATTCCACTGACGGGATAAATTCTTTAAAATAGTTTCGATTTTATTAATGTAATATTTAAACTTATGTGACTTTTTCGTGGTTTGATTATCTCATAATATTAATTCTTCTGTCAAAAATTATTCTGTAAGTAGAAATTTGGTAAGCTCCATGTGGCTGCCAATCCAATCCTTACGGTTAGGTCTCTTTGAGTCGTCCAATTGCGACCAGGGAGGTGACTTTCGACTCTCCTCTGACTACTCAACGGGGAGTGGCTATTTTCCACAATTAGATTCCAAAGAGCTTTCCAAAATTTCTAGAAACAGCGTGTTTTGTGTGTTGTAAAAACATTAATCTGGTTGTGGTTTTAAGGCACCAACAGACAACTATAGTGATCGCCCACCATCAAAAGTAAATATTTTGATTTCCCTTTTCGTGACGATTTGATTGGCACTATTTTTCTTTAGATCCTTGAAAAACTCGCTACATAATTATCAAAAACTGTATTCGAGTGTTTCAAGGCGACTACTGCTGTTACACGTGACTAACTTCTTCACCAGCAACACATGAATAGTTTCGAGTCTATTTATCAAATTGAAGATAGTTAAATTTATTTTTGCAATGAAACTTTTTTTAATACAGTCTTTTAAAATACACCAACTTTCTAGGATGGAGATTGAAGAGCTAGACGTAAATTGTATTATCATTAACATTTGTATTTTGTACTTAAAGTCACAAATAAAAATGTGTAAGATGGACATACTTGTTGATAGAGACTGTATGGTAAAAAGAAAAAATCGTAATAGAAACACATAAGTTTCAGATTGTGTCACTAATATTAATTGTCATAATAGAAACTGGTCACTTTAAAGAAAATTTTCGGAATTATTTTTCAAAGCCAGGTATTTATTGTTTCACAGTTATCTTCAAAGCTCAAGCCATACTTAAAACGTGTCTGATATGAAGTATGCTATCATATTCTCCACTGTCCAGTTATTCATTTGAATATACTAAACTCTCCGAATCGTGTGTTACATCATTCCATTTTGTATGAGTGGAAACATGTTTGGTTCAAATAATAAATTATTCTAGTTTAATTTTATCTCAAATGTATTATGTATGATGTATTTAGACTTAAAAACGTTAAAAACAAAAAAAGAATAAATATTTAGCGTAATGCAAATTATTGCTGATGCACTTGTTTGAAGTGAAGAGCTGTTTGATGTTAAATGACTTTAATAATGAATGCTTGTCAACATTTGCATAAAATATTGTTCATTTTCAGTATCCATCCCGTCAGTAGAATAAAGTTCCTGTGTTTGTGACAAACAGTAGAAAGCACACATCCCATGGAAAAAGCTCCAATAACTCTGGCAATAAATGATATTGCAGCCAGAATATGTGTCACTCGTTGTTGAAATTAAAACGTATTTGGAGAAGTTTTATTAAACTCTAATCCCCTCAATGGTTTGTCCTGTCATCTTTCCATTCTGAAACGATTTTCAAAGTGTGTAATGGTATAATACCCAAAACATGTCAATGTAACATATGTAAAGGTAATATATAGCGATCAACCTATATTTATCTCGAATCCTCATCATCGAACTCAAGTCGGATAAGTGAATGGATTTTTTAACTTTACAGTATTAAACATTCTTTTTCAAACGATGCTTGTTTTTATTATGAAAATTGGTAAAAATAATTTTATCACCGGATTGTAATAATTTATTTTTCACAAAAAATATATTGATAATTTAATATTTAATATTCCGCACACATAAAATAATACATGAATTATAATCTTCAAACATTGAATACCAGTGTATCACTAAAATAATGAGTTTAAAATGTAGGAAGAAAAGCGATTGATTAAAGATGAGAATATATTTTTACTTTCTCGTATACGGACGTATATACGGAGTAATATACGTAGTATAGAAAAAGTTATGTAAAGCTGCAGAAAATCTAAGTTGAGATATCAACCGAAATACACGTTTTGGGGTCCCCTGATACCAAAAAAGTGTTTGTTTCAATGTCCATCCTTCGTCTCTGTCTGTCTGTGAGCACTAATAGCGCCTAGACCATGCGTACGATCTTTTCTAAAATTGAAAAAAAAACTGTAAATCTGGCTCTAGTTGAAGTTTTGAAATTCTGTAAAACATTCTTTAAAATGTGGGGTACTTTACATGAAGCCCCGGACATTTTCATAATTTTCTCAAGAACGGTTCCTAATTTTTTCTTTTAATTTCTTGCAAGAATAGAGTAAAATACACTAATGGAAGTTGAATAGATCCGATTTTCACGCTTAATTCTGAATTTTCAAAAACTTCAAAAGTTTGAATTTTTTGGCGTTTCCTACAACTATAAAATTGAAGATACAGAATTATCTGTATATGAAATTTGTCGTTCATATTTAGTTTCCTAATTAAGGTCATGTGCATTTCTTTAAAAAATAATTAGTAGTTTTCGAGTAATAATGCGTGTAATATTTGAAATTTTAAAAAATTACTAAAACAATATTTTCTCAAAAACCAGTTCCAAATTTTTTCTCTAAATTTTTGGTAGGGGTAGTGTCAAATGTTCTCTAGAAAATGACATACATTTCATATTGTTCTATTCTTTTGTTTTTTCATAATTACAATAATGTAATTTTTTGACTCGTCTCCCACGCCGTTAATATGACAATTTCCATCCATTTGTATACCCTATTGACTTTCTAGGTAGATATGCTTTAAATGACTTCAAATGAAGTTTTTCGAAAACTCAATAGATTCCTCCTAAAAAGAGAGCTTCAAATTTCGTATTTATAGTGACGCTTAAACGCCATTTTCTTAAACTTTTGCTTTAAACTTTTGAATGAAAATTGCTATTTAGGACGAGTTTTTCCTTTTATAATATATTCTTAAAGTTCGATTATACTATTAGGAAACCGAAAGGTTAAGAAAATGTCAAAAAATGTATTTTTGGCGGCGATAGATGGCATCTGGCAAGAAGATCGGAAAACACCGTAAAGCCAGTCCACACCAAAGAAATTAGAAAACTTAACTACGAAAAAGTCTGTGCTGTTCTGTACCACCTCTATTAATTCCTCGCATACGTACGTATATACGGAGTAATATACGTAGTATAGAGAAAGTATGTAATACTGCGGAAAATCGATTTCGATTTTTTAACGGAAATACAATAGGATGAAGTAGACTGATACCGACCAAGTCCTCTGAAAATGTAAAAAAATGTACTTTGGCTACGAACCAAGGAAATTAGAAAACTACTTAGAGAAAGTCTGTGCCATTGTGTAGCACCACTAGTTTGTCTTATGGAAAAATATAAATCATAAATGCAATCTTCAAACCATCTTTGCAGCCTGTTGATTACAGAAAGCATGATTACATTGTAACATATTTTCCACCACTTTGACTTGAGGTGTTCATGTGAGCAGTGCTGTGGAACACGAGGTCATGCTCCAGCCGCTATAGTTTAGCGTTTGGGCACTCATAAATCGTGAACGACCCTTGGCGCCGCATTCTCTACCTGAGCAAGTGAACCTTATCGCCTTTTCACGACCTCTACAACGTTCACTTTTACAAACCCCTGCTCTTATCTAGCCACTGCACATTCAACGGGACAGTTTACACCGAGGCCAGCATCGATGTGCTCTGGATTCGTCCTATCCCACCGTGTCCCCACTTCCATCGTTAAAGCGCCGTTTACACTGCGGGGCGCTAGCAGCACGACTGTCTGCTACATGGAGCCCGGTATCGCGAAATCCCCTTCAGAGACCGCTTCAAATAGTTCGTCGGACGGCGGTCTGAACTGTCCCACCTGCCGGGCGCACTTACATTTTCTGAACAATCCACACACGAAAGACAATGACAGTGTAATGACGCCGTCGCGCCGAAGACAATCGTGTTTATAACCTGTTGATGTAGCTCAGTGGCAACAGTTGCCTCTGAAGCGTTTGCTTCCGGAATGTTCTTCGGTTTGAGAGCGGACGGTGGCAGATTTTTTTAATCTGTTGTGTAGATGGGTCGAATTCAGCAACTGTGTAGAGAATTATTCTAAAGGCCGGCTGAATTGTTCGTGGCCTCTGCCATCAATGCTAGTTGAATGCTGAAGTAGTGCCTTAAGAAAAGAGCCAAAGTCAGCGCAAGATATGTATTTGTCCTCCTTGCAATCCTCCTTTCCATTAAACTCACCCTAACACTTTTGTGTACTACATTATCTCGCATATTGGGAGACAAGTCGGGAGCTTCGAGCTTGTCCTGTCTGTAGTGGAGACGTAGTGAGGGAGTTACATTAAATGGGGAGTTACCTGGTAATCAGATTTGTGGGTCGGCACCGGGTCTCACGTGGCAGTGGTAAAGGAACACAACCACATCACGGAACACTCTTGGGATTTCTGGTGCAGTACCTTAACAAAAAAGCGACGGACCGCGCGCGATTTTCCCTTCTCATTCCCTTGCCCTCATTATTTACACAAGTCACACTTCCTTTCCCTACACTCCCACACATGACGGGAGACCAGTCGGATCTCAGAACTTTCCCCGGCCGGAGTGATGCCACACTGGGGAGAGGTAATGCGAGCTGGTAGGCTACTTGTTAATTTTTTGATCGATTGATTGATTTCTTCGTGTTTCCGGGCACGTCAACTGCTTTGGTCATTAGTCCCATTAGTGTAGTGCATGTATTTTCTCGGGATATGGCGGTGATCTTCCACCGCTGGATGGCGAGATCCGGCGCCGACCAACCGTCGGCTAGTGGGGTTTCCCCATAACCAGGACTCTCCCACCAACAGGGCACCGCCCCAGCCGGAACAAGTTCTAAGCTCCCGACCGGTCTCCCGGAATATGTGGTAGTGTAATGCATGTTAGTATAAAGGATAAGGATAGGAAGAGCAAGGAAAGATCGCGCGCGGTCTGTGGTCCATTTGTTAGGGCACTGCTCCGGCATTCGCCTGGTGTTGGTCAGAGAAACCACGGAAAACTATCGCTCAGAGCAGCCGACCTCTAGAATTCTCCTCCACACAAGGACGAATTCGATCTGGCTGAAAAGCTAGTGTCGAAATTCCTGTCGCCGTCGGAACTCTCGTCAAGCCCAACTCTCGTCAATACCTTCCTCACGTCAATCGAAACACATCTATTGTGATAGCCTAATTTCGCCCAAATACAACGTGTCATTTCTCAAGAAACGGTCATCATAGCACAAAGAGTGCGATTCTACAGTTCCATTGTTGTTATCGGGAATAGACGTGTGTAAACAATATCTTTGACAAACCTCAAAAGGAAAAAGTCAGGAATTGTAAGGTCGGGTGAGCTAGCGAACCATGCGAACAGCGCCTAGTCGGCATCAGCACATTGCCCGATGCATCGATGTGGAAGTTGCTCATTAAGGAAACGACGCACATCTCTATGCTGGAGCGCATTCTTGTTGGAGTACGAAATTTTCCTTAATCACATTTTAGTTGTGGAAATATCTACAAATTTCATATTGCAAAACGCAATACGCTTTCTGTTGCATACTCCCCATTTTGGAGACTGGCGTAGTGCTGCTATTTTGTAAATCACAATGAAGCCCGATTGATGTGACGAAAACTTGGAGAATTTGTAGTTCTATTGGTGTAACACTCATTACGTTATGTTTAATAGTTTTTGTAATATAAATTTTTAAAATCCGATCAATCATTTGTATATAATTAATACCAATGCGATTCTGATATTCGGAGAAAATTAATGGGAGACGGGAACGACGGGCTGGACCCCCAGAATAAATTGCAAGATAATTGAAGAAATTTTTTGTATATTTAAGAACTAATTATAAATTGATTTAACAGTGTCGGCACTTTCTTTTTACAGTTGTTTTTCACGTTTTCTCAGTTACACAACACGCAGATCATCCTAAAATGCTTATCCTAAGTTACGAATAAATCTTTTCGACTTAATTTCATTCAATAATAGAGATACTGGTGCAAAAGCAACGTATGAAATGATTTTGAAATCAAAGAGCGCCCACAAAATGCTCTCTTTTGCGTTCAGTTGCGACCCAGGCAGCGCATCGATGTATGACGTCACGGTTATGGGCATATAACATGCTGAAGCACTCGGTCATTCCCCGTGCGTTTTAGCAACGATACATGGAAAGCGCTCAAGGCTTATATCGCAAAACACTGTGTCTCAGCGACCTAGGGGAAATCGGAGGGGGAATGCCACTTTTTATTTTCCTCTAAATATCAGTAAACCACTCGTGTTGCTGAAGAAATAGAAAACGTTAACTCTATTTTTGAGTGTATTGAATGCACATTTAGGATGTTTGGTGAATTTATTTTCCACGATATGAGCAGGTTTATCGAATCAAAATGTGATTTTAATAGTTATTTTTGTGTAAAGGTTGGCTGCCTTGGATCCCTTTTCTCTGAGAGTGATCTGTCTACCCTCGAAGTGATTTTGCATGGCTAGGCATAACGAGTACGTTTGACAGAGTTCTAACCATCATTATTTTTGTCATGTTTTTACTGTTGTTATTGTAGTTGTTACGTACTTCTGCTTGTGAACTGGCATTGACAAATACGTTTAACACGAGTCACAAAAACATCAACATTACTAAAAAAATCTTATTTAATATAGTAATTTTATTTAACAAAATTTAGTATGTGTATCATTGGATTCGTCCTTTACGCTCGTCATGATATACTAAAAATATGTATAGTTCCATTTGAAAAAAACCCTAAATAGACCTTTAAGTACAAGTGATAAAATTGAAACAAATCCATGCATCAATTACCCCATTCCCTCATGGACTTTCCTAAAAACTGCATTGTAATAACTTCAAAAGTTCAAACATTACACGATGTGCTAAAGTTACGTGACTCACTATGTATAACACTCATGATAATGGGTACATAATATGTACCAATTATTTTCATCACCTTGTCGCCATTTCCATGAGACACGTACTCGATAATCGTTTTGCTATAATTGTACTATTCTTTGTTAAACGCAACAATTTTGCAATTTGAAAAATAGGTTTTTGTTCAAAGCATCGTTTTTCTGCTTGAAATAATTTAAACGTACAGAAATTATGTGACAATCGGAGATACGAAAACATGAGCTCCACTGACAATTTACAATAAGAAATGACTCGGGAACGTAAGACAGTCAACATCACCCTTTCTACTTTGTAATGTGTACAGAAAACGCTACATGATTGTGGAATGTTTTCGTCCAAAGTTACTATCACGCGCGTCAGATTTTGAAGATACATTCTGTATATAAACGAGTGCAACAATCACCCTCACATTCATATTCACAAGTGTATCAGACACGGCATAAATTCCTTGTAGCGCTGTGTGTGCCCGGACGCTCGACGCATAAAGTTAATACAAAATTAAAAAGTCAAAAGAACTCAAAGAACACACACAGCACGTGCCGTACAGAGATGTTGAATTATCGTGTGCATTCAAAACGTGACAAGCATGGCAAAATCAACGTAAAATATAACATTTATTTGCAATGGAAATGTATAAGGCATAAAAAGTTCACAAAATGATGTTTTTTTTATTATTAATTTAATGCTTATCTGCCTAGCACGCCCGTATGGGCATGCCGTACGAAACTGTAGATGATTTACACTTTCATCTTAAAAAATTGCAGAAATTCAATTAGAACTTCGTGTTGTTTTCCATTTCAAACTAAAAGGTGTCAAAGTGCATTACAAAATTGTGAGATAATGAATAGTTTTAATATTTAAAAAACAATTAAAAACTGGATGAAAAATTGGCATGGTTGATTGCGATGAAAATTTTAAACACAATAATTTAAGCACATAAGGGTTAAAAATTTAGGAGTTTCCCAGCGCATTACAGAAACTTATAGTCCTTCTACAGTCTGTCAATTGTATAATATCTTCTATGTCACACTGCACGGCTGAGTTTTGGTTTCGATATGTTGGACTTGGGCAACAGGTCACTCACATTGCACGTCTTAACTTTTCCCCAGAGAATAAGCACCGCACGTAGCTTCACCTGCTTTGTCCATTCCTCCGTCGACCATCAGCGCTGCGTATTGACGACTGCAACGGGAAGCTCGTCCCACCGCCTGCGCCGCCGTTCCTGCTCTTTCCCCTCGAACGGGTAATGACCGAAGGTTGGGAGCCGGTGCTCGCCACAGGCTACTCGCCAACGCGCGCGCGCGGTGGCAGGGGAGGGGGCGCGGGGCGGGGCGGGGGCATTGCTGTACGCTCCCGCCGGCCCCGCGCCCCTCGCAGCTTCCTCGGCCGCCGCAGCGCCGCGGCAGCGCCACGACGATACTCAGCGGCGGCAACGCGCTCCGCTTCCCGCCCGTCCACCGCCACGCTCCCTCCTGCACGCGGCGCAGCACGGTCCCGCCCCGTCGCCCCCGCCCCCGCATCGACACCTCCTATGTCCTCCTGCATTCCGCTGCCCGTCCCTGGACGACGCTGGCCAATAAGACCGTCTTCTGACCCTGCCTCTGCCCTCGTCACGTCTCCACCCCGTCTACCCTCCCACCTTCGACCCCCACCCCCAACGCCACCTCAGACCCTGCCTCTACCTCAACCACCACCTCCACCTCCACCTCCTGCCACGCCCGCCTGTCCCTCCGTCTCCCCTCCCACCTTCCTTCCCACCCCTGACCCCGTCCCAGACCGTCTTCTGACTCTGGCTCCGCCTTCATCTCTGCGCCCGCCACGCCCCCACCCCATCTACCCTCCCACCTTCGTTCGCCACTCCCGATGCCACCCCAGACTCTGCATCTGCCTCCACCAACTTCGCCTCCACCTCCGCTCCCGCGATGGCTCCACCCCCATCTCTTCCAATCTCACCCCCGATACCTCACCCCCGGACCCTGCATCTACCTCCACCTCCACTCCCGCTCCCGCCACGCCTTCCCCATCTCCTTCCTCTCCCACCTTCGCTCCCCACCCCCAACTCCACCCCAGGTTTGTCTCCAGACCCTGCCTCCGCCTCCATCTACTCTTTCACCTCTGCTCCGCCACAACCCCCTCCTCCATTTCAGCCTCTGTCTTCGCCTCCGCCTTCTCCTTCCCCTTCTATTCTGTCCCCGCCTCCGCCACCATTTCCACCTCCGCCTCCGCCTCTGCCTTAGCCTCTGCACGTCTGCCTCTGCCGTCACCGCCACCATCTCCACCACTACCTCCATTTCTGCCTCCGCCTCCGTCATCTCGTGCATCTCCATCTCCACTTGCATCTCCGCCCCCGCCGCCTCGCCTCCTGTCATCGTCTTCGCCTTCTCCTCCGATTCTGCTTCCGCCTCCGTCACCTCTTACACCTCCGCCTTTGCCTTCGCCTTTATCTCCACTTCCACATCGGAAGCGGTAGCTCAGTGCATCAACTGATGTCAGTGCAGTGCCTCTGACCGGGAGGTCCTAGGTTCCCACTCCCCACGGCGGCAGGATTTTCGACACTAGCTTTTCAGCTAGGTCCAATTCAGTCGCTGTCTGGAGGAGAATTCTAGTGGGCGGCTGCTCTCATAGGTAATTTTCCACGGTTTCTCCGATCAACACCAGGCGAATGCCGGAGCAGTAACCTAACAAACGGGCCACGGATCGCGCGCGATCTGTCCATCCTCCTTCTTGTCTTATCCTCTCCCCTTACAGACACACTTACACTAACATGCACTACACTACCACATATTCTGGGAGACCGGTCGGGAGCTTAGAGCTTGTCCCGGCTAGGATGGTGCCCCGCTGGTGGAAGAGTCATTGTTTTGGGGAAACCCCAGTAGCCGACGGTAGTTCGGCGCCAGATCTCGCCACCCAGCGGGGGAAGATCACCGCCATCTCCCGAGGAAAAACATGCACTACACTAACGGGACTAATGACCAAAGCAGTTGATGTGCCCGGAAACACGAAAAAATCAATCAATCAATCCACCTCCGCTTAAGCCTCCGTCTGTGCCCCTACCGCCCCGCCACCACCTCCACCTTCTTCGCCTCCGCCTCTGCCCTCGCTCTCATCTCCGCTTTCCCCACCATATCCATCTCCTCTCCCCTTCCCCCTTCGCCATCATCTCACCCCGCGCCCTCGGTGCTCCCCGCTTTCTCCCTCCTTCTCGCCACCACCGCCTCCTTCTCTGTCTCCTCCCACCCTCCCTCCCTCCCCCTCTGCCACCACTGTCGCCTTCCGCACACAGATGCAAAACATTCACAATTAAAGGCGCATCGACGCATCTGCAGCTCTTATGGAAAGCATAATGACTCATTTAATGTGCTCATTTACGGAGGCTATTTAGAAATGTTTAGCACTTTAACAATTATGCCTTAAATCAGAAAACAAATTCTACATCCAGGTAAAAGTAATTATTTAAGAAGTAACTATCATAAGATAACGTATTACAGTATGAAAATTGACAATTATCAAAAAGATGGTTAGGCCGAGTTTGATAATCAGTCGATCCACTTTGTTGAATTTCCAATAAACTATCATTTTTATTTAAATTTCATTTATTCACTTTGCGAAATATATCAGCTTCATGTTAGAATACTTGCTATAAGGCTTCGTGGAACAATGTTAATAGTATGGATTCGTGGAACACGTTCTATTTGCATTAGAAAACTAATAATTGTTGTTATGTTAAAAGATGAGCCGTGGATTATTAAATGACTTGTTTTCTAAGAATTCTTATTACGAAACTGACCGTAGTGTCGTAATGTACGAGTTTTGATAAGCAAAGCGGATAAAAATTTTGTTCTTAATACTTGAGAATACTATTTCTTTGCAGTTTTGAGAAATTCATTTCATAGAGATGAATTTTAACGTTAAATGTAACTTCGAGACATCGGCATTTAGATATCACAAAACTCAATTCCGGTCGCGCAGTACTACATAGATATGGGTCTGATTATATCAAAGGTGGTATGTTGAATTCACAAATCTGAATTTCTAGATTTGTCGTTTTTGAATTTTTCTTTGCATTTAGCATCTTTAATAAATGTATCACAAAAACAAGCACTTTTTTGTAACTTCAAGTAGAAAGTGATAGTAAAAAGAAAAAGAGTTCGATATCTACCCAAATTTGTACATTTTGTAGCATCTCAATGACTATTCAATGTATCTTAATATATTGCCCAATGTATTCAGAATTAAAGTCGACACATTCACTTCCAAATTGTCTTTACAAACTACTAATGGAAATATCTCACATGTATAATGTCTTCAAAAATCTAAAAGTTATAAAATTATTTGATGCATTGTAAAGAATTGTATAAATGGTTCCAAATGACCTTGTAGTTTTTGCGACCAAAAAAATAAAGCTTATTAAAAAAATTGATATCAATATCTCGCTTTTTCATCACAAGGTAATAACCGAGCGATTGGAATAGAATTATAGGGTTATATCAAACGTGTCTCATTCAAACTTTCATGTTCGATCACTAGAATGACATTTTGTATTTTATCTCGCTCTCATTTCTCTGATTATTTTACATGTACGTCGTCAGATAGCATTTGATTTATTTTCGTCAAAAAACAGGTACAACTGTAGGTGAAGTATTGGACAGAAATATAATATGCAGACTTTTGAGCTGGATAGTTTCAAATTCACAATAACATTGCTGAATTGTTTTGAACAACTCTTTCGTTTCTCTTTTAAAAAGTGTAATGACGTTATTATGGGCTTAGAGATGTAATAAATGCTTCAATGTTGCCTATTAGAGCATTTATAAGTGTGTTTTAACGAAAGATTATCACATTGTTTTAAGTATCTTAACTTAAGATTCTGAAGAGCTGTACACAGATTATCTATTTTCACTGTTGCACTAGTGGGGGGGGGGAAAGGGTGATTTTGTTTATTAAAAATATTTAGTGTTGTTTTTCACACAGTATTAATAAGAATTTAAATTAATGCTTCATTTAAATAAGAAATATAAATAATAAGGAAGCATACTTTTTTAATGAATTTGGACAATCAGGTTACTCGATTGATGAAATTGTTCCTGTTCTTAGGAAACAGAAGCAGATCAATCCTAAAAGTGAGGGGAAGTAAATATTCATCAGAATCGTGCATTTATATAGCATTGTGTCCCAATGGTGCAGTTATGAAAATTTCATCGAATTCATTGGAAATGAACCTTATCTGTGAGAGAAATCAATATTCTTTAAGACAAAACGATGTAAGTGAAAATATTCTTCTGTAAATTCCAAGTGAATTTCTAAGTAAATGTCACGGTCGCAGCCGATATCGATTTGTGCTGTAGGTGTTCAACCCAAAGGCCATTCCGCTCTAGTTTCTACATAAGGAACGGGCTGGGCCATTGGTCAGCTGAAAGATTTCAATAGACGTGGATAAAATTTATGAAAAGCAGAAATGCACTTTAAAAAGAATTGCATTGCACAAAGAATTGTTGGATTATAAAACAAGGGTACCCATCGTAAAAATTCAAATGGACTGGCATGAAAAGCTTTGTATCATGTATAAAATTTCTCAAGGGGTAAGATACTTCCTTCTCTTCACTCAATATGTGAAAATTATGGTATAGTTATTTAACACATACGTAGTTAGAGAAGGAAATATGTAATTAATTAAAAATAGACGGACTACGTAAACTATTACTTCATACCAGTCGTATTTATAAAGTATTTGTCTCAATATTGTAGATTGTTTGTTTTTGAAGTGTGTTTTGCCGGAACAGAGGGACCTTCGGTGTATAAAGGCTAGAAGACTTCAATGCGTGGAAAGTCTTAATACTATTTGGTGGTTTGTTATACTGTAATAGCACAAAACCTTCAGACCTGCCCAGATGAAATGTTTAGATTGTTTATTGCAAAATTAGCTGTAGAATGCTATTTTTGGGCAGTAATATTACTGCTAATAATTCAAATAATAATAATAATAATAATAATAATAATAATAATAATAATAATAATAAGAAGAAGAAGAAGAAGAAGAAGAATAGATACTAAATCGACACAAAATGTTGTTCCACCGCTATGTAAAATGCCAAACTCTGAATTTTCCCTCATGTGCGTATGGCGGAGAAACGAGTTAGCAAATTGCGAAGGTGACATTTGTTTGAAAACATTTTTTTAATAATTATTTCAACATAAATAGACAAAGCATTTTAAATTTCTCGTAAATTGCTAAAATTTGTTAATTACGTGAAAAACAAAGAAGTAATTTACGGTAAATTCTTCCCAAAGTGGAACAAGGCTACCCAGATTTTTTTATTGAATAATGACATACCTTTTGCCAGTTAGGTCCTTGACAACAGAAGATGAACCAATTGAATATTAAATGTTCAAAATGATTAGCTATAAAAGTGCAGCTTACACATCAAGAGCCAAAGTATTTCAGGTAGTTAAATAAGATTCGAAAGGAGCTTATGGAGGGTCAAAAAATTGTCTAGGTAATCAATGTTTTAGTCGACTACGATAGGGATTGTGTTTACCAAGTTCAAAATGAAGTGCAGATGGAAAATTATTAATTTTGCGGTAAAAGTTTGCTGAAATTTGTAGAAAAAAGTTTTGAATTGAAAGTATAGCAAACTCAGAAAGAATTTGTAAGTTTGAACCAAGGGACTTTAATAATAGTTATTAGACAGATATTCTGAAATATTTTATTAATGTTTGTTTTAGATGCTGATCCCCAAAAAAGAACAGGCATAAAATACTATAGGGCGAATCATTGTTTTATAATAGTACATAATGAAATGATGATGTTTGATGGGTATTAATACAAGAATGTAATTTTACGATACGAGCGAGGAATGAATGAGTATCGTTAACTTAACACAAGCGTATTAATACCCATTACATCGAGTTTCATACGGTACTTTTTCTTTAACTTTTATAAGTTAAACTTTTACATTGAATCGTTTCGTGGCAGTTGATGTGTGCGATTCAGCCAAGGCCACCTAGCGGACAGCTACCCTACCTGCAGCAGGTGGCTTTGGTTTACCAGTACGAGAGAATACAAAATTCCGAAGTCACCATTTTCGCTTTTTCTCTTATATCTGAAGGTGCCAACTCCTCCTCTGATTCACTAGACATTTCAAACTAAAGAATTGGCCGATTTTGAAGGACAAACACACGGCAGCAACACATAAAACACAATAACTTTCGTTCTGATCGTAACGTCTGTCAAATGTTCCCTCCACCACTACCACAGCTCTAGTCAAATAGAATCAAAGTGAAATTACGATCCAAATCATTTTAAATAATATTCCACATAACATTACTGATAATAAAAGAAATTAAAACTGGTAAACATAATATAACATTAAATGCAATTTTTATGTACTCAATCGAAAAAAAAATACTAGAACGATTCTCAAAGATAAATTGAGTCTCTTTTCTTGGTTTGTATGCTTTATAAAGAATTATACAGTTGGAGTAGAGAAAGTATAATGTGCTGTGTATAAAACAGTTGAACTGCTGCATGTGCCTAACAAGGGCCAGAGGAGATCGCATGGGCGGTCGCCGGGGGCCGTGGCGGGGACGTGGCGGAGGCGGGGCGGCACTTGGCCCCCCGCTTGCTGTCGGAATAAATCGCCGTCGCCGCGCACGGATTCTCGCCCGGCGCGTCGCGGGCCTTGCGGTTCGGGGATCGATTCCCGAAGCGCTCCCGCCGTGATTCACTGCCCTCCCTCCCCGGCGGTGTCTGGCGACGCCGCTCGACGCGCAAGCTGGCCTTTCACCCGCTCTCGCTTATGTGTGTTGCTTTTTAGATTGATTTAATAGTGGAAAGACCACTTACTGCTAATAAGAAGGGAAACAAGGGAAAACTCTCTGCTGGAGGACTTATTGAAATAAGCTACCCACGACCGCAGACATTTTTGTATACAAGGTTCATGAGGCTTTCATCATCGTTTACGTCTTCTTCTTTCTTCTTCTTCTTATTTTATTATTATTATTATTATTATTATTATTATTTAGCTTTAATTGTATTTTTCTGAACACTAAATTTTCATACTTTGATTTAAGGTAAAAGACAAATTATACTTCTCTCCCATGCGTCACATGCCAGTGAATAATACATAAAGAGAGGACCGCGGAGATATTTTTTTCCTTAACAAGGAACAAGGTTTCTTTAACAAGGTTTTTCTTAACAAGGTTCATGTGTAATAACTATATTCAAAACAGCGGAAAGGAATTAGAGGGAGGGAAAGTGACAGGCATAGGGGAAGAGAGAGAGAGAAAGAGAGAGAAAGAGAGAGAGAGAAAGAGAGAGAGAAAGAAAGAGAGAGAGAGAGAAAGAGAGAGAGAAAGAAAGAGAGAGAGAGAGAGAGAGAGAGAGAGAGAGAGAGAGAAATAAAGAAAGAAAATAGGGCGACAGACAGTGCCGATGACAGAGAGAATGAGAGAGAAAATAACCGACCTTTCCGGGAGGCATCGTGGAAATGAAAACCCACACTCACCTGGAACAAAAGAGACATTTGTTAGGTTGCTTCACTTCAAAACTACTTTTTATTTCTAATTTTGTAGAGTAATCAAAGAAAAATCGCGTGGTTTTAAACCTTACATGCAATGAAATGTCTGCTGGTTTAAACGGCGATAAACTTGTTGCCTGCTTCTATCGAATGAAAAATATGGCTCGCCAGACAAGAAACTAATTTCCCAGGAGATTAGATTTATTAGCAAAGATTTATTGTCTTATCTTGAGACAAATAATCATCAAGTCACAAGGTTGAAAACTCATCGTTTTAGACGCACGTAAAAAAACAACAATTTAACGTGTAACGTAATAAATTGGTTCTACGTGAAACCTGCTTATCAGGTGCAGTGAAGAGAAGCACCCATTTGCAGTATTTTTCTGCACAAAAATGCTGATTTTATTCATTTAGTTACGCAGTGGGTGATTAGGTAGTTTAGTTTAATCTCACTTTACATATGACTTAATAACTATCTTAAATTAATACTTAAAACTAAAATAATGGTGGAGGTTACCCATCGCGCTCGTATAGTCGGGATCTAGTTGGAGAATTTCTTGAGACAAATGTGAAAGGGAAACTTATTTTGTATTCTGGTCGTGATCGTGTATAGTCTGTAAGTCGAATTCTTTGTGTAGTTGCTTATTGGTGGCATACCTCAGAGCGGTTAAAATAATTCGAATGAAATGGTTTTGTAGCAGATACCCTTGTTTGGTTTTGCTTCATTTGCAGGCTGGGCAGGGAAAGGTCTTAATATTGCTTTATATATTATTAATGCTGAATTGTATGGAAGGGGATGCATCTGTTTATTAATGACATTAAATCTATTATAATAAAAAAAACAAATATTTCCGGAAATATGCTTGTATTGACAACTAAAACATAGGTCAGGCTATATTTATGACAAGAAAAAAATATTAACTTGATTTCCATGACAACGAAGACCACGTAGTTATCAACAATGGTGTCAGAGTGCAGCACTAATCACGTAGAAATAGTCTGTGCGCGAATTACGAACCGAAAGAAGCGAGGAATAGTGAAAAAGGCAGATTTTCTGAAGAAAGTGGGCGTAACCGATTAAAGGGACTGCGTAGGTGTCAGTTAAAAAACCCCGTAAGACATTTAAAAATGGCCGCACATGTAAAAATGATGTATTGCCGGATGCCCCGCATGATGGGTTATTCTGTAGAGCATAAAACTAAATTTCGGTTTTTGGACGAATTTTGGTTAAAAAACTCAGTAGGGTCCCCCCTTAAATGTGATGTAATTAATAGTTTGGTATGAGTTTTTATCAAGTACCCCTAAAATATAAAAAAAATCCATTAAAACCGTGGGGCCTGAAGTTGAGCAAAATCAAATAGATTTTATACTGGTTTGGGAAAAGATCCTGATGGACTAATACTGGGTGTTTCAAAATGAATAGCGGGGTTTTAGTGTGTTATAATATTTATTACATCAAACTTACAGCCATAAGGGATATATCAAATGAAAGAGAAACTCAAACAGTTTTGTTTGTTGGCATCAATGCGGAATGTTTCCGCCGCAATCCGATAGAAAGCGCTAGTAGCAAGATGGCGACTAAGAACGAAAGCGTTTTGTGTTTTACAGTTTGCAAAGACGGAATCTGTTTACTGTGCAACGTGCGTTCCGGAATAAGTTCGGTTGTGATCCTCAGGTGATAACAATATTCGTAGATGGTATCATCAGTTTGAAGACACTGGCTGCCTTTGTAAAGGCAAAGTACGGACGACCAAGAACTAGTGAAGAGAGCGTTGAGCAAGTGCGTAATTCGTTCACGCTAGCCTATGAAATCCGTTCGGAAGGCTGGTCGTGAATTACTTAATTCCTGTGACGACTGTTTGGAGAGTTTTGCGGCGACGCTTGCAACTACGTCCTTATGGTTTGCAGTTGTTACATGCTCTGAAGCCTCGCCATGTTTTACGTGCCAACTTTGCTAACGACATGTTGAATGACAATGAAAATTTTCTGGATCTTGTCGCATTCAGTATGAATCGACCATCCAACTTAGTGGTCAAGTAAACACCCATAATGTTCGGATTTGGGGTTCACAAAATCCCGCATGATGGTACAGTGCAACGAGACTCACCTAAATTGAATGTTTTGTTCCATATCCCGACAGAAAGTTTATGGTCCTTTCTTTTTGGTGAAGCAACTGTAACTGGTCACTCTTATCTGGATACTCTACAGCTGGCTCTTCCCTCAACTGACACAGGATGACGCAGAACTTCATCTTTCAGCAAGATGGTGCGCCGCCTCCTGGCATAACGAGTACGCGATTGGCTTAACCTCACAGTACCCGACCGCTGGATTGGCCGTAAGGGGCCTAATGATAGCCTTGTTTCCATGGCCTCCACGGTCACCCGACCTAACGCCGTGTGATTTCTATCTTTGGGGTTTATTAAGGATCAGTGTATGTGCCTCCAATGCCAGCCAACTTTCCCGAATTAAGGAACAGGATTGAAACAGCTGTTTGGCATTACTAATGAGACACTAACCAAAGTTTGGGAAGAACTCGCATATCGTCTTGACGTGTGCCGAGTAACGAAGGGTGCTCACATTGAACACTGTAGGCTATTATACAAAACTGTTTGAGTTCCTCTATCATTTGATATATCACCCGCAGCTGCAAGACTGATGTAATAAATATTATAACACTTTAAAACCCCGCTATTCATTTTGAAATACCCTGTATTTAGATTCGGACTAATATTTTTTACAGCATTTGTTTCCGCTGGTACATTGTCCTCCTTGCTCCCGCCCTTCTTCCTCAGCAGCTAATATCATCAATTCCTCCATCGAAAGTATTAAACTCTTCATCACTACTGGAACAAGTGGCGTCGTGCAGTTCCGATCCGTACCGAGCCGTCCGTAATGGGTGACTGGCAGGCCGAGCCTCGCGGCACCGCGTCTCGCCGGGCTGTGCCGAGCCGAGGAGCTCCTGGTGGGTTTCCTGCTTTAGGAGCTCGGAAGCGCGTCCGCGGCCACCGAAATCGCCCGCGCCTTCCTGCGCCTCCGCTCACCTCTCGTCTCAGGAACCCTTCACAATTGCTAAGGCAACCCCGTCCATCAGTTAGACCGCCCCTCCGCGTGGAGGAGACCCACCACGCGGGGACCCACCTCGTTGTGAACCACCACGAGAGAGACATTTCGAGATGCTTTAAGTCGGATGCAGATTGAGATTGACGCACTCTCGTCAGCCATGTGAGGCTTAGATCCACGTAGACAGTCCGTCGATGTGAGCGCTGACTTGTGCTACGCTGGCAGTCGGCGCTTGGCCTGCCATTTCGTTATTGTTCCGTCCACCCACTAACCCCCTCGGTGGCAGGTCGTTGTTTCTTCCTTCGGGCTCGCCGCACCCACCGCGGGCATCTGGCGCTCCACCGCTGGCCACCCTCACCGCCGCCTCCCCACCCCGGCTGCCGCCAACGCATCCCCGAAGGACCGGTAGCCTCTACCCTAAAACGGCACTCGCCGACGGTCGCCGTCTCTGCCGGCACAAAAGTCTCTCCGCGACGGACAAGCAAGCCCGGCCCGGCGCCATCTGGTTTCTCTCGCGTGTTGAACGTAAACCCACTGCCTTCAGACGGGTACAGTCGGCATACATAGGTGCTCATCGAGCAACAATTCTGTCTTCGGCAAGCCGACTACGTCCAACGCAGCCGACTACGCCCAACGCAACGGACTTTCAGTCGTAGGTTCGGGCTGACCAACGCGAGCAAGATTCTGTGCGGTGCTCTCATTCAGGCGCTGCATCTGTACCGGACGGACCTTCTGGAGCGCGCATTCATTAGCACCCTGCCAGTGCACCGCCTCAGGCACGCCGCCTCAGGCGGGCGCCGCCAGCACTTTCCCCTCACATCTCATGGTCTTTGCAAGTGTAAATATTGTAAAATTAATATTAAATAGTATGTGAAATTTGAGTACGTTGAATTCAGACAACCCCTGCTTCTTCCCCCAACCAGCGCCATCCCTCTCCCCACCGGGCGCTCACAGCCCGGCGCGGCGTCTTGTCATTGTACAGTGAAGGTCCCGTTTAGTCCGCTAAAGCAACCCCTCCCTTCCCGGCCATTCTTCCCTTTCTCTGTACAAGTTGGTCCTCCGTCCCGGATGTCTGAATTTGACAATTTTTGCTAAAATTCTCATCATAGCACATGATTATTTACTTTTCGGTGTTTCAAGGTAAATTTTTCTGTCAAACAATTCATTATTAATTTATAGTTACGTTATATGCAATACACATTGGTAAAGAAAATTTTTTAATAATTTATTTATGTAATGCAGTGTTAATACAAATCTGTTAATGCAATTTTTAGTGAATAAGTTTTGTTGTAATTTGTATTTTGTGGTATGTGTGTTTCAGTGTTTTACAGGGAAAGCAGGCTCCCACGGCCCTCGATCGATTTAAGTGCACTAATTTCAATGTTTTTCTTGTGCTCAGGGTGCATGGTAGCATACCGCACGCGTCCTAATTCAGGCCTTTAATTATTAATCATAGTTAAACCCAAGTTGTTAACATGGCAGAAAGGGACAAACTCGAAAAGGCTTGAAGCCGCATGTTCAGCTGCAATTAAAATTATAGACAACCACGCTGGTTTCATACAAAATGAAGTTGTCGATGAGAAACGTACGAACAATTAGTTTCTCGTAAGGACGTATTCATGAAGTTTGGGAAACTAAAAAGGAGATTCAAACAGCTAACGGACAATTTTCAGATGCGGAACTAGAATTCGAATGTGAAGACCGGTATTTCGCGTTAATCTCTAAAGTAAACGCTTAGTTGAAAACATTTTGCATTTCGTGAGACTACACCTTCTGTGGCATACTCACCGCTCTTCACGGAAATTCCGTACAGTGTAAAGGAATTCCGTACGTACAGTGTAGTCAGCCGTAAATTCCGTACGTACAGTGTAGTCAGGCTGCCTGAGCTCCGTAGTCCCGGTTGTCGGTCGCGATGAAGATTGGCAAGGTTTCAGAGCTTTTTACTGCGCTAATAGTCGAAAAAAAAAATGCGACAGATCTTGAAAATACTTTTTCGAGCCGTCTTACACCATGTATGTACCAACAGCTGAAATTCTTGTGAGCGATCGCTGCGGTAACCTGTACTCATGCCTGCCCTGGTGGACAGTGGTTCAAGTGTAATTTAGTTTCAGAGGCTAATCAAGCAGCTAGGCATAGCAAATACAGCGGGACAGATTGAAATACAAACTGTTGGTACAGGTACTTCGAGCTCGCAACATTGCATCGCTCGTAATAGCTTTGCGTGTATGCCTGCCATCACCATAGGCCTCCGCCAGCCTCATTCGCTTGCGGAGAGTGGAAAGTTCCACCCAGAGGTATACTAATAGAGACGGCACTCAATGTAATCCCAACTCTCTTATTCAAATTTCTAATTTTCAGGAGGAAGCAGCCATCTGGGCCCCGATTGACCAATAGCGTCGAAGGGCGTTGTACCAATGGAGATGGCGCGTATGCCCGACCAGGACATTTAAAATGAAGTTGTTTTCAAAATGGCGTCAAATGAATACATTATTTTTATGTAAAATACGCCAGGCAATTAAGAAGACTAAAATATTAGGATTTAGAATCCTAAGTCACTGAATGGCATTATTGTCCAGGGAGTGCAAAATAAAAAGTTATTTTATTAACACAATATTTATTTCTAAATTATGTAGAAATAGTCATACACAATATAAACAATAATACAATTTTTACAAAATAAATGTGAGCAAGGAATCAGACATAAAGATTATTTTACTATGCCATTGACTAAATATTGAAACCATGAATTTAGACAATTGTCCAAATATAACTAGTGACCATTACTTCTTTAATATTGCATCATTATTAAAATGACATTCCAGCTATCAACACCTGTCAAATTTTAGCCTATTATCAAAATTGCTACTAAGGTACAATACAAATGAATATTATTGATACGTTTTATAAATAGGAAACTTGCATCTGCACAAACTTTCCCACAAAATCTGTCCTTTTTGCTTGCTTTCTTCAAAAAGCAATATTACAATTAAACTGCATTACAAAACATGTTTTACCTCCTACCTAGTACAAGTGATGAACAAGTAAACGAAATTACATGATTCTACTTCAACTTCATTAATCTCAAAGTAGAGTTTTGGACTTGGTATTTTTCACTAATATTCCGATATCACAGGCTACATATTTGTCCAAAAGCATGGCTAGTTGCTCAATGGATCGTGGATGAAAATCCAAAGGTCGATAATATATCAGAATTACTCAACATTTGATACAGGTATTGAACAGTTTTCAATTACTAAAATATTTTCATGTCTTTCCCAATCATGTTATGTGACTAACGCACACAATTTCTGCAAAACAATATAACTAAATTAAAGCACTTATCATACTCAGGAGTTATACCCAACAGACATCTAAAGAACCATCAGAAATATGTTTAGAAAATAGCTAATGCTTCCTGGTAAAAATGCCAAACTGTTACACAAAGACTTATACATAGTTCACAAGACAGATAGTGCGCCCAAAAAAACCTGAGAAAAAAATTTACTGCAACAGAAACACCAAATGATTATCACTCAAAAATACAATTTTTATTAAATTGAATCCATAAAACTTCAATTTGGTACATGTCTCCAAGCAAGTGGTCCTGCAGTTTGGATTTACTAAATTACATATAGTAACTGGAAGTGCTACAGAATAGCACAGACTTTCTCGAAGTTAAGTTTCTAATTTCCTTTGGAGTGGACCGGCTCTATGGTCTTCCTCATCATCTTGCCAGCTGACATCTATCGCCCTTAAAATACATTTTTTGCCATTTCTCAACTCTTCGATTCCCAAATAGTAGAACCGAAATATTATTTTAAAGTATAAAGAAGGCTAAAACCTTGTCTTAAATAGCAAGTTCATTGAAAAATTTGAAGCCGTTTTAAATAAAATGGCGTTAAGCATTACTGTAAATGCAAAATTGAAGCTCTTTTTCTCTGGAATCTATTTGAGTTTTCGAACAACTTCATTTGAAGTAATTTGAAGAACTTCCACTCACAAATTCAATAATATATCCATTGAAATGTGCATATTACTGGCATGAGATATTGAAAGAAAAAAAACATAACAAAAAACATTTGTGAAATTTTTTGGGAAAACAAAGAATACTAAAAATGAACATTACATTATATTATATTAAACAGTACCATTACCACTATTCGTTGAAATAGTTTAAAGAAAGAAATTGAAGCCACCTTTGAGAAAATGGTGTTTGAGCTATTCTGAAAATGAGTAATTTTGAGCTCATATGAACAAAACAGTGTTGAGTTTTCGAGAAAATTTACTTAACATTATTTAAAGCGCATGTACTCATAAATATAATACTGTTCAGAAAAAAAATTGGAGCCGTTTTCGAGAAAATCTTCTTTTTGTCATTTTTTAAAATTCCAAATAATTCACCCACAATTGCACAAAAACTAATTTTGTAAATACAAAACAATCTTCAAACCTTAAATGAAGAACTATTTATGCACATCAAATTTAATTCGAAGGAAAAGTCTCTATCTTCAATATTGTAATTGTAAAAGTTGACGATAAAACGCACACTTTTACAATTTCTGAAAATTCAAGTTAATCTTGAAAATCTGACCTTTGCCACCTTTATAAGTATTGTGACATACCGATATGTACGTTAAAATAAACTAACATTTATTTGTAGACAATATGGTGGAACATGCATTACGAAATATCACGAGACTAGAGCTTAGCAACGACCGTGAATAAACAATGTAGTTTTGTTTTTCTAAATGCATTAACAGATGGCAATTGCCGAAAGTAGAAAATTTGGGATTGGGCGAAAGTTTAGACGGTCAGCTACACCAAAATATAACAAACGTATGGATTGGCTGGGTGAGAGAAGGACGGTCAAATGTTATGAAAAATGAAGGTAGTTTAACACAGAAGTCTTCGAGGATGAATCATGCAGGAAGATTTGATTCTGCTCGGAAACGCGCTTCTGAACTGATCGTATGTTCGTGAGAGGAACAGTACAATCGAGATGAATTGGGTTATCAGTGAAATTTTTAAAGGGCAGTGAATGACATTGCAGATATTTTTTATGTGAAGCAATATTGATGTATAAATTGGAACTTTGCCGGGAGTGGTAATCGAGTTCGGGACTATGTCATAGGACGTAATAGGGACTGATAATTTTGATAGTTGGAGACCAGCATGGATAGGGGCAGAAGAGGATTTCTTGGAACTTTGGACTACGGCAAGATCTAAGATATTTCGACTAAGAAGTCTACGAGGACATCAACGAAGAAAGATAAGTTAACCGCGGTATAAATTGTAAATTGAAGATATCTTGATCAAGGCCTAAAAAATTGTAAATTCACTAAATTGTTTACTAAAACCGTAAAAATAAACTTTGTTGAATTTTGTTCTTTAGAAAGAAAGTGATTTTTTATTTAGTCAATCCAAACAGAAATGAACTAGGGAAAAGGATCATTCTATTTCAGATTCCCAGCTGCGCTGTATAGTCAGCGGATCCTATAATCCATTATAGAGGTAATAAGGATTATAATATATCGTGACCCATTGACTCAGCAAGCCGGACGCTAAGATCTTTAGCAGATATAAATGTAAAAGAGGAAAAATTTTTGGGATATCTCAGTATTTTTCTCTGTTCTTACAAGAAATTAAAACAAAATTTGGAGCCATTTTTAGAAAATTCTGAATCATTTCGTCGGCTTCATATAAGTTCCCAAAAACTAAGGAAGGTTTTTAAAAATTTCAAACCTTCTACTAGATACATATTGACAGGGTTTCTTCAATTTGAAAAAATTCTACGCATGGTTTAGGCGCTATGTTTGTTCATATACTACAGACGTTTTGCTTCCAATTGGTTTTCGGCATCAAGATCTCACTAAACCAAGATTCTGACTACACCACGTGTTACAGGATTTTTCTCTTCATTTAGCAACCAAAACTCAGGAGAAATGTTGTCCACTACATGCAGAGCAGATCCTGCAAAAGAAATAAGGATGTTTAATTAAATTAAAAAAGAAAAAAAAGTTTTCTTATTACACCTTCTAGTTGCTAATAATAATAATAATAATAATAATAATAATAATTATAATAATAATAATAATAGAAACGTACACCTTTGTTGTGGAGCCTTCTATAAATGACCTGGTGCACCCTCCGGAAACTCAGGACGGACATCAAAAAATTACTGGTTCTGCATTATGCTAGTCTGCCTGCTGCAGTGAACATTTCCGGCGTAAAGTGCTCCATGCATAAATACCTTAACCTTGAGAAATTCCCAAGGGCAAGATGCCAGTCGGGTCCCCAATTGCCTTTAGCCATTTCAAACACCTGTAATAAAATTAGTAATGTATTATTGAGCTCTTACAGTTATATCAAAATCACCTTAATGTTATTATAGCTATTATAACTTATCAATTACACTTGATTATAAAAGCAAACAGTGCCTTCATGACTTAAATACATTGGATGTTCGTAATAATTGCAAGTGTTTACAATAACCTGACAAATAATTACATGATTTAAATTAATTTCATGTACTATTTAGTGACATAGTTAATTTATTATCTCACTAAATAGTACATTAAATAATTTTTATGGAGCCATGCTAAGCATGAAATATCGGTTACCTTTCGGGATCTGTTGGAAACCTGAAGAATTGCCGTCCACTCTTGATGTTTTTGTTGTTACGGCAATTGGGTACCCAACAACGCCTAAATTGGGGCATTTCGACTTACAGCACACAGCACCGTCTCAGAAACTCAGAAAATCACAAATGCAAAAACGTTGACACGACGCCGTTACGTACGCACAAAGCACATGAATAATTGCCGGGTCCGGCCTGTAGATTTCGCGCACCGCGCCTTGCGCCCTTCGGGCGCTATTGGCCCACGGAGGCCCCATGGCGGAATTCAAATTCAAATAAGAACAGGCCCCGGCCTATCTACTGGCAGAGGACTGGTTCCACCGAATCTTCCGCTTGCAGATCCGCGTTTCAATGTCAAAAAATCAATTGACATTTCACTGGGCGTCGCCATCACCGCAGAAATTATGTTAACGGGCAAAATTTCTTTAGTAAAAAGGATGCCAATTTTCCAGAACACCGAACTGGGATGGATAGTGTCCGGAAACATGCCGTTAAACACTGCAGACACGCATGAGTGCGCAGTAATATCTAATTTCACATATTCAATAGAAAAGGGGCTCGCAGCAACTGCAGAATTCTGGCAACTGGAAGAGGTGCCAACTCATATTCCATTAACCCCCGAGGAACAATTTGTGAAAAGGGTGTATACAGAAACAATGTTCTTCAAGTTGTTTTGTAGAATACTTTTATATTTGTTTGGGGCACATTTGGCGTAGAATAAATTATAAGGGTTTTGGATGGGGGCGTTTTCCTTTTTTGCCGTTTCGGTCGACAGTCTTTTGGGGGATTCGACATATTTATTACCGACTGGTCAGCCAAATTTGTTTATTATAGATTACGTTTAGTATTCGTTTGGGGACTTTTTGGCGAAAGTATTAAAAAAAATTGCGTGGTTTGGAAAGCGTCTTTTTTTGGGCATGTTGTTCGCCCAGGTAATTTTGGTTAAACCCCATATTAACAAACCCGTGGAAATTTTTTTTGATACTGATTACCTTTATCACTGGCTTAGGGGTTGGGCGTAAAGAAAGAATTTTCATCGTAGCTTAAGGGAAAACTTTTCGTTTCTTCTCTGACGACGCCCCGGGATGATCTTGGTGTAATTTTTTTTTTTTTGTAAATTTTTTTTGAAAGAAAGGAATATCTTTTTTCTTTGTTTTTTGTAGAAAAGAGCGGCTTTGGAGTACTTTTTGGGGGTATATTTGGTTTATTGCGGATTTAGATGTGATGTCCTGCAATCTAATTAAAGTTATCCCCTTGGGGGAAATTTAAATGTATTCCATTGAAAATTTTTTCCAAATTTCATTTTTTTTGCATCACTCAAAGTATAATACTTTGCATCTAAATAACAAAGAAACCAGATTATAGGTTTTAGAAAACCTGGAAAAACCAAAAAAATTGGCCCCTCTTTTGAATCCATTTTGTATCGGAAATTTTCCTTGATTTTCTGGTCGAATCTTGTGAAAAAAAATTTCAATTTTTAATTCCTTCAATTGACATTACAATTAATGTACCTAAAAGATCACACAAAATTCGATAAAGCCCATTGATCAATTATAATTCAAAACTTTTTGGGGTTTAAAGTTGTAAAAAAGATTTAGGATCATGTGCCCGTGCACAAATTATACCATTATAAGAAAGGGATCATTGCCCAAATAAATAATTCGTATGACTAGTTGTTTACAAAAAGAAAAAAAATTTTCCCATTGATTACTGATGCAGGATTTCGTTCTTTTATACAAACACAAATATAATTTTTTTTTTTTTTCAAATCTTTCAATTTTAATTCTTGTTTTCCCCAAAAAAAGATTTTGAAAACAATTCTTGGATAACACAACAATTAACATTTTTAAAAAAACAAGCGAATCCTTTCTTTCATTTCTTGGTCTAATATCTAAAAATTTCCTTACCTATTTAAAAAATGAAAATTGTTCAATTCATAAGGCAGTAAAATCAAAAAACGATCGGGATTTTTTGAACTCAAATCAAAACCAAAGCAATGTGGAATATTATAAAAATACGGGGGTCAACTAGAAACCCTGCAGGAATGTCTTTTAAAAATATAACATATAAATATGGACCCGGCCAGTGGAGAGCCGTCTTTAGGAACAAATTATTTTTGGGATAAAGTAATTAAATTGAATATTAAAAGTTAATAAGCATTTTGTTCCTCTGTTTAAGGAAAGGAAATTTGTAAAAAACTGATAAACAATTTAATAGTGTCTTTAATCTTTGTATTTTCTATAGTAATATTTTAGTAATAATTCTAACAATATCAATAAAATATGATAAAAAAAAACAAGCAATATTTCTTGATCTGAAAAAAACAAACAAGCATTTGTCGATGGTACTTTCGTAGTTTCGCACGCACGAAGTCGTCAATTACATCGTCTTGTATGTTTATTTCTGATTTCAGTTCTTCAATTTAAACTTTTTAATGTCGATAATATAAATATAAGTTTGTATTTAAAAATTCTTCTTTGGCGAAAAGAATTTCTTTTTTAGACAAAATAATTGGAATTTTTTTTAAAAAATTTTGATATTCAAAAGGAAACTTTTCTTTGGGATTGTTTCAAAGTTATAAAATTCTTTTCCCATCGCATGCAAACTTGACCCCAATGATTTTCGTTTTGAAGCAACATCAATAAAAGTTTTTCTTTTGCAATGTTTGTTCGTTTCATTGATTTTTAAAAGTACACCTCAGACTTCAGTTAAAATAATATTTTTATTTTTCTTTTTTCTTAGCTACCTGTAGGCTTCATTTCGCGTTTCTGGGGGTTTTATTTATTTTTTTCAATAAATTTCCCCAAGGTAATAATATCTGAAAAAAAACCATTTTAAACTGAGACTGCATCGTATCACAGCCCCCAGTATAAAAAACGATTTTACTTGATTTTTTTCCCAGAATTTTTTATATACCCCAACGATGTTTAAACCCCGAAAAAAGTTGTTTTTTTAACAAGTTAAAATAACTCTTTGCTGTCATCCCCCAACCAGCACCCCCCATAAATTCAGCGGATGTCCACGGAATGAAAACGTATTCCCTTTGCCTTCTTGTTTGTAGCCCGGGGTACCACCTGCATTTTCCCCGGGCATTGTCTAAGTTTGACCCCAATATTTCTGATTTTTTTGAAAAAAAGCTAAAACCGTATTTGTTAAATATTCGGAAACCATGTTCTTAAAAAATATGAACTCTAAAAACCATTCAATCAGTGTTTTATTTTTTTACATATCAGATAGTAAATGTTAACTTTGACCCTGTCAATCTGGGTAAATCAAACTAATTGTAATCTTGGCCTGTTTCAACTCAAAAAGTATTTTTGTTTGCTTGTTTATAAATCTCAAAAAATCATTGAAATGTTCTGATAAATCGACACAGATAATTTTCGCATTCCCTTTTTTTTTCCCAAATCTCTTTGAAATGGATAAAATTTTTAAATTAGTTCTAAACAACCCAAAAAATTTATTTCTAAAAACCCAATTTTTCATTATCACCAAAAACCGTTGGGGCCAGCAAAAATTTGATTGTTTAAACAATTCTAATCAAAACACTTTTCAAAAAAGGGGCTTCTTTTTAATTGGACAAGTATTGATTCTTTTTCTCCCCTTTCTTACTTGAACGATGAATCCATAGTTGCAATCTATCCCAAACTTTTTTTCTGCAATTTTCAATTAAAATTTTTTAGTCGGAAACCCTCCGGAGAATTAAACGCCAATAAGGGTAAAAAATAAACAAAACCATCCAAGATGGGAAAATAGAACCATGATCTACAACAGTTTCACTTTTTTTTCAATTTTTACTTAAAAACACAATTTAGTAAGATGTAAAATTACAATTTTCCATTTCCATCTTCGTACTTTCTCGCTGTTTTTGAAAAATCACAATCTTTATTTTGAAAAACATAGGCCCTTTTCTGAACCAAAAACCCAATCTTCCTTATCTTTTCCATTCCCCGGAATCGTTTGATGTACCTGGATACTTTCGAAAAGTAGGCATCACCTATATTTTCAGATGAGAAACATTTCTCATGCAATGAAACATTTTCCCAGATGGAACTCCTTCGGGGGTACCGTTCTGGCTCCATTTTCTTTTTTTCCGTGATTAATTTCAGGTTGTCAAACAATTTCTTTTTGTCATTTGAAGATATACATGGTTTACTTTTTTTAAAAAAATTCCTTTTTGGAAATTTTTTTAACCCTTTCTTCCCCTCAATCCTTTTTTCTCTTAGATGCACCGCTTGGACATGTCGTTTCGACATGGTACCAAAAAATGAAATCCTTTTGAACTCTAGAAAAAATACAATATTTTTTCAAATTAGTTTATTTACAGATCTTTCTGCTAAATAAAATTTCCCAATTCACAAAAAAACATTTTGTGCTTTCAATTTTTATAAGTCCTTTGCATTTAAAAAATTGGGTTAAAATTTTCTTAATCATATAGTTTTTATTCATTTCCCTTTTATATTTATCATATTTGTATTTAAAAAAATATTTTTGTCTAAATGATTGATTCTTAATATAAATTTTTAAAATACTCTTAATTTTAAACCCCAAAACTTTTTTATACAAATTATAATATAATAAAATTATACACTTTTAATATCCTTTTCAATTTTATTTGTTTGTGTCTATTTTTTCATTAATTATATTAATTAATTATTGTTTTTTATTAGTTAAAAAAATATAATTTTTTTAAAAAAAATAAACATTGTGGTTTACAAAATTATAGATTGAAATGAAATTAAATGTATTAAACACTTTTTTAGTTGTTCCGCCGTGGTTCAAATGATATAATAAACCTTTCAGATGTAATTATGTAAAGATGTTTTTTTATATTATATTTAAAAATTAACACTCTTTCCTTGCTCTTCATTCGATTTCTGACTAAAATAATTCTTTTCAATATTTCCCGATTCTGCTAAACAATTTGTCGTTTGTAAGGCTGGAAAATTTCTATGAAAGGCGCGTTTTAAACATGTGCATTGTTAAAAAACGATTTTTTGTAGACAGCTGTTTGACTAGGCGACACTTGAAAACTGAACTGATCAAATTATAATTGAATATTTTTATTAATCCCCCGACATTTGTACCATTGATTTTAAAAATTATATTACTTTAATCTGAACATAAATTAATTCAGATGCAGTCTATATTGGTTCCCTCAATATATTTAAGTTAATCAATATATTTTAGTAAATATTAAAAAAAATTAATTAATTAATTAATTAATCATTAATTAATTAATTAAAATAAAAATGAATAAAACCAAATTTCTATTCATTTGTAGGTGGTTGCAAACTCCCATTTAAAATGTTTTATATTATAAATGGCAGAACAATTTTTGTGTATACAAAAAAAATTTGTCTGAAATATATGAAACTATTTTATCGGTTAATTTATTTTCTTTGATTATCTTATTTTCAATTTTAATATCTGGCTTCGTCTATAAATCTATGCAGTTTAACAATTTTAATTTTTTGGGCAAAATGTATTAATTTATTTTTAGAAAAAAACAAGTATGAATGTGTATTTAATTATTCAATAGATTTTAGTGATCCTTTTGTGTCTTTTCCCCCTTTTGAAAGTCTCGTATTTGCATCTACGAAGTTTCAAAAATTTATTTCATAATGGGCGAACAATTAATTTGGGAAAAAAAAAAATTGTATCAAATGTCTATAAAGTATTTGTTAGTTTGATTTGATTGGTCTTAGTTTCTTTTTTAATTTTTTTTCTTTGGGGGTCAACTCGTTTTTTAAACTATTTTTTTATTACATTGCCTCTTTCTAATTTTTTTGTTGCAATATATTGAAATTGAATATTATTAAAATATATAAAAATTTTTAGTTTTTATTCCTTTGGGTTTTCCTACGATTGTCAACGGATTGCATAACATGATTTTTAACAGTATATATTTAATAAAGGCTGGACTAATTAACTTTTTCAGTAATAAATTAGTGTCAACGTTTTTAATTATGTTTTTTTTATTTGATCGTGCTCGTTTTTTTCTCTAAACCATTTTTTTATTATGTTCGTTTTTCATTGGGTTGACATTGATTATTTTCGATCAAGTACGTGAAAATTTTTCAAATTTTTAATTAATTAGTAATAAATGATTTGGGTTTCCGTTGATTTTATCAATTTTCTTATGTGTGCTGGCTTGACGTAAAGCACCTGTTTCCCTGACCCTTGAGCAAATGCTGAGAGGGCCCCCTTCTGCTTCAACGTAAATGTACTTCACTATGCGCACGTTTTGTTTTTTTCCTTTTTTTTAAAGTGTTAGTAGAGCTTGGGTGAGTTTGTATTTTTTAAAGTGAAAAAAATCTGTTTTCCTTTACCTTAAAAAAATAATTTTTCTATAATTGGGGCTGAAAAATCTAGTTTTAAATTTAATCTCCCCTTTTTTAAAATTTTTTTTAAATTTTTTTTAAATTTTTATTTTATTATTATTATTTTATTATTTTTTTATCATCATCCTACGTTTTCTCAGCTTTTTTTGCTGGAAAAAATCTCCCCTTTCCCCCAGGTTTTTTTGGGAGGTTTGGCCCGAAGAAGGGATCTTTTTTGGATTAAAAAAATTTTTTTACGATATGGGACTCAGCAAAAGCGCGCTGCCCCTTTCAGAACGTTTTAGGTATTTTAAGTTCTTTGTTTTTAAAATTTTTTTGCCGGGCCTTCCGCCGATATCACATGGGTTGTTTTAAAAAATTTTAATTTCCAAATATGTTTTGTTCATAAGATAAGTTTTCATTTTTTGACTTTTTTTCTATTTCTTTCTCTTGATATTGTGGATAATGGTACGCGATGTCTTTTTACTCCTTCTTTTTTTTTATTTTAAAGGAAAATATCTCCCCTTGTAATCGACAGTACGATCAGTTAAAACGGGTTTGCCCCAGTACAAAGGGTGGAACTTGTTCCACACTGGGGGGGGTGTATAGAATGGTGTTGTTCATCTAATTTTCTCTATTCAATTGCCCTTTTGTTTTTCCAAACTTGATTATGCCTTCCTTGGACTGTCGGGGGAAGAGCATGCAGCGGATTGTTTTTGTTTCCCCTCGCTCCACACTTCCTACATTTATCACATCTTCTTTTAAACAATATTTTTTTGATAGTTTCTGGTCTTATAACTCTGTCTTGAATTGATATTAAAAAACCCCTCGGTCTCAGGATATATTTGTTTCCCCAAAGCCACTCCCCCGAAGCGTCTACATCATCTCAAACAAGATTTTTGGTATCTTCCATTATTTCTTTTGTTTCCATTCATTAAAGTTCATGGGGTGAATGTTTAAATCATGTTTCGTTCGGAGGTTCAACGGGTAAAAGCGTCCTCATTAATTTTAATTTCATTAATGTGTCGGTGGGTTAAAAGGACCTGTCGCATTTTCCTCTTGTCTTGGCAAATTTTTTTATATTAACCCCCTCGCTCCACGTTCGAGATAGATATAATCTTTTACTGAGGAGTTTGGATAAAGACAGGAATTTATGAACAGTCTTCTCGTTGTTTGCCCAGCTCCTCGGTAGTTAAGCCCAAAACGATACCAAACGAGTGGGTTTAAAAGGGAACCAGGTGTTGATAGCTGAAATCAGATTCCCCTGATAAATAAGTGTTTAAAAATTTTTGGCCCGCTTTTGATTTTTTAGGTTCCTCCTTGATCCCAGGGTCGTCATGGTTCTGGGGTTTAAATGGTCGTTTCTTCAGGTGGTATCTGTTTAATACCCGAAAATTTGGTTTGTTTTTTTACATTTCCTTTATGAATATTTATTATCCCACATTTATAAAGACCGAACTTCATTCCGATGTCATCCTGAACATTTTCTACCTTATAGGCGATTCTAGTTTATCTGCTTTTCCCGGGTAGAGCAAGGTCATCCATGTACAGTAAATGGGTTAGTTTTTTTTTTTTATTATTATTTTTTTATTTTATTATTATTATTATTATTTTTTACAAATTTTTTCATTTATCTTTCATATTAATGTTAAATTTTGGGAAGGATAAAACTAAAAGAAAGCGTGTAGATGTTTTTTTCCCCCATACGTAAATACAATTTTGACTGTTTTCCCTAAATAAAAAATAAAAAGTAAATAAATACTTTATAAGAAAAGCCCAAATTTCCAACTTTGGTGAAAACATAAAATTATATTTGTTGAAAAAATTTATTTTATATTATTAAAATTCTAAAATATTATTTAAATTATCGTTTTTCTGGGTAATTATAAATGCGTTTCAAAGTTTCACTAAAAAGACATAACAGGATTTAAAATCTCAAACAGACATTATTTTTTCTTGCATCTCTAAAAAAAAAATTGGTATCTAAAAAGGGATTTATTTTGTTTTGACAAGTCTTCAGCAAAGGGTGAAACTCATAAAAATCGGACTATGAAAATTGGAAAGTTTTCTTTTCCTACAGAAAACACCCCTAAGATCATGGGAATTTTTTTAAGAAAAAAATTTTAGAAATCAAAAAGATTTAAAAGTAATGTATTTCTTAAAAAATATGATGCATGGTGCCTTTTTAAAAAAGCTCCACTGCCAAATGAAAATGAAAACACTTTTTTCATAATTATGTTCCTATTTTTAAAAATCAAAATTGACCCTCACTTTGAAAAATAAATTTTTTAAATTTTTGGTTTATATTGATTCACTATTAGATTTTTACCTTTGAGTCAACCCCTAAAAACAGCTTTTTTATTAGATAGTAAATTTTTTCTTTTACTATTTTTCTCAAGCTCTATGCATATATTATTCTGAATTAAAAAAAATTGCTTTCAATTTATGTTTCTTTAAAATATTTTTTCCAATGCTTTTTTACACTATTGATGTATATTTCAAAAAAAACAAGTATTTTTTCCCTCAGAAAAAATGCTATCTGTTAAACCCAAATGTACCATTTCGCCTGTATCATTCCCCTATCTTTCATACCAAAGGCCCCATTCACCCAAACGGCAAAATTATCTATTTTTTTTGGTGGCACCATAATTTTTTTTACAGTTAATATGACTCGTAGACCTGGTTGCTCTAGATATCTAATACTTTATTTTGGAGATAGGTTACTATGAAGTTAACTTAGTTGGATCCCCCCTAGAAAATTATATTATAAAAACTATAATAAAACTATAGGGTCTATCACAGTCACTATACCCCTACAGAAAAAAAGTTTTATTAAAAAAAATGAAAATTTTTAATAAAAAAAAATAAATAAAAGTAAAATCACACAATTTAAATTTTGTTTTGAATATTCCTATTTCAATAATATTATTTGATTTAATGATTTTTGCTTTCAAAAGTACATCTTCAATGGTATAGTTTCATAAACAGAATATAAAGGGAAAAATATGTTTTTCGTTTCTAGGTGGTAATTAAAAACTCTATTATTTTAACAAAAAATTTTTTTTGTTTCTTAACCAATCACGCCTTGATTATTTAACACACTTCTCTTGATTATTTTTTTTACTCTTTTTTTGATTTTTTACCACTTCTCTTGATTATTTTTTTACTATTCTTTTCTTACACCTCGCACAGTCCTGCCCGGACAGTTCACTCTGATCCAGTTCGTGCATGGTCATAGTTCACGTCCGACCACGTACGGACGCCGGGTTTCCCTCACTGGCACAATCACTGCCCTATTCACCGTGCCCCACTTCCAGTTCAGCTTTGCGGACTTAAGACGACCGCGGTCGCCGGCCGCCGCGTATTTTTCTCGGTCCGTCGGCCCGGACCCGCGACCGTTCTGGAATAATTCGCAGATGACGCAACTCCCCTCCGGCGGGTAGTGGTGGCGCCGGCGAATGGCTCCCGCGTATGGGCGTTGTTCGTGGTGGGGCCGGCCGGGGACGCAATATTCGTTACAAGTTTCTTTGTTAATAAATCGGGAAGAATAAACTAAACCGCACTCCAAAATTTCAATGTGAGTTTAAAAAAATTTGTTTGATGTAAAATTGTTTATGGTTGGTCCCCCTTCTCGTTTTTTTTAAAATTATTTAATTACACTTTTTTTTTCATTTATTATTTCTTGTTTAAAAAATTTTTGTGATATACGTTACACTTTAAACTCAAATTTTGGATTAGATCCCAAAAGGATAAATTTTTATCTATTAATGGGCCCCAGACCCTCCCCTTTCTAGCTACTTATACTCTATAAATACCCCCAAATCACAGCCCCCCCGTTGGGGCCCTTTAAATAGGTTTCTCTCCTCCTTGCTTCACTTTCTTTTGCCTGCTCAGCCCTTCTTCAAACAAACCAATAAACTGGGGCCCCGCGTTGGGTTTTTCCACATTTCTTTCCCCCTTTTTCTCACAATTGCCCCCCTGCTGCTTACCTTTCCCTTTCCTCACCTGGGGGGTTGCGGGGCGCGCAGACCAGGCAAATACTGCGCTCACCCCTGGGTCAGTCTAATACTCGTAAATGATGGTGAAAAACACATTGTTTTTGAAACGACCCCCCCAAAAATGAAATTTATTCAATTTTCCTTGTTATCAAATTCTTTCTTTTTTTGTCCGCAACGGGAATGGACCTCTGACGCCACATCAAACAACCCCCTAAAAAACAACAAAATAAACACTTCTCCTCCCCCAATAAACAATCCCTGTTTAAAAAATTTTTTCCCCCTTCCCCAAAAAATTTCCAAAAAAAAAAAAAAAAAAAACAAATACCATTCACCAAAACATAAACCCCCCAAAGCATTCTGTGGATTTTCCCCTTTTAAAAACACCTTACAGCGGGCTTCGCGGCTTTCTTATCAAACTAAACAAACAAATGTCAAATCTTTGGCTCACGTATCCCTTTTTAGATGAATCTGCGGGCTGGAGGTATTCTCCCGCCCAACAGCGCCTTCCGTTTCGCCATCATATCCGGACCTCACACACGCACACAGTTGACTCATGCTGTCGGTTCCCCTGCCATCTTATTTTTATAAAACCCCCCAAATTTTTAAATTTCACGAGTTCGAAATTTA
The DNA here is from genome assembly GCA_964035755.1 of Teleogryllus oceanicus. Taxonomy (NCBI): domain Eukaryota; kingdom Metazoa; phylum Arthropoda; class Insecta; order Orthoptera; family Gryllidae; genus Teleogryllus; species Teleogryllus oceanicus. The sequence goes on along the minus strand of CAXIVR010000007.1, from coordinate 30,673,193 downwards.
AAATTTTGCGCCTCTTATTTTATGCCCTCCCCCCACCGTTTCCCAAACCCCTACCGCCGCTCGCTCTCCCAATCCCCGGGGGGGGTTTCGTTTCGGGAAAAGTTCCAAAAAATTCCCCTTTTTTTTTTTGGAAAATTTTCCTTCCCCATTAAAAACCGTTAAATATTTCGTTACTATTCGGATGATGCTGTAACCCACTTTACAAAAAATTTTTTGAATCGCCCCAAACAACATCCCCCTCTCACCGAGTCAGAAATTCTGACAATCTTGTTCAACCTAATTGTTATCCCTTTGGGGACTTTTGATCGCTCGTAACTGCGATCGCGTCTTAGTTCTCTTAAAAATATTTAATTTCAACGTTTTTCCGAAACACATTATTCTCGTTTTTGGTTTTTATAAAATTCTCGCAATTTCTAAAATTTTATGTTCTCCTCTTGTTTTCTTTTTGTCAAAATCCTTTTATTTTTTCCCCGTTTTCCGTTTTTTACTGTGAAATGGAAACTGCTTTTTTCGCTAATCGCTCCCTCTTGTTTAATTAATTTATGTTTAAAAAATTTCGATACTTCCCGTCAAAATAAAATGGGGGTTTTTTCTGTTGGTTTTCTTTTTTTCCCCGAAGTCTGAATTCGATATGTTTTGGTTTTTTTTTTTGAAAAACCTCTTTTTTATACTTTCATCCCAACAATGGACTCCATTTAAAATTTTTTTCCCTTTAAACAAACATGCAAAATTAGAAAATTTCCCAAAAATTTTACTGACGCGATTTCACTGGGATAAATTTCGTTTTAAAACGCCGGATCTAATGTTTTTAGTCCCAAAATCCACAAACATCAGGTTCCATTTTTCTTCTTTACTCGGGTTTTTTTTTTTTACTATGGCGTCTTTGCTGTAAAATTTTTTAACCTTTATCTGCAAATCATACCATTGAGGGTCGTGTAAATCATTTCATCCCCCGCCTAAGATGTTGCCAGTTCTGACGGAACTCTAAAGCTTATCTTGCTTTTGTTTTTCCCCCTTTTACTGCTCCTACGTTTTTTTGACCTGAACTTGAACCTTTTAAAAATGCTCGGCGGGTATACACAAAACACGTGCGGGAAAGTCGCGAGGACGAAACCCGCCAATGTTTAGCACACATGGCTCTGACCGTCGTTTTCTCGCACTTGTCCTGTACCTGCAACTCATTACAACACCAAAAAAATCGTTTCTTTCCGAAATACTTAACTACTTACTGCTAAACAATTTTTTTTTGCCATAAAAAAAAAACTTAAAATAATCAACCTAAAAACCCTTTATGAAATTTTAAAAAACACACTTTCCACTCCTTTCCCCCTGAATCCCCCCTCACCCCGACATCAAACTTTTGTTTTTAAAGGTTTTAAAGTTATATACATTTTGAACCCCATTTCCTGCCCCTCGTTTTCCAACAAAACATTTTTATTGTTCAGTACCCCCCCACCTTTACGGACCGTCATAGATGGGAAAAAACTTCCCAAAAAAAATTTTTGGTCGGAGGAAGACGAATGTCGGGCGATCAAAACCGTCCCCCCTAAAGTTCCCCGATAAAAAGTCCTGGCCCTTTTCCGATTGGCCGATTTCTTCAACTGGTCGTCCCATCTGGTTATTTGCAGTCACCGTTGGTAATCCACCCCAAACCGGTGGTTTTTCACTGCGTCAAACGTCCCTTCTTCGCCGAAAATCCCCCCCACGGCGTCAATGGGGGGTGGGTTGGCCGCGTTCAGAACCTCGTTCAAAAAGGGTGCCTCGAACCTCTTTGTGGTTTTTCCCGCCCATACACGCGAAAAAACCCGAAAAACCTCATATTTAAACTCAAACGCTGACTGTCAGCTTCGACCCCTGCCGAGGGGGTGAAAAAACGGCGCAGAATATGGCCCCCATCACCATCTCTTTATCGGTGGCGTCTCCCCTAAAAAAGACCCCCCGTTTTAATTTTCTCGCATCCACGATAATCTCCTTCCTTTTATTACCCGACCAATGGACTGCTAGGGTAATTGCCCCCTTTATTTCTCCCCCTTTTTTTTCCCTTTCCTCCACGCCGCACCTGTTCTATACATTTTCGGTACGGGATATTTCCTGGCAGTAAACGGTGTATGTTTTAGCTTCGAAAACTTTTAGCCTTTTTCCCCGGCTCGATTCTAATTTTCGAACCCCGCACGTTTTTCAAATTTTTGCGGACATCTCCCGTCCAGCTCCTTCCCCGGCCCCATCCCATTCTGGAGGATCTCTTCCATAACGCCACATCTCATCCCCCGCGACCTCCGCCTCATCAAGTTCAGCGACCACTGGACTGCTTCCCAAAAGAACCCTCGATCTGGGGTCCCCCCCTGGGACCTCGTCGACGACGCAGTAAGCCCCCCAAAGCGTCCCTCCCCAAAGTGCGTCCCGGGTCACCCCCGAAAGACGACTGCTGCTACCTCAATGTCCCCCTCCGATATCAATCTCTAACCAGACTTGTTTCCCCGGTGGTAAACCCCTTTTTGGGTTTTAAACTGACGTAGTTTCCCCGTCGGCAAATTTAATAACATACGCCCCTTTCCCTTCAGTCTTTTTTCAGAACTCTTCCGACCTGCCTCACACCCGGGTCACCACCCCTCTTTTCTCCGTACAACACCTCCAAAAAAGACATTGGCTGGTTTACCCTTCCCTTCTTCCGGGCAATTCCCCCTTCAACGATGATCGTTGCTGCAGCTATCACTGTCCGGGATCGTCGCTATCCCCTGTTTGGGTTGGGGCCACCTGTTCGTCCCAAAAGTTTTTTTAAATTTTTGTCCCTTCCTTTTCCCCCTATTGTACGCCCGCTTAATTTCCGCTTCTTTCTTCTCCCCCCATTCGTTTTATCCCCCCACGTTGCCTATCCTCTTTCGGCTTCGGTTTGTTTTGCCCGTCCATTCGCGATTGTGTTTTCCCCGGTTTTCACACGGTTCAATTGCGATTCTCCCCCGGGTATTCCCCCCTATACGTTTTCCCTTTTCCCCTTTGGAACCCGGGGTCCCTCCTGCGCGTCTTGCTCATTTCCTGTTCGCCTGGTCAATCTTTCACCCCCCGATCGCGCGTCGTGGTATCTGGTGTTCCCCCAAAAGGTTTCGTCCGTTCGGCATCTGTGGATTAAAATTTTATAAATTTCGGCCGGGGTTTAAAATCCTCCTGCACACCTTTCGCTTCCCGTGACAAAATCCTCCCCCGAACTTCCCCCCTGGCGTTTTGACATCAACCTATCTTCGTGAATTTGTGGTGGATTCAATATCTTTCAAAAATTTGGCCGCCCTTTTCCCCTATGTACGTGGCGTCGGCGTCAAAAAGCCCAATACTCGCCGGAATTTAAAGCCTCTTCGCGAATCTAATTTCATCCCATCCGGTATTTTTTACAGAAATAATTTTTGCGCGTTGGAACGAATGGGTGCTCCTTGCTTTCCCCTGGAATCGTAAAAAATTTGGGGAACGTGGGTGCCCCATCCCCCCGTGCCCTTTACCCCCGCGATGAACACCTTCTTCAAGTTCCCCGATCTTGGGAAAGAATTGCCCTCGTTTTTTGGCGCCCTCGCCACCGATTTTAAATTGTCGATTTGGCCTGGATTGTCGATGAATTTTGTCCCTCCCCCGACCGATTCCCCTTTCAATCCGGCGTCCTTGCATGATTTTCCCCATTTTTGAAAGTCCTTTGGGGACGTAATAAACGCGCTTTCGGGCACCGTTTTCAAGGTGCCCCCTGTCGCCTTACCTCCCACTTCGGAACTAATCTGTTTGGGTTTAAAACCCCTTTTTGCACCACCAACGTTTTTAAGTTTCTCTTCTATATTTTTTGCGTTCGCCCTTTGGGCAACCCGACTGATTCGGCTTTAAATCGTTAACTTTCCCAATACTCGAAACTGTCGATCAATTCCCCGAACTTTCTTAACTGTTTTTGTCGTTCTGCTCGCCACCTCCTCAAATTTATTCTGAACGTTACTTTCCATCCCCAGCGCTCTTCTTCTTCTTTGCATCTCTTCAAATTCTCTAGCTCTCAATTTATCGGTTTCTTTTGCGAAATTTAAACAACTTGCCATCTGGTTGGCGTCCCCTGTTCCTCCCTGGGAAATACCTCTGCTGCTGTCTGGCTCATTCGCCCCCCATTAATTGCAATTTACCCTCCCCCTTTTCCTCTTTCGTCTAAAATGTTGTATTCGTCGTCCCCCCCTCGAACGAAATGTTTCGGGGGTCCGACGCGTTTTCACTGACCAATTTCCCCTTTTGTCTCCCGCGCTGACACCCATAACGTTCTGCTTAACACCACGTCCACGTTGCGAGTACCTGCTCCCACAGCCCACCACGTTGGCGCCATATAATCCTCAGAACCCTCCCTTTCCCGCTACTTTAAACATAAAAAGGCCCTAATTTAAACCGTTGGCGCCCCTTGTAATGGTTTTTTCCTCCTTGCTTCTTTTTTCTATTCTTTTTGCCCCGCTCGCCCCTTTTTACAAACAAAACCCCCCTTACCCCCGCGTTGGGTTTTCCACATTATAACTTTCCCCCTTTTTCTACTCACAATTGCCCCCCTGCTAACCTGGTCCTTTCCCTCCCCTGGGGGGTGGTCTGCGGTGCGTCTGTACCCGACGCAGCAGTCTGCGCTCACGCGCGTGGATCGTCTTTCACGTAAATGATGGTAAAAAAACATTGATTTTCCGAACCGGCCCAAAATATGGGTTTTTCAATTTCCTTCTTATCAGTTCTTTTTTAATTTTCCACTTTTGTCCCGAAAGGCAATGGTACCTCTGACGGCACACATCAATAACACATCAAAAAAACCAAAAAAAACACTTCTCCCCTCAATAAACAATCCATAGATATATAAATACCTTTTGTTCCCAAAATTTTAAAAAAAAAAAAAAAACAAACAAATACCATTCACGCATATAAAAACCCCAAATGCCTGTCGAATTTTTTCCATCTTTAAAAACTACCAATTCCCCTTTTCCGACAAAATTTCTTATCAAAACTAAACAAACAAATGTCAAAATGCTTTTGGGTCCCTAATGTTTCCTCCGATGAATCTGCGTGTCTGGTGATTACTCCCCCCACGCCCTTCGTTTCGCCCTATATCGGACACTCACACCCCCCCAATTGACTCATGCTGTCGGGTTCACGCGCCCTCTTTTTTTATAACCCAAATTTTAAATTTTACCCAGTTCGAAATTTAAATTTGCCTTTATTATTCATCAAATCGCGCCCCCCCCGTTCCTTCTCTACCGCCCCTCCTCTCGCAAAACAGCGGGGGTTGCCAATTCGGAATAGTTCAAAAAATTTCCCTTTTTTTTGAAAATTTTCCCTTCCACATTTTTAAACCTACTTAAAAATTTTTTGACTATATCGGATGATGCTCGTAACTTCCGCATTTTCTTTTTTAGAATCCCTCAGCATACATCCTACTCACCGAGTCCCGACACATTTACGAAACTTTTCAACCCAGCATTGTTATCCCTTTCTTCAGCACTTTTCCCGATCCTCGATAACTGACGATGGGCATGGGTTTTCTTAAAATATTTAATTTCTAACGTTTTCCCAAACACATTATTTCTTTTGGGTTTTATAAAAAATTTTCCCAGCAATTTCCCAAAATTTGATGTTCTCCTCTTGTTTTCTTTTTTTTAAAATCCTTTTATTTTTCCCTTTTTTCCCTTTTTTCTTGAAATGGGAACCCCTCATTGTTCGCTAATCCCCGTCTTGGAAATTTAATTTACCTGTGTTTTTAAAAATTTTGATCTTCCCGTCAAGATATTTAAATGGGTTAAATTTTATCTGTCACTAATTTTTTTGTTTTTCCTCGAAAATCTGAATTCGATATGTTAGCTTTTTTTGCAGTATCGAAAAACCCCTTTTTTTTTGCCCTTTTTATCGCTCCCCAATGGGCCCCAAAAATTTTTTAAACAAACATAAAATAGAAAATTTCAATAACTTTTTTTTGACCGATTTCCGGGTTCTTTCAAAATGTTTCCCAAATCATAGCCGGATCTAATGTTTATAGTCCAAACTCGCACAAGCATCGGGTTCGCTTTGTTCTCTTCTTTACTCGGTTTTATTTTTTTTACTATGGCGTCTTTGCTGTAAATGTTTTGAACCGTTTATCATGCAAATGCATACCATTGGGGATCGTGTAAATCATTACACTACATAAATACTCTTTCATTTGTTCATGAATTTCTAAAAAAAGGGTTTTCAACTTTTTTTGATGTTAAATAAATAAAAATAAAAAACAAGTAAAATGGGTTTGGTGATTGTTGTGTAGGACAGAGCAAGCCAAGGCAGGGAAACACGGTAGGTAGAATTAAATCCTTTTAGTATCCTGCTGATTGATTGTGATGAATGAAAATCAAGGCCATGCTCAAGGAACTCCAGGGTTATTGAAGATATGAAAATTAGGTTTTAAGGCCCTAGGATCAGAGGTGGGATTCAAGGGGGGCAAAGGGGTGGGCAACTGCCCCCCAAATGTAGGGAGTTTTTTAAAAATATTCCATTTCGCGGATATTCAAATTTATTTATCATAAAAGATTTACTTTTTAATTTTTTTATAAATATAATAATAATTAAGTCAACAATAATTTTATTAAGCTGGGCTACTACGACATATTAATAAATTGATGTACTTTTGTTCTGTACTATAAAACGCGCGGGATAACGATCAGCGTTACTGTGAATATCCCGTATCATCTTTCAATTATATTGCTTTCAAACGTTATTTGTTTAAAAAAATAACAGTTTCCTGCCTAAAATCACGAGTTATAACACTCGAATTTACGTATACAATGAATTCTTTCCATTCCTAGCGTTCTTAAATATTTCAAATGCCGCAAAATTATTTCTTCTCACGAAACAACTGTTCGTGGGTCCGCGATGCGATAAAAATCATGTTTTTTCAGCATGCCTCGTAATCTACAGAAGCGTAGTCGGCAAACTGAAACCTTTAGACCTTGTCCATGTAGAAAAACGATTTTCTTTAACGGATCTTAAAAAAAAGGTCAATGTTGTGAAACGTACGAATTCGAAAGAGGTACCGATTGATTTATTTTTCTGTGATCCGGCAGTTTTAGCCCGAAAATATAGTGTGTTAGAGACCAAAAACTGCGCGTTTACAATTTTGAAAAAGTGAGAAAGTGACAATAAACGAATGATGAGTAAGACAATTTATTATATTATATATTGTATGTTTTCTATTATAATGTAAGATAGAGTTAAGTAGTGAATGATATTTGTTTGATACCAATTGAACACAGAGAAAAAATCGAACATCAACTAAATAGTTTCTGTTGTACTCAATTTTATAATAATTTCACTCTTCTGTTATTATAAACGCGAATCTTGTTGTTTAATTATGTCGGTTCCATTATTATAACAAAAAAACTTCCGTTTTTGGATAACAGAACAATTTTCATTACAAATTTATAATATAAATGATAATATAATAATAATATAATATAAATGCCCAGAACTGCTGCAGCCATTTTCAAAGTGTATTTAAAGTCAATGGATTTAAAGACAGGGAAATGTGAAATTTGTTATTATATTTTATATTTTAAACTACATTTTGGCAATTGAAAGTAGTTGTGATATGGAATGGCACAGACTTTCTCCGACTAGTTAGTTTTCTAAATTCGTTTGTCTGTGTGAGTGTTACAGTCTTCCCCTATCCCCTTGCCAGCTGCCAACTTTCGTCGCCCAAAGTTATTTACAGGCTAGTAAGAGTGCACACATCTTGCCTGATGAATATACTCAGGATAAAATTGATAAATGTTATATTTTAATCCCATTATATGTGTGGGTTACTATCATTGACAATTCGGACTGTACCGTTGAAATTGAATGTGGAAACAACTTTTTAGATTTTTGTAAATATAATGTCACAAATACAATATAAATTATGAATGACAAGTCAGGATATGAACATAATCATAAAATGTAAAGAACTCAGGGAAAAGCTCTTTCAGAGAATATCACAAACTTAAATACTCAGAGGGGACATCTGAAATATTGTTCTACTGTCTAAGTTCTACTCTCTAGTTAACATTTTTCCACATTTTCACCATTTTTCTGTTTAATAATGGTAGAACCAAAATATTACTTTAAGAGTATTGAAGAAGAGTAAAATCTCAGTAATACAAGGAAATTTTTATTGAAAATTTTGAAGCAGTTTTTTAGAAAATGATATTTAAGCGTTACTGTAAATTCGACATTTGAAACCATTTCACAGAAATCTTTGAGTTTTCGATAAATTTCATAGGAAGTCGTTTTCTCACAAATTTAATAATGTATACACATCGATGAAATATTCATATCAAAGTGTGACATTTGAGTAATTTTTAAAGACAAAAATATACGAAATGAACTTTACGTCATATTATCCAGAGGAGTTAGCACTATCCGTATGAAACGTTTGAAAAAAAATGCGAGCTGTTTTAAATAAAATGGCACTTGAGCGTTCTAAAAATAAATTTTAGCTTGTTTTCAAAAACTAGGGATGGGTCCTCGATATTTTCGAACCTCAAAACCCCTCGATACTCAGGTGGTATCGATAGTGATCGATACTTTGGAAAATTACTCGATACTTTCAATTTTCTATCAATCACCATCTCTTCTGATTTTACAGAATAATTTCTTAACATTAACTCTCTCCTATATTTCTTCTGTCAACAAGAACTGTCCGTCTGTTCGAATTCACTTACAGTCGTTGAAATTAGCCAACGTTGCAGCGTCCGGGCGCCGTGTCCCGTTGTTTATCCCCTAGGCGCCTGTCATCATCACTCGAGATAGTCCGCAATGGAATTATTTTGAAGTGGACTCGAAAAAATGACAATCGTGCTATTTGTGAATAAGTAAAAACATTTTCGCGTGGTGGAAAATCACACAATACTAGAAATTTAAAAAAAACATGTTATATCGATACACCGGGCAGTATTCAGCTCCACCAAACACAAGAGGGGCCCAAAGCTGCACGAGAAATTGGAAACGTCGCAGATCGTCTGAGTGAAGTGGTAGAAGTTGACCCATGATCAGTCCTCTCAAGATCCTCAGTTTCAACACAAATCAACAACACTCGTTGATTTTTTGGACACAAAAAACAAATTTAAACCAGGATACAACCGTGCCAAAGCAATAACAGAAAAATTACTTACATGATATGCAAAGATAATCAACCGTTCAGTATTGAGATATACAAAAATTTTCCTCTCTCTACATTTATATCTGCTAAAGATCTTAGCGTCCCGGGTTGCTGGGTCAATGGGTCACGATATATTATAATCCTTATTACCTCTATAATGGATTATAGGATCCGCCGACTATACAGCGCAGCTGGGAATCTGAAATAGAATGTTTCTATTCCTAGTTCATTACTGTTTGGGATTGACTAAATGAAAAATCACTTTTTTTTCTAAAAAACAAAATTCAACAAAGTTTATTTTACGCTTTTAGCAAACAATTTAGAGAATTCAAAATTTTTAGGCCTTTGATCAAGATATCTTTCAATTTACACTTTATACCGCGGTTAACTTATCTTTTCTTCGTTGATGTCCCTCGTAGACTTCTCAGTCGAAATATCTTGCGAGCTTGCCGTAGTCCAAAGTTCCACGAAATCCTCTTCTGCCCCTACCCAAGCTGGTCTCAAACTATCAAAATTATCAGTCCGATTACGTCCTATGACATAGTCCCGAACTCGATTACCACTCCGACAAAGTTCCAATTTATACATCAATATTGCTTCCACATAGAAAATATCTGCAATATCATTCACTGTCCTTAAATTTCACTGATAACCCAATTCTATCTCGATTGTACTCGTTCCTTTCACGAAATCAGTTCAGAAGCGCGTTTCGAGCAGAATGAAATCTTCCTGCATGATTCACCCCTCGAAGACTTCGTATTAAACTACCTTCATTTTTTCATAACATTTGACCGTCCTTCTTCACCCAGCCAATCCATACGTTTGTTATATTTTGGTGTAGCTGACCTTTTTTATCGTCTAAACTTCTTCGCCCAATCCCAAATTTTCTACTTTCGGTATCCAAACCTCTTAATGCATTTAGAAAAACAAAAACTACATTGTTTATTCTCGGTCGTTGCTAAGCTCTAGCTCTCGTGATATTTCGTAATGCATGTTCCACCATATTGTCTACAAATAAATGTTAGTTTATTTTAACGTGACATATCGGTATGTCACAGTATTGTTGAAGACAATGGATTCCCAGGAAGTAATTAAACATCTTGAACCCAGATACACATGCCCACAAGAAAAATAGTTGGCGAATCACCAGTTATTCGAAGAAGTGAAGAACAATGTCAGAGATCAAATACAGGAAGCCGAGAGGTTGCAATCACCACTGATTTATAGACTTCAACAGCCTGTGATGATTATATGAGTATTACAGTGCATTTTCATAGACAAAGATTTTCCCAGCCTCATTACATCTGCATCGAAGTGATACCTTGTTAGCAAGAAGTTCCGCTTGCCTCTTTGGGACTCCGCGTATTCTCCTGTGCAGGTTTGAAGCGGCGGCATGGTAACAGGTTTCCTGGAAAGCATGCTTTAATTTTCCATAGTGAATTATCCTCAGGTTTGAGGCCTGAAAGAAATTTATCACTTCTGATTGCGGAATTCAGCTAACTCGATTTCAACTTTACGCTTCAATCGGTTCAGCTCTCGCTTATCAGCGGGCTGCCGCGTGCTCTGCCACACTCTGCGCGCTCTGTTTTTCCTGTGGATTAGAGACATAAGAAATGGTGTTAGTGGCTGCTCCTTCTTAAAAGAACGTTGTTTCCCAACTGCCGCGTTGAAGCTGTCAGTCGCAGCTTCGGCGAATTTAGTTGCTCCGGCTTCAATCTGCTTTGATTTGGAAGAGCATAGCGTCCGGGATGTGTTGCTGCAGCTCCATCTGAAATTGTTGCCAATTTCAGAATCGTCCGCCCCGCCTCATCTCCGCCGGCACAGGAAATGGTCTGAGGAAAGTTCGTAGATTGTGGTCAATATGGGAGGGTTATGGTTTATGGCACAGCGCTGTCTAAAACATCGGGCTTGCCATTTGTCGTAGGGATAAAGGTGGGTGTAGTGGGAGCGAAATTTCGCAGCCGTTCGCATCAGCAGCTGCTTTCAGCTTACGGCCGCGAGGGCAGGAGATGCGGAGCTCCCGGGCGTGTGTTTGGCATTAAAATCGCCAGCCACAATTGTTGGAGTAGTGTTTGCCTCAACTAGTTCTGCAATATCTGCAGCTAGTAGGGCGCACGTTTCCGCGAAGCGGTCGGGACGAGCGTAGAGAGAAACAAGGCGTAGTGGCCCGCGCTCCGTCTGCCGACAACAGCAGTGGCCTCAGCGTGCTGCAGAGGCCGTAAAACTGAAACAATGATTTGCGTCTTGCGTCTGCGTCTTATTAGAATATCAGTTCCGCCTCCGATTGGGATTTGTCGGGTTTTCTGCTGGTGCTGCTCTGTCATTCCTGTAGCAGATGAAGCCTGGGAAAAGAAAAAGACTAGTGATTTATATACATTATGGCAGTTGTGAGTAAAGTGCTTCAAATGATTGCCAATGAATTTTCTGGATAGCCCAAAAGTATTCTTTTGAAAAAGAGCTTCAAATTTCGTGTTTACAGTAACGCCAAATCACATTTTCTCAAAATTCATCAATTTTTATGTAGGACCTGGTTTTATTCTTTCTATAAAATTCTTAAAGCCATGTTTCATTTCTACCAATAGGGTCAGGAGAATTGAGCAAATGTGAAAATGTATTTTGGGGGCGATAAGTGGCAGCTGGAAGGGTGGGGCAAAACGGAAAGACGAAGAAATTAGAAAACTTACGAGCACAAGAAAGTCTGCAATTCTGTCGCATCACTAGTTTCTTGTTAACCATTTTGCGTTAAACTTTTTCAAATGAGAGAAATTGGCAATTTTGCTCTTGATTTATGTGTTATGCTTTGTTGAATCATTCAGTTATTTTTGACTAATGAAATAAGTTAGCTAGTGTCTCTTAGTTAACAATTCTTCTATAAGGACAGAAAGCTCTGTAGACAAGAATCTTTATCTTTTAAACTGAACTGCATGTAGAATGTTATCCAGTTTTACACTCTTACGTAATAAACTGAATTTAAATCCCAAAATCTTTTCGATTCAAAATATTTTAATTTTAATTTTTACGCAATAGAAAATTTTTAACCTGACTGACATATTATTATAGGTAAGTGGATTGTTTCTAGGCTCTACTAGAGGAAATTAGAATTAATACAGATAAATATGGGCGATAACTGTCAGAAGAATATCATTGGCCAGGTTGATGAACCACCACTCTGGAGCACTTTGTACAACCGTTACTTGCAAATCTCGCGGCATTTGCTCTGGACGCACTGATCGCCACCTAAAAAAAGCTAGTTACCTTTCCTGCGGTCTTGACATACCTGGTCTACACTGACATTAACATAGTTCTCTTGAATAATTCATTTGAAATAAAAATGCGAAAGGTAACTAAACTTAATGTTTTTGTATCTCCTGTAAAATTTTCTTTTAGACATGTGGGCTTATGAAATAACCTATTCATTTCTGCAGACATGTGTTTCACAACCTGATTACAGAACATTTTAATAACAAGATAACGGAAATCTCCTACTGCTCTTTATAGATACCCAAGTTGATTTATTCCTCATGCGATATGCATCAATTTGGTTACATCTCAGAAAACACACTCATTAGCGTAACGCACGTTACGTTCCATGTCGATTTGCAGAGCAATAAAACTGAGAAAAAGTTAACTCCCTTGGCACCAATGCGTGAAACGTGCGTAATTTCAGGAAATTGCCCCTATGTTTCCCAAACGCTACCCAAATCTCTAAACTTGTCCCTATGTTTCCCAAACGCTAACACTAAATCCGCGCTACACTTATCCTGCGTAATTGGTGTGCAGTTCAGATATGGTTTCTGAAACCAAATTGACGATTTGGGATAGCTTTTGACTTCGTTAATTGATTATTCAGTCTTTTCAAAATTATTTTTCAAATATTTTTGAAATTGTTGGGAGGAGACTTATTGGTCTATAATTCGCTTCAAGACTATGATTTGTGTTTGGTTTAAAATGGGGATTATATTTGATATTTTCCAAGAACGGGAAATAGTGATGAATTATAGGTGTTATCTATATATGTAATTGTGGAGTGGGCAAGTTTCTTAATATTTGATTGCTAATTAGGTCATGTCCAGGAGCTTTCCTTTTGGTCAAATTTTTTACGAGGTTCGTAACTTCGAAGGTGAAATGAATTTTATTCTCTAAGGGACGTCATAGTTTGGTGCTCTATTTGAATCAATTATTGCCTGGTGGTCTGGTGTACGGATGTATTATAAGGTTTGAACGTTTGAGCCAAGTGTTCTGCTAGTGCTTCTGCCTTGTCCTGTGGAGCATATTGTATACCTTGTGCCGTGTTGAGGTGTGGGATGGTTATTTTTTTGTTTAGAAGACATTTTGAGAAGTGTAAAAGTGATTTATTTGAGGTATTTAGTGATTCTATTTTGGTGTTGAAGGATCGTTGGGCATGCAGATTTATTGCTTTTTTTGTTTTATGATTAAGGAGATTTACCTCTTTTTCAGTTGTGGAATCTTTTTAAATTTGTTGCGTCTACATCTTCACGCAACACGTCTCCAAGCCCCTTAAGGGGCGTTGAGCGCTTTGCACTGGGGAGTAATCCTCCATGAATGTGCTTTATTTTTTTTAATATTTGTCAAGTCTCGTCAGTCAGTGCCTTCTATCCCTTCGGCCAGGGACTCGACGTCGTTAGATCCCGGGGTTCCTGGCCGGTCACCTAACCACGAACCCGCGAGTCTCGAATTCGCTTAACCTTCATGACTTCACGGAGCGTAGTAAACAAATTCGGCTAGCCGGCTTCTATTGTTGCTCCGTAGCCTTCTAGTTTTATTGCGTGTGTTGATTATTTCTATTATTTCTTTGGGTAATTTTGGTTTGTCTGAATGAGAGAATATGCTGTTTGTTGTCTTGCAAGTGCTTTATTGTGTTTGTTATTATTTCGTTTATCTGGATGACAGACTTCTCTATTTCTATGCGAGTTTAATATTTTGAATAATGGTGTCTTGCTCTACTATTTTCCTGAATAATTTCAATTTTGTTTTGGTGTTTAGTTTCTGAGTTGGAGCATGTGGAAGTTGTTATTTTGTGGTTATTAATACTGGAAGATGATCTAAATCCATCACAAATACTGGGGTTGAATGATAAGTGTACTTGTGTTAGTAATTGCTATAGCATATATCTGGGTATTTGCTGCTGTCGTGTGGGAAATTGGTTGTTCGGATGACGTGAGTGTAGTCAAGTTTAAGTCTATTATTATTTTAAGTAGTTGAGAGCTTGCATTGTTGGAAACTCTGCAACCCCAGTTAGTATGTTCGGCATTTAAGTCACCTAGTAGTATCATCGGGGTATTCTGTTGAAGAAGGGAAATAATGTTGGTATTTTTGATTTTAATATGGGGTGGTTTGCATGCGGATATTATGGTTGTGATTCTATTGTTTATAGCAATGGTTTCTAACCCTGGAGGGTGAGGTGAGTCAGATTGCATATACGGAATTGATTTTTCGACGAGTATGAGATCGCCTCCCGCTTTTTGATCTACTCTGTCTTTTCTTATTACATTTTATCCTGATAGGTTAAATGGATTGAGGTGCGTTTAGATGATGCATGCGATTTGTATTCCTTTATCCTTTAAGAAATATTTTATTTTTTTTTTCTCTTTGAGATAGGGTAGCTCAGTAATAGTACCAAGCTTTCCAGTTTAGTATGATTACTTTATTATACTGTTCTGGCATTATTGTTATTAAAGTAAGATGTGATTGAATTTTGAATACTGTTTATTATGGTTGGAATGATACTATTGATTATGCCCATTAACAAATTTGTAATGCTGTGCATTATTGAGTTTGTGTTATTGTTATTATTGTTGTTATTTACATTTTGGTGTGTGTTTTGAATGCTTTGCTGGTTTGTATTTGGGTTTTATTGATATGTAAAGACTGGAATGTCTCGATTATAAATAAAATTAGGAAAATTATGATTTGTGAGTATAGGAGCAGAAGTATTGTTATTTGAATTTTCCTGGGGTAGTAGTTTTGGAGTTGATTTTGTTGTTCTCTGAATTTTTTAAAAATAATGACACTCTGCGGTCGAATCCGCACGGTGCGGGCCTTGCAGTTGTGGCATGTTGGTGTTAAGTTTTGTGGGCATTTTACTGTGTAATGGTCTTTTACACAGAATGCACATACAATTTCATTATTATAGTTATTTCTTGTATGGCCGAAGACCAGACACCTAAAACATTGTATTGGCGTATTTGTGTTACGTCTTTTTCAGTTTCGACACACAGATCCGTCAAACTCTCTGCAATAACCGGAATGGGAATATTGTCTTTGTATAATCTTGTGACACTGATCAGTGAAGGGTATGTTGATAAAATTCTTCTGTATACCTCTTTGGAGTAACTCACTGGTGAATGTTTTTGAAACCTACTAGAATTTCTTAGTTGAAGGTATCCTTAAAAGTGTGTCTATGCTTAAGAAATATTTAATAGCCTTTGATAGCGTTGATGTTGGCGGGGTCGTGGCTTGTTAGCCGCGAGGCAGGCCGCTGGTCCGTTGATATGACTCACCTTACGGAGCCTTGTGTTGGGTCGGCGGCTGGAGTACCGTTTCCATGTTTGTTTGTTGCCTGCAGGTTCTGGCAGGTTCTATCTGTCCGTCAGGCTGTCTGGAGTATGTGAACAAACCTAGCGCCTAAAACGCTAAGATCTTGACAGTCCACACCAAGGAAATTAGAGAAAATTGCTACAGAGAAAGTCTGTGCAATCATGTAGCTTGTCCAGTTTCATTTATTGCGAAATTTAGCTCATTGATACAATACTGTTAGTAGTCGTATATTTGTCATTTTAAACAAAAACAGAAGACTCACATTTGAAGTTAATTAGAATTTTACGCTAAATACAAACACAAAATTGAGAATTGAAAAACAAGTAAAATGGTTCAACATTGTATTAACAATTTAACATTACTTTAGAACAACAATTTTGGATTCATATATTGTTATAAAATAATGGTTTTTATTACA
Organism: Teleogryllus oceanicus; assembly: GCA_964035755.1. NCBI lineage: Eukaryota > Metazoa > Arthropoda > Insecta > Orthoptera > Gryllidae > Teleogryllus > Teleogryllus oceanicus. The sequence goes on along the minus strand of CAXIVR010000007.1, from coordinate 30,657,072 downwards.
TGATTCAAAATGGATTGTAAAATTATAAACAGGAAACAATATATACGTGCAATATAGAAGAATTGTTTCTTAATGAACAATCTTAGAATAATATGTAATTTGACGAAGGAATTCATCTACAGATCCTACTGGTACATCGTGTGGGTAAGCTAAGTGTCACTGGGCACGTCTCGTCTCGATCTGTTGGTGGAAACCAGTCATACTGTACTCTATTCTAAATCATGTATTCTAAATCCTCATATTAATCAATATGACAATATTTTAAACAAATTAAAGCGTTGGGAACGCACAAGTATTTTGAAGTGATTAGTGTTCATCATTTGTGTTGCATTGCTTCATCTACTGAATTGTTCTGAATCGAAGTATCTAGTAGTGATGCGACATTTAAATCGAAGTTTTCAAAACATCAATAAGTGGAGCGAACCTGGAAACTTTGAAAGCCGGGAATATGAAACAGCCTAGAAGAACGGAAATTTGATTTGAAAACCGAGTATTTTTTTATTTTCAAATTTTCCCATTACGCGCAAATTCACATACGGCATGGTATTCAGTATAGTACAGAATTCAACTGAGTGCACGATAACGGCGAGTGTTAAAATCGAAGTATGCATGAGAAGTTTCACATGTTTGCTCAAGGATCACGAAGTTACTGACCCACGCATAACAACTTCAAACACTGCTGCTTATAGGTGCAACATAGGTGCCTCAGAGCACCTATATGGTTGCCTGTGGGTTGCACGTGCATGGAAGAGATATTTGCAGGACAAACGTCTCACCGAGAACTCAATCGGTGAGTGTTGATTAGGGTTGCGCCTCGTGCTTGATGATATGGGTGGTACCACATTGCAATGTTGCCAATCGAAACGACCATGTTATCACGTCAATGATATTCAAAGGGAATGAACTCGCTTTTTAAAAGAGCGCATCTAAGCTATCTTTGCCTGCGCAACATTAAGACCATGTGCGAATTGATAGGAGCACGAAGAAAATGAACATGCAGTGATCTTGACGGTGTTGCGTATCAGGAAATACGAGTAGAGCCCATTTCCTTTCCTGCATTGTTCTTAAAAGCAGCGCAGGTATAATATCAAATTAAAGTTATAATGTTGGTACAAATTTAGGTACTCAATTGTTTCAATTCTCTTTCATGTAAGATTTAGAAATACTGCAATATAATCAAAACTCAACCAATTTAAACGAATCGCATGCCAGCGTTTATTTTGAAAGACAGAACAGTAGTCATTTCAAACTTTTACAAATGAAACATACTAGCGATCAAAATTTTTGAAGTAAAGAAGTAATTTGTTAGTTCGAAGTTAATTTTATGACCTTCCATGAATACTTTCTTTTGTAAGAATAGCAATAGTTTCAAAACCACTCAAATTATCTTTAAGAAGCCCAGGAAATTCGTATAGCGTGACTATGTTTGATGCCAAATTACACGAAAATATTCATATTTCGAAAATTCACCATGACCTCATTGGAAAATCTGTTTTGATTAATATATTTCATTAAGAAGAAAAGTGTATCTTCATAATTGTAGTTGTAGGAAGACGCCAAAACATTTTGAATTTTTTCAATTTTCGAAAAATCAGGGTTTTCAACCAAAAAGAGACCTGCGCAATTCCCTTAAAAGTCCTTTATATTATCCAACAACAAAATTTTAATTAAAATCGATGACGCTATTTTTTTTAAAAATTTGTAAATGTCCGAGGGGCTTCATGTAAAGTACCCTCCAATATTAAAATATCGGTTTCCAATTCAAGGGGCCGCGACATCAACCAGATCGATTGGGACATATCTGCAACTTTGGAGGAAATCGTCTGAACTAGCCACTAACATTTTTTACAGACAGATGTTTTGCCGTTAATCGATTTTTCGGTATCAAGGACCCATAAGTCATGAATTCTGGCTACATCACGTGTTAAAGGATATTTTTCAATATTTAGCAACTGGATATCTCCATATTGTCATTACCAGGTCTCTGTAATAAGAGTATTTCTTCCGAAAATTCACCATTTTTGGCACAGCATTACATAATTTTTTCTTTGTAAGTTCTCTATTAAGCGCGACAAAATAAAAATCTTGATAATCGTACGTGTGAAGACGGTGAAAAAATCTTGAATTTTTCGTTTTCAAAAATCAGAATTTTCAACGGAAATTAGACCTGCACTCTTAAACGTTCTATACGCTATCCGAGGTGAAAATTGAATCTAAAATTGTTTTAACCGTTTTTGAGAAATAATTGTTTAAAAAATTAAAAATTGCCCATTAGTATAGATACTAATATCATAAACGTTCTTCACACTTTCCGAAAACCAAATTTAAACATAAACGGCTCCATTTCTTTGAAAATTTTTATAATGCCCCGGGGAGTTCATGTAAATACCCCCAATATTAAAACATCGGTTTCAAATCTGAAACGGCCCCTAACTAGGCGGCTGAACGGACTGACATTTGGCCGTCAACTGAGTTTTCGATATCAAGGAGCTACAAAACATGGATTCTACACCACGCGTTGGAAGATTTTCCCCCTACATTTAGTTACCTGATTTATCTACTTTTTCGTTTCCAGGGTCCGGCAAAAAGAGTTTTCGGCCAAAATACGACGCTTATTCCGCACGAGTACATAACTTTCTGTTTAGTGCATAAAGTGGAAGGTAAGAATTAGTTGTAATGTGCTTTCCGCAGGTCATGGAAAATTATATTCTCAGACATAGAAAACCGGGAAAATCTTGAATGCCAAAATTTCAGATTGCTGTCACCCTTCAATAATTTTATAAAATCATTGAAGGCGATGTTTTCAACATCGATGTAGTGTGTTCAACGTTTTATGTGGTTGATATTGTATTTTTCATTAAAAATTATAATAAAAAACTATAATAGTGTTTCAATTGTAATCATCAATTGAATATTTTTCACACCAAAGTTATCAAGGATGAAAAATAAGTTAGTCGAATTTTTGTTGATAAATGTAGTTAATTATTTTTTTTTCATTCAATCAAGTACTAAACGTTTTGTTAATTGTTCTGATATTTTCGGACTTTCTTTTGTCAGCTACATCTCAATTTTAAGTTAATAAACAACTAACTTAAATAAATTAAACTTAATTAACTTCTCTTAGAGGTTACTAAATCGTTTTTAAATCATGTTTAAAAATATCGATGTTCACACTCGTAAAAGTGGCATATTTCACGGTTAACTGAACTTTCGAAAATTGCTAAAGTTTGATTTTTTTCCCGGTCTTCCTACAACTACAAAATTGAAGATCGAAATTTTAACTCCAAATGAAATTTGTTGTACATAAATATTTCTTTCATTTAGGTCATGTAGATATTTTGGAAATTTTATTCGTTTTCGTAATAGTGCATGCAATATTTGCAATTTTAAAATTACAAATAAGATTTTCTCAGAAATGGCTGCAATTTTTTTCTTTAATTTTTTTGGATGGTTAGTGCCAAAGATCCGATGACATAATCGCCATATTCTTTTGTTTTTTCGAAAATGACAAAAACGAAATTTTTTGACTTGTCTCTTACGTCTGTAATTTTTTCATTAAAGGCGATTTCATTTTATTTTATTTATGACCACTTGTTCTTTAAATAATGTCAATAAATTTTTCGAAAACAACAGTTTTCTGAAAAATGAGCATAAATTTGACATTTTCAGAAACGCTCAAACGTCATTTCTCAAAAGTAGCTCCACTTTTTCAAGAATAACACAAATGTAATTTTTCAAATACCACTGCATGCCGTCAATAGGGACATTTACATCGATTTGTATGCATTATTACATTTGCGAGTGGATATGCTTCAAATGACTTCAAAGGAGTTTTTCGAAAAAGTTCCTGTGAAAAGAGTTTAATTTTCGCATTGACAGCAATGCTTAATTGCCATTTTCTTAAAAATGACTATGAATTTTCAATTAAAATTTCTATTTAAGACGAGTTTTTACTCTTCTTTAATATTTTTGAAATAATAATTCGGTTGTGCTACTAGGAAAACATAAAGTTGAAAAAATGCACTTCGGGCGTCGATAGATGGTTGCTGGCCAGACAATGGAGCAAGAACAAGACAATGGACTCAGCCAAGACAATGTAGTCAGACCATACCAAGGAAATTAGAAAACTTTACTACGAACAAACCTGTGCCATTCTGTAGTACTCTAGTTAAATATTGCATCTTTATTTCAATATTCTTTAGCGTGATATTTACCGTTGAAATTGTCACTTTGGCTACTTTCAAAACGTTCTTCAACATTTCTGCCTCCGTGCAACGTGGCGGCCAACTTTTGAAACGAAGTGCCCATGTTGTGGTCACGTGTTTCGTGACGCACTAGAGCTGCACGGAACGAGAAGTCGGTGAGCCGAGAGCCACGCATATTTTCCATGCGAAAAATGTTTAAAAACGGTAAGGGTTTTTGGGTGATGTATTTTGAACACAGATTTTATAATTTGAAGGTCGATATTTCAAAACATTAATGGTTTGGAATCGAATAATTGTAAAATGGATTTGAAAAAATGGAATATAGATATTTTGAAACAGTAGTGTTAGTAACCAGTGAGCTCTTGTGTAGACTGAGACACACTATGCTGCAAATGTGACCTTCGCATGATGAAAACGTCTATTCTGTCCTGATTATCTCGAAACAAATGTCACAAATTTAAAAGCGCCTTTTTAAAATTTCAAACATTTATTATCTTTGTTCGATGTTCTCAAAACTTAATAAAAGTTAGTAAGGAACCAATATTCAACACTGTAATTAACATTTGTTGGAGAGATTTTAACATTCACGCAGGAAGTGTTCTTGATTTGCGTGCGTTTTCGTTTAAAAATTTTTTGGCTCAACGTATGGGAAATTGAAAATTGGAAAATTGAAATTTAAAAATATTATTAAAGTAAATGCTCCCCAAATAATATTGTACTGCTTTCATCAAGTTTATTATGGAATTGAATCTTTTCCATTTGTTGACGTTCTTTTAAGCCAAACTACCGGCATTTTCGTTGATAGAGACTATTGTGTCACTAAAAATACTTAACTCTGCAAGAAAGACTAAAGACGTTCACCGCAGCCAACCAACGAAAATGATCGTCACGATTTTCAGCACTGATGTATTGCAGTTGTGCATTCAGTTATAATGTCGAGATCACTGGTTGACATGAATATGGTTGCGGATGAGCAACCGGGGTCTAGGCGCGCCACGCGGGAGCGCTGGCGCCGGTAGCGGCGCCGCCCGCCGGCCACCTCGGCCGCCAAGGCGACGGCGCCACCGCCACGCCCACCGCGAGGGGCCGAACGCCCCGGCCAGATCCCAGCAGAACGGGCGCGCCTCCTCCGGCCTCCCGCGGCGACACCCGGCCTCCCGCGACCCTTTCCCTCGAACAGAGCGTACAGGGCGATCAGCGTTGCGCAGCGTCTCCTCGTGCCAGCGACGGACCAGCCCTGCCTCGTTTAGGTGCGCCATCACCTGCGCGTTTGGCGTATTCGCGTACACAAACGTGGGTTAAAAAAGCGTTGTGTTGTGCGGAGAAAACCCCGATATTTCGATAGAAGAGCTCAGTATTGTTGGGTCTCTGATACCGAAAAAATTTTCGTAATAACATCAGCCCCGCCTCGTTCGAGTTGTGGCTCCGTGATGAAACTGATCTGATGATGAATCTGATGTCACTGAAGTGCCTCTGACCGGAGGGTCCTAGGTTCGAGTCCCGACGGTCCTAGGTTCGAGTCACACTGGTTTGTCGGGGCCCAAAAACCCGGTTTTAATTGCAAATGCGAAAGGGGTTTTCTTAAAAATGGTATAAAGAGTTTTGAGATCGCGAATTTTAATATCATAAAAAAATTTCAAAATTCAAAATGGCGGATCACTCATTAAAAAAACAATCAAAAACACTTTTCTTAAAACTATACTAACTATAGCAAAAGAGTCTTCTGTTCGGGAATACGGAAAATAATGACAAAAAATAATTTAAAACTTTTTAATTTCACAAATATAGTCGACAAGAATCAATGAATTCGGTTTGAATACCTTTACGAAACCTGAAGAGAAAATGAATGAAATAAGTTCGGGAGCTAAAGTAGTGTCCTCAATGCCTTTCAAACGAGATTTGCTACATCAGAATTCTGAAGCCCAATTTGAATTTTGCCATTATGGCCGGATTTTGGTCCAGTGGTGGTGGAGGATTTTCGACACTAGCTTTTCAGCTAGGTCGAATCAGTCACTCTCTGGAGGAGAACTCTAACGGCCCTTGTCTGATCGGTAGTTTTCTGGGGTTTCTCCGATCTTCACCAGGCGAATGCCGGAGAAACCCCACCAAAACGGCCATGGACCGCGCGATCTTTCCTTCGTCTCCCAAGGAGAATCCTTCTCACCCCTAACGCAGATACACTAGCATGCACTACACTACTACACGCCGGAACCGGTCGGGGACAGTACTTGTCCCGACTGGAGCGGTGCCTGGTTGGGGGAAAACCCGCTATCGACGGCAGGTCGGCGCGGGTCCGGTATCCAGTGAGAGAAGATCACCACCTTTCCCCGCACTTCCCCTGCAATACAATACACAATTTATATGCAAATGCAATGTAATAAAATTACATACTACAATACAATACATGCAATACCTTACGGGGCTCATGTCCAGTTGACGCGCCGGAACCACTAAAATCAATCATTCGGGTAACCATATCCTTGGGACGAATGCATGCTTTCATATCCTCTACGCCGTACGTTGTATAGAGGGAAAAGAAATGCTGAGGCAAAATTGGGTTTATCGACAGAAGTGCAGATTTGTGGATCCCCGATGCAAAAAGTTGACAAATCGTAGTAAATTACTTTCTGATACGTTGATTAATCAGAATATACGTTTGCGGGTCCTTGATACCGAAAATCTATTGACGGCAAAACGTGTCTTGTCTGTGGCCTCCTAGCAACCGTTCAGCCGATTTTTTCAAAATGTATTTTCCTCAATCGATTTAAATAAACGCAAGCTTTCGGTTAGAAGGGATATTATGATTTCAAGTACACAAAGTCCCTTAATTGCTATTAAATTGATTAATTATATATTTTAAAAAGTTTCGAAAGGCAAGTATTCTGAAAACAGATTTCTAATTAATTTCGAATACTTTGAAGGGTATCAATTTCTCTGACGTGTTTTTTATTGAGATTGGTACAGAAATAATGCTTAGGAAAAATTAGTACATACATGGTCCTGCAAATAATGGTTCTTTAATTTGATATCCAATTGCTGTGCTTTTCTTTTTTTTGTGATAATCCTGTTTCATTTCCTGTTGAAATGGAGAGCAACAAATAGAAACAGTTATTGGCCCTTTTAGAGTTATATGGAGATCTGGTATTTATGTTTCATGTTAAATAGGTAAAAAATTGTTCAATCAAAATAATTTCTGACTTTCGATTTTACATTATAAAATTATTTTAATATCTTTTATTATTAAATATTGTTATTAATATTTTTGTCAATACATTGTTATTGTATTGTTGTGTTATTAATGTATTATATTTTATTGTATTAATTTTATTATTATTATTATTATTATTATTATTATTATTATTATTTTTTTCACCCTACGACCAATGTCCGCTCTGTGTTGGAAAGGCCGTCTGAAGTGCGACTGTCCGCACGTACCTTTTCTATGAATGGGGTGACTTGAGCGCTTGACGGCGTACGCCTCCATGTTCGCACCAGCAAAAAAGCGCCGGAAGTGCGAGAAAGGCGGTGGGAGGCCCTCCATGATGCGATTGAGGTAGTGACACCAGTCCATGCTGCCCCCTTTGCGTGTTAGCATGCCCGGTAGTGTCCGGTTCACATAACAGCTTCAGCAGGCGCGCCGACACCCGTCTTTCTTTCGATGAGTCCTGTTCGACGGCTTGCGTGAGCAGAGGCAGGTTGTAGTCCGCCACCTCCTCCAGGGACTGCAGGTCGAGCCCGTGGGTTTGCCATCAGTTGAACAATCGGCCCTGCGCAGCACATTGCCAAATTTTTTCGGGAAAGACTTCCAGTGAAAATTTAACTTTAAATAATTAGCACGCCAGTCTGAAGTAAATAAAAGAAGAGAATGTTGATAATGTCATATCATTTTAAATTCAATACATGTTATTTGTTACGTTCTTTAGAAGTGAAATAAATAGCGGAATTGAAATGAATAATTAGGATGGTCGTGGCAAAAGGAGCTCGTGGTGGGTAAAGTTCGATCTCGTCGACGCGAAAATGTAGTAGTAGCATGCTTTTAATACTGTCTCAGTTTCGTAGCTATGTCTAGGAAGGCAGAGTTTGCCTTTACAGTTATGTTTACTAGATGTCTCTTCTACTACCTCCACCCAAGCGTGGAACTAGTCCAGCCTCGAAGTTATCGTTAGCTAGCCGAAAGTCGAAAATCGACCAAATTCCAAATACATATATTGAAATGTGGTATACATTGTTTAAATATATTTTATAAACCATTAATTAAATAATAAAATACGTCATTCATTTTGAACCAGAATCATTCAAATAAAAAGACGACGTAACATGGTTTCGAACAGGGTTTTATATCACAGACATAACTGTTCCATTCTCTGGTCCACGAGCATGAATATACCCTCCACTAAATAAATGAACGCAACCCGCTGCGATAACAATGGTTTTCATGCAATAAGTGCATAATTTGATGTGGCAGTTTTTGGAATGATGATGAAGCGATTATGAGGTACAGGGGTTTTGAACAAGGTTACAGGAAAAAAAGGATCCCATAAATCGAACAAGATTTCAGTAGTTACACAAAACATTTCTACGCGAAACCTTGTTGCTTGACTCCTTTTCCTGGTAACGGCAGCATCTAGAAAAGTTAACCTTGCGGGACCAACCGGCCTGTGATTTCTGAGAGGGTGATGTTACTCAAGGTATTCGTCTGTTGATAAAGATTGTCTTGACATGGTTACGCTTGACTCATCAAGCGAAACCAGGTTAGGACAGATGCTGTCACAGTCCGTTTAGGACATTTGAAGAAGTTTGGTCACGCAGCCAGGTACCTGGTCAGATTAATTACGAATGAAATTAAATTTTTGAAAACATTCAAAATCTGTTAACTTAAACAAATATATTTGTTGTTTACTGTATTTTTCAATAGTGTGTAATTATATATTCTAACCGCACCACCAGTGTGGCAGTCAGGAAATGCTTTCGTTTTAAATCTTAGGGTGGGGTCTTTAGGTATAAGAAAGACACACCAGACACAGAATTAGTAAAACATATATATTCTTAAAATATTTCACAAATCATCCCTTTACACTGTCACAAAGTATGAGAAAAAAATAATTCAATTGCTGGCTGCGCGTTTGAACATGCAAACCCCTGATGAGAAATTAGAATAAACTCTTAGGAAAAACCTCTTAGAGAAATTTTTCAAAAGAAATATTTGCTTATGGTTTCACTCTTCGCCTAGCTACGATAATTTTATAACACCTGCAGGGGAGTTCTTGCTTGGCCCAATATAGTAAAAAAAAAATTTAAATTTAATTTTCAATTCGAATTAATTTACCATCACACATTAAATTTTACGTTATTCAAATAAAAATTTTAAATAGGGGGGGGGGGGTTTTATAGAATAGCCCCAATTTCCCCTGTCAGGGGGGACTAATGGGAGACCCCGTTCACTGCCCAAACACCCTGGAACCCCATAACTTCTTTGGGCTTTGTTTCCCATTTTTTTGTACACCCTGTTTTCTGTCCTGTAGGCCAACCAAACTTCGATCGGCCAAACTTTTTTTTTCGCCCCCGACGCTTTTGATTAGAGGAAAGAGCTTTTCATTCTAATCTTCATTCTAACTTATTCTTCACTGCCCCCCTTTGTTTCTTCAGCCTTTTAGCGGGCGGTAGCTAAAAACGCAGGGGGCGCCCCAAAAAAAAACCAAAAAAGGTCTTTAGATCAACCATTACGGTGGGGATCGACCCGACCGGCGGTTGGGAACGCAGGACCGGCCACCAGCGCCCGCAATGACAAAAGGGGGAACTTGGCGTTCCCCAGATAATAATGCTTTAAACCCCTTTGCCGGAGGGGAATTTAGGATTCTCCAGGCATCCCCACAAACCTGGGACATTTTGGGGAAAATAGAGCCCACGTCTGAAGCTGGGGACGGAATGATAAAAAGATGGAAGCATCCAAGACGATGAAAAAAAAAGATACCTTAGAACGTTTGTACCCCAATTTTAATTAATTAGCAACCATTTTTTAAAAAATAATCCTGAAATAGTTATTTTGGCCCGTAGCACAAGAAGATGGGGAACGCTAAGAAAAATGGCAGGTAAAATAAAGAACAAAAATAATGGTCTTTGAGGGAAGTTTACAAACCAAGAAAAAGCAGGGCAAAAGAGGGGATGTCTAAAGGATAGGCGCAAGAAGTTAGGGGAAGAGAAGAGAGACCCCCCAAATCCTGTGTTCTGACAAAATGAGAGAAAAAGACAAAAAAGGAAAAATTTGACTATGAAAACGGGGGCACCCACCCCACTAGAAACAATAGGGGAAAAAAAATAAGCACAATAAAGTAATCACTAGAAACCCCCTGTAAAATGCAAAAAAAGGGGAAAGTGACAGAGAGGGAAAGGGGCCAAAAGGGGGGCCAAAAGAACACAAAAAGAAAAAAAAGCCAAAAGAAACAAGATACAAGAAACAAAAACTCAACCAGCATAAAAGGACAGTGGGAATAAAACATACCGAACCTAAAGAGGATAAAATGCAAAATAAATGGGCAGTCAGTATATAACCCAAACAGGATACCCTTTAGGCTTGAAAACGGCAAACTGGCGTTGAATCGGGCTCGGAGAAGGCGGGGGAAAAAAGCCAAAGTGAGTTTTTACGGGAAACGCCAGAAAATTAAGGATATTGATGAAACTGTTACGTCTGAAGAGGACAAAGGGTGTGGTAATAGACGTAAGGCAAGCAATTCCGATTTTAGGTTACGTGGGGGAATGGAGGAACTCAAAAGCTAAATGTACGGGGATAAGAGGCAGAAAACCCAAAAAGGCGGGAAAATTAAAAATAGGCGGGGGAACTGAGAATCAGGAAAAGGCAGATCCCAGAGTTACCGTTGCTTGACTTTGACATATCTCAACGTCTCGAGGTCCGATCAAAAAGCCATGTGGGGAAAAAGGCATGGACAAAGAGTACGGAAAAACCGCACGTTTATATGAAAAGAGAAAAACCCGATGAAAATTTTTGGGGAAAAAATGATTTTCATCAGGGCGTTCAATAAGGCAAAAAAATAAAAACGTTTCCTCAAAAACCCGGGAAGGAGAAAAATCGACAAGATCATTTGAAAAGTTGAACTGAAAAAAAGGGGATTTTGATTGTTAGGGCAACCGACAAAACATGTGGTTCAAGATGGCTCTAGAAGAGGGCGGTAGTAATAATAGTAAAAATCTGCGATCCAAATTAATCACGCGGGGTTTCTTGGGAGAAGATGCCCAAAAGGGGCCAGGCTTTTTTGCCCCAAACGACCCAATTGATAAATTTAAAAAAATAGGAAATGAGAGGAGCATAAAATCCAAGGGAAAAAGGGTTAAGGGGGATTTAATAGCAAACCCCAGAAGGGGAAGGGAGATTTGAAAAAAGAGGGATATTTTTAATTTTATTGCAAGATATTTAATTCAAAAAGTAAAAATTCCAGGGGGGAAGGGGGCATCATATGGATCTGACAAAACCCCGGGGTTGCAAAGGAAGAAAAGGGACTAAAAGATAACTAGCCCCGGGTCCAGCAAATTCAGTTCTCATCCCCAAAGGCATGGGTGGAAAATGGGACAAAACAGGTTTGGGGGAATCCCTAGTACAAACAAGGGTAGAAACAAGCAAAACCTGAAGAATCAAAGCAGTTCACAACTTGGGAGGGGTGGCCCCCACACCAGAGACAACAAAAAGAAGGGGACATATTGAAGGGGGTGTTCATTTATGCCAAAAGATCCGGGAAAAAGGCAACAGGGGGGGGGGGGTTCCAGAGATTGAGATAAAGAGGGCATAAAACCCAGAGATTTCAAGAACAAAAGATGAAAAAAGAAAAAAAAAGTATTGGATAAAAAGAGAAAAAAATAAAAAATTTAAAGTGCGGGAAAAGGCTACTTGAAGAGGTGGAAGATGCCCCATGGGGTAGGCATATAAAACGAAAAAAAAAATTTGGTATGAAAAAATTCCCCATTAAAACCCCCTGAATGGGTGAAGAAAATTATAAGAGATCTTTTCCTAAGGAGACTCATGGAAAAGGGAAAACAGAGAACTATACATTTGATGAGAAAAATTTTTACAACACAGGCAAAAGAGGTGAAAAACTAAACCAAAAAAACTGGCGGAGGAACCCAAATGAAATTATTGGGCTTGTTGCCAAAGAATCCCAAGTTACTGAATTTTTAAATTTTCAGAATGGTACGTTCCACCAGAACTAAGAAAAAAATTTAATCTACTGAAAAGGGGAAAAAGTAACAGACGACATCTTTTAAATTATGCCATTAGAATAAAAATATTAGAAGGCTTGACTAAAAATGAAAAAAAAACAGGGAATGAACTTCTTTGACAGACAATTTTTCAAAAACGTGACCACAGTTTATTCAAGTGTAGTAAGGAACAGAAAAAGGGGAAACGAACAAAAAAAAGGGGATTGGCCCTGGCGGTCATAGAATTAGAACGCCTTCAACTCCGGGGAGCGATGTTTTTAAGGCCCTTCACGAAGCATGTCCAATCCTATTTTTAGAATGTAGAGAATTACACCCAAAGGAAGAAGATGAGGATGTTTTGGTTAGGGGAAGAAATAAATTTTTATACCAAAGGTAAACTGGGCCCCATTTTTTGGAACGTCGAGACCCCTAAAAAATCGACCTACCACAACACACCCAGCTGTTTGGGTATGAACCCCGCTGTTTAAACCCCGGAAAACAGAACTGCTAGAACCCCCCCCAAAAGCCCCCTCGGGGAAAAGATATACCAAAGAGGCCGGAATGGCAGCAAAAAGACAGAGGATACTAGTAACGGACCGAAGAGTACCCAAACCCCGCATCACTTGACGGAGTAAATTCCTGAAACCCCAAAATTACATATTATAAAGACAAGTTTTGGGCCCCCACATCAGAAAAAGGGAAACAAAGCAGCAGCATGAACCCAACCTCGATATGCCAAAAAAGAGAAAAAAGAACGAGACGGTGTTCCCATCACTCCCAAATCCCCGGGTGGTTGGGGGGCAACGGGAAAAGCGGGGATAAGCGGCGCAGGAGATTGGGGCGGAAAAAAAGTCAGCTTATCGCACAGATCCGACAGCGCAGTAGGGTACTGGCCAGAATCCCCCCTTTGAAGTTGGCTGAGAAAGAAAAGGGGTGGACAACAAAAAGCTGCTGACTAACGGGAAAAACCCGAGTAGGCAAAGGACATTAAGAAGGGGGCCCCCGAACATCACCGGGGAATGGAAAGGGGGGTGGGATGGGACCCAAAAAGGGGGGGAAACACCTTTGATCCCCGCATATCGAACCATGGTTCAATAGAATGCACAGAAAAAAATTACCCACCTTTCCCAAGGTCGGTTTTTTTAAACTCTTTAGTTTTAAAAGGTATGACTCAATATGTGAATTTGGGTTAGAGGATGATGACGCCATGCACAAATATTTGCATGCGTAGCATGGGACACGGGAGAAGAAGATTGAAGAGTTTTGGGGAGACATTTCCATCAAACATAGCGGCTTATGCTTCAATCGGGGGAAAAGGGTGAAAAAATACAAGAGTTCTTCCCTGTATGAAAAAGAAGAGCGACCAAACGAAAAGGAAAGGCCGTTACGCCGCCTCTCCATGAAGTAATGTCCCCGGACTTTTCCCGTGGAGAGGCGCAGGGGCATAAATTTTTTAGTGGTATACCACGAGAAGGGGAGTCCACACAAGGGAAACATCGAACCCTAAAGGGGCATAATGCTTTTTTTCCCTCTCTCAAAAAAAAAAAAAAAACGGAATTTATTGTCGATTACATAAAAAATGAGAAACATAAATTAATTATCTTTAAAAAGCCCCAATGAAATTACACTGGGGAGGCAAAAACCGCCGTTATCAATTTTCGAACATGCAAGTTTTAGTATTTTTTTTTTTGGGGCCAAAAACGTTTCTAGTTCCTGTCTCCCCCCTCAGTTTTATGCAACTTTGAAAATTTCAGCGGGCCGCCACTGCGTTCCGCAACGTACCTGCTTCGATGCGCCTGAAGGTCACGCGGTCCCCGGCCGCCACCAGATCCAGGGACCAATCTTCTTAAGCCCACCACCAGTTCCAGGGGCATTTTCCAACGCCCGCCACCGATCCACGTCAGTACCCCTTTCGCCCCCCTTCTTGCGACACGAGTAGCGTATTGCCCAGTCTCTCCGGCGTGTGGTTAGCTCCCGCCCCTAAATTTTTAAAACCCTTCACAGTTCCGCAACCCGACTATTCTGATTGTCCAATTTCCAGTTTACTGAAACTCCTAAAGTTCTTACACCACTTACCCTCGCCACTTATCTTTTCCCCACTTCCAACCCCCCAGAACACCGCTTTCCTAAACGTTGCACACCGACTTCGCACTCGGCGTCCCAAAAAAGGGCTTTTTTCCTGCTCCCCCGAAATGTGCAGTGACGTCACGGCACAACCCTACTGCGCTGCCCATATTGGGAAGTGCACCGCCGCCGCGCTTCAGGCCGCAAAACAGGTGGGGCCTTTTGATCAAACCGATTTCTGTCATCCCTTCCCCTTACGTCGGGCCGAGCGCGGGGGCTTGTGGGTTTGTGGGATGCCCCAAAGGTCATATATATATATTTCACATTATTTAATTTAATAGAGAAGCATGAACGATAAAACCTCTGCTTCTTGTCAAAACGGGAACGAAATTTGAGACAAATTTTTAATAACTATATTATTTTTCGTTGCATTGTTACACGTTTTAATTACAGTGTTACAGTGTTAAAAGGGAAAGGTAGAGAAATTACGTTATTTATTTATCAATTTTTATCAATATTTATCAGAGCCCCAGGTCCCCGGGGGGTCCGGGTGGTGGGGGGGAAAAAATGGGGCCCCCCAAAGCCAACCCACCCTTTTCCAAACGATCATTATCCTTCTCTGAAGAAGAATGCAGATGTAAAAAAACCCCAATGTTATTTCTTGTTAAGAACTAATTTTTTAACCCCCGCTTTAAAATTTAAACCCTTCATTAACAAATTTTTCCGAACGAAAAGACCATTGTGAATCGGCATTTTTGTGGGCGACAAGCCAGCACGTGAGGAACTGCGGAATCACACGGGTCAGGCGGGGGCGCGTGGAGGGTTTTGGGGAACCGCTCGTCACCCGTTTTGGCCTGCCGGGGAACATGCTGTTCAGTTTGATTTGTTTATCTGAGAGAGGCCCCCCTCTTTCAAAAAAAACAAAAATTTTTTTTCGAAGTGGCGGAAAGCATCGTTCTGAAAGTTTTCAATCCGATTGCAAAATCGGGGAAGCAAAAGAAATTTAATAGTTGGATAATATTGATATAAGTTTACCTGGTTGTTCGCATTTTTAAAAGGGAAAAGAAAAGGAAAAAAGCAAAAAACAAAGATTTTTTCAAAAGAACAAATTTTTAATAGGAGTAATGTTAATTATTTGTTATGGGGGTTTGATCAAAATGGTATATTTGGGTTCCTGAGAGATATTTTAAAAAATAAGTATATAGAGGATAGACCAACATGTTTTTTTAATTAATATACCAAAAGTAAGAGTTTAATTTGAAAATTTTTAAAAATGGGGAAATTAAAGAATTTAACTGTTTAGCAACATTTGAAATTTTTTTGGCTTGGTCTAAATTTTGGACGATCTTTTTTTTGTATTTCAAAAAAATGGAAAGTACCCCAACCTTTAAAAATTTTTGGGGTTTCGTTAATAGCAAAGTATCTTGGTTTAGTTGAAAGATTTACAGGACATTTTTTTTCGGCGATCGTCCGCTTCATTAAAAAAATGCAGGTGCTGATATGGATTGCGAAGAGGCAGGGGGAGGGAAATCGTTTTTGTTGCAGAGGGGCTGTGGAATCGTCAGTTAAAAACAAGAAACAAATAGCAAAAATTATGGGGAAAATAGATTTAAAAAAAAGAATTGTCAGGTTCAACATCATCGGGAATTAAAATTTGAATTCCCAAAAATTTTTTGGAAATTTGTTTTTTATAAATAAGTAATTAAAACATTATTATTGTTATTATTTAAAAAAAAAAGATTTTCTTCAAATTATTTAATAATTATTGTTATTCTAAAAGTAGACCATGGAATAGTGTCGTCTCAGAAAAACCCCTTCTTTTATTACCGCATAGTGAGGTAAGGGTTTCTTTCCCCAATAGAGCGGTAAAACATTAGAAACTGATTATATTAGCATAAGGTTTCACATTGCCAACCAAAGGGTAAAATAACTAACCTAAAATTGATGTCTTTTTCGGGCATTAGGGGCCCGGGAATTGGGGGATTTTGGGTGATATTTTTTCACGGACGTTATTCAGTTACGCAGTCAAAATTCCTTGAAGTCAAAGCATTTTTTGGAAGGGAATTTCGGTGAAGTGGGGAAAAAGAATTTAAAATACTTTTCCCACTGCCAATTTGGGAGAAGAAGAATTGTCAACCGAGAAAAACCTCGAAAAGGGGGGAAAAATTGAGTTTAAGGTTCGTATATATTTTTTTTTTGGTTGTAATAATAGAAATGCATGGGGGTAATGAAATGTTTATGGACATCATGTACAATACTGCAAAAAACTAATCCAGATCATAATTATTTAATGTAAAAATTGAAAAATTCCCCCCAAAGTTTATGCGAAAAGAAAAACATTTCTATCATAGGTTTAACTTTCAATTCAAATTTAATGTTGTTACGTTGTTATAGGGGGCCAGCTTCCAAACTCATTAGATTGCATTCTTTTTTAAAAAAAAAAAAAAAAAAAATTTTATTGTTTTTAAAATTACATTTTCAATGCCCTTGTGACAGGAATTTTTCCGATATTTTCAAAAGAAAAATTAAGCATTTTTTAAAAGGGAAAAAAAAAGAAATTTTTTGGGCCAAATTTTCCCCTTTGGCATTTTCAAAATGTTAGAGAGGTTTTTTTATACGCGAAAAAAATTTTTCTCGGGAAAAAGAAGGCTTCAGACTCACAAACAGTTAATTTAGATCACAAACAGGAAATCAAAATCTAGAAATCCATTTTTTTTTTCCCAAAGAGGGCCTCATCAATGGACAAAAATGAAAAACCCCATTGGGATATTTTTAGATTTTTCGAAAGTTTTTAGTTATTAACCATAATATTTTGCCTCAAAATTACCTTTTTGGAACGTGGTATTGTCTAAATTGATAACCCCGTACCTAAAATCGATCCAAAGAGAAATACCGTACGGAGAAAGGACATTTTTTTATTTTTTTCCAATTCTTTGCCAATTAACAGGGGGTCCAGAGGTTCGATCTTGGGTCCTACCCTTTTTCTGTTAAAAGGTACGGGAAACCCGGCGGCCCGCGGTTGTTCAGCTTTTGCAGGGTTTTTCCCCCCTTTTGTCATGACGAAACGCCCGGCGAACTAAAAACCATCGTAGCCAATTCAACGCAGGGGAGGCCCAACAAAATTACGACAAAAAAGGGCGGGCGCCGCTAGTTCAGATGGAAGATTTTCAAATAAAAATACAGGGAAAAAACATTTAGAACAAAAAGAAATTCATTGAAATATATATGAAACATACACTTAACCTCGTTAACACAATTCTTTTGAAGAAATTACTTGATATCAGAAAAAATAAACTAATTTTAAAAAAATTTGTTTTTATACCCCATTTAAATTCCAATATTCTTGTTAAAACACTTTTTGAACTTTATAAATGACCAGTTTTTTTAATTTTTTTGATAAGAAAACGATTATAATTGCATATTTTCAATTGTTCATATGTATATTACATTTGCAAAATGCAAAATACTGTTTTTCTGAATCGGGGAAAAGGGGGAACCATTTAATTAAAGAAACAAAATTCAAAGATCAACGTATATTTATCATAAAGTCCCAATTAAACTAGATATTACAATTAATTTGCACCATGTAAAAATTTTTTTTTTTGCTATCATAAAAGGGGAAATTTTTAAGACACTGGCAAGAATAGGCCCCATTTCGAATTTTTTATAAAATTGTTAATTGTTGAAAAATTGAACGCAGTTTTGTTCTGGGAATCAGAAACCCCTTTCCCACTTTAGAATTGAAAAATTTTTGAAATTGTTTATGTTTTTAAAATTTTTTTCAAAAAAAAACGTATTGTTTTTTTAAAATTGTTTAAAAATTCCGCAATCCAATTAGCGCGCTATTCTTTTTTCGTTTTCGAGATACGTAATTGCTTATAAGAAATTACATGCCATCCCCTTTTTTTTGGCAGTTTCACGCTAAGTTTTTTCCCAAAGCGTTTTGGAACGAAGGGCTGCAAATTCCCCGGGCAAAAATTTGTAGTTCCAAAGGGGGTGGAGGGGACAAGGCCACAACGTTGATATAGCCAAAAAAATTGTTACCTAGATATTCCTTGTTTTCATTTCCCCTAATTTTTTCATTTTATTCTAATTACTTTAAGTTCCATTTGTTTAACAATTACAGCATAAATTTTAAAATACTACTCGAGTGGCTACAACACCTTCAACTTGGGAGAAAGAAAGGGAAATAATTTGGGTTTAAAAATTTTCCCCGGTGAAAATTGCGTCCTTCCTCCACACTTTTCAAGGGGAAATAGGCTGAGTTTGTGTAAATCGTAACCCCGCTTTCCTCGATAAAGCCTTTATCCACCTTCTTAGGAAGCCAACTTTACATGAAAAATTTGTGAAAAATTTTCAAATTAAATATACAAAAAAAAACAATTTTTGCATTAATTGTTTTCACGATAAAATAGACATTAAAGCTTCTGGATCCTCAGATTCACACGTTCCAAATAGAAATATTTTTTTAAACCCACAATTTCATTCAACCAGTAAGTCTGCTGCCTTAGAAGCATATAGCACGGCCCATGCGATGAAATGGGGAAAAGTAATAATACTATTATAATATATATTGAATATATTTATTTATACATTTGAATTGAAGGAATGTGAACGAGATGCAGTTAAAAAATATAAAAGAAGGTAAAGTTTAAATAAACATTTTTTTAAAATTAAATTATTCCAATTTCGAACACAGAAGCATTCTTTCCATTGACACTAACACGCCAATGCTTTTGACACTACCCTCTGAATCTGGGATTATTTGAGGTCACGTTATCGCGTAAAAATTGGAAGTTTTCATGTATACGAAGGTCATCTTCATTAAACACAGAAAATTTTATATGAAGAATCAGTCGTCATTTCAAAATAAATATTACGACATAATAATCATAATATCCTTAATTTCGTTTACTTAATGTGTTTTTTCGAGCGTGGTCCGTGTCTCTGAGAAACAAACTTTAAACATAATAGTTAAAATTAAAAAGATTTGGGATAAGTTAAATCTCCTCGTAATTGTTTGTAGAAAGTCATATCAGGTTAGTATTTTTTCAAAAAATTGTAGTTTTATTTAATTTGAAATAACTGCTTGATATTTTGGGTTTAATAAAGAAAATATATAGAATTTGACGCTTGAAAAGTAAACATTTGGTTTTCCCACTGCGAGACGTATTTTTTCCCCTTATTTATTCGTTGTATAGAATTGTTTTTTATTTATCATCAATCATGTTCTCATAGGTTTCTGTTTATTTGATACCGGGTTTCCCATAAATGGACCCCCCCCAAACTTCAAAGGGTTTCAGGTATCGAGTTGTAGGCTGAGCAATGCAGAATCAGGACAGGTAAATGCTGGTAGGGGAAATTTCCCTATAATAGTTCTAGTTTTCGAAAATTTAATCATCTTAGTTTTTTAAATTGAACTATATATTTTTTCATCAGAAGGGATAGATCATGAACATTTGAATTATAAAATTATATAGTTGGGATTTTAAGATAATTTATAAAAATTAAATTTTGGCATTAGTTTTTCGAAACAGGCAGTTTTGCAACAGTCGCCGCTTTAAGACGTTGGACGTTGATACGTTTTGTGAAGAGAGAAGGGGAGAGGGAGGGCCCATGTAGGATAAAGGGTGTCACAGCAATTTATGATCTTGAATGAAAAACCTATGAACAAACATCAATTTTAACGATCTGAATGGGAATTTTTCCCGTTGTTCATCTGATTGAACTTTTCCTTTGAAATTCCAGATCCAGGATAATCAAAAAGAACGAAAAAAAAAAATATTGTGCCAAAAAGATAATATTAATAATGATAATAAAAAAATAATAATAATAAAGGCCATATCTAAATTTAAAAAAATCGAATTTTGGGCAGAAACAAACCATTATTTTAATATATGGGAAGGAAAGAATTTGAAAGGTTTTCATTGTAATATCATGTTTAAATTATCAAAAATAGATAGGTAGGCATTTTCTTATTTTTCACGGAACTAAACTTCCATTTAAACACGTACTACCAGAAGAACAAAGTAATAAAAACTTGAAATATTTGACAGTTCTATCAGAAAATTTTCCCAAAATTTAAAAAAATGCATACTGTATTCGCATTTCATACTGAAGAGTTTTTTTTTCATAGCGCGTGCTCCTCAAACTTGAAAATGCAGAACAGGGAAGGTACCTTTTTTTTTCCATTCAAGAACAGCGGTCATGGTAAAGGGGACGACCCGATCATTTTAATTAAAGATGACATCTACCAACGAAGAGAGGTGTTTGGGCCCTGTTCAGTTTGAAAATGATATTCATTTTTTGAACATCTTTTTACGCTATAATTTTTTATATCGTTCTTTGGAACGATCAATGTTTTGAAATTTTAGTAGAAGGCAAGTTAAATCCAAATAAATAAATGGAACAAATCCCCCATTCTGATTTTTAAAAATTGATTTTTTCTTAGTGTGATGTTTTGGCCATCACCAAGAATTGATGGTTATGCCTTTTATCCCCACTGCCCCCCCTCTCGTCAAGACGCAACAGTCTAGACGCCGTGATGGCCACTTTCCCAAAAGCGAGAGTTGCAAGGGCGCCGATCACCCGGTTAATTCAAAATCACATGTCAGAAAGCCTAATTTTAAATCAAATTACTATCAAAATATTAGCATATGATACATCATTTTAATCCTCTTTTCACGGTCTTTCCATTGCTGGAGATAAAAATATATAGTTCCATTTAAAAAAACCGAAATTATTAAATTTCTCGAAAATTAAAAAAATATTATAAGCAATTTATCCACGGCTTGTTACTTGTCTCATGATTCCGCATTGTTCCGCAAAACCTGCATTTCGTTATCCTGAACCGTTTGGGTTTTGGGGGGTTCCCAAAGTTGGGGGGACCCCTTTTTTGTAATAACTTTTTAAACTATTCGAGGGGCAGAATTAGGTTTTGTAATAAAAAAACCCCATTTTTTTTTTTTTTGGGTAACCGGGAAAACCTGTGGTGGTGAGATTTATTTTTATTTTTTTTACCCCCAAACATTGGGAGAAAAAAATAATATTTAGAGAGGTATGTATGTAAGTTGCAAAAACGATGTCGAGATTTTAATGGAAATACACCTTTTGGGGTCTTAAGTTACCAAAGAGTGTTGTTATTATTTCAAAACTCCTCTCTTCGTCCAAAGTCCGCCTTTTGTCTTTTTATGAACACAGGGGTAAACTATTTTTAGAATTGTCAAAAAAATTTTAATTTTGAACGATCAGCCGAACGAGGCCCCGTGATTTTCAAAAAAAATTCTTTAAATTTTGGGGTTAATTTTGTTGGGAAGCCCTGGGGAGCATTTTTAAAATTTTTTTTTAAAAGGTCCAAAGTTTTTTGACCTACATATTGAACGAATATTGCCCTCCGCCGGCGCCATCCCGAGCCTTTATCGCGGGCGTCATTTGCGGCGCTACCACGACCTGCCCGGGGGACGGGTTTCATACCTGCCCGGGGGATTACCAGAAAATGCACGGTGTCCGGAGGGTTCTGGGTTGTCTTTAGAGTATAAATACGCGAGGGGGGGCCCGGGCAGAATCCAACAGTGAAAGCTAACCAGGGGAAGCGAATTAAAAGTGTGACGCGGGAATAGCGCAGTGATTGCTGGGGAACCGTGGTCGGCATCGTACTGTGGCGGTGATGTGAACGACCAGTGCATCGAACTGGGATCACTGAGTGAACTGTCCCGTGCTTAGACTGCGAGTGAAGAGAAGAATATGTAAAAAAAATCAAGAGAAGGTAGGTAAAAAAAAAGAGAAGGTAGTGTAAATAAATAATCAATTGTTTAGTGATTGGTTAAGAAACAAAAAAACGTTTTGTTAAAATAAAGAGACTTTTTTAAATTTACCACCTAGAAAGAACAATATGTAAACCCCGTCAAACATCCGCCAACGCCGGAACTCAACCCGGCTTTTCAGCAACGTTACAGGAAAACGTAAGATGCCACTGAGCATCGCAACCTTTTCACGTGTACTTAATAAAAATAGTAAGTCTTATTTCCATTACAAAGTTTTAATTTTTCAATATTAAAATATTCAATTGTTTCATATTATTCGTGGATAGTTTAACTTAAAGCTTCCTGATTGAATCAAAAAACTGACAAATTTAAAATTTTAAAAAAATTTTTACAATGCATATAATCAATTTTTACAATTAATACAATGAAGATCTATTTTGACTAAATGATATTCCTCTAAAAAGAAAAAAGTACTGAAACGAATGTTTCTATTCTGGGAGTTTTCTGTGTATTATTTGTTACTTTTAAAAATTTTTATACATATTTCTTTCTTAATGCAATATGCCTTTTTTAAAATTATCTTTTTAAATCATCTCGGGGAGTTTCTAAAATTTGGGGGTTTTTCGAAAGAATGGGACTATATATATATATATATATATATATATATATATATATATATATATATATATATATTTTTTTTTCGAACACCACAAACATGCTGGGGATTTATAAACCTAGTTCAAATCCTAGCCTGCATTACTTTTTTTAATTCAGATTTGAAATCAGTTGTAGACGGGAATTTATACATCGTTTTGCTTTTCAATAATTATATATTTTTTTCTCTCAGGGGTCTTTTTCGTTTTCTTAAGGTTTATTAGAAGAATGAAGGTTAGTAGTGTGTTGTAATATATTACGTAAGGGTTATAATAAAACAAGAAAAAAAACCGGTTTTTCTATTGTTTGTATTTAGTCCAATGAAAGAAAGGAATAACGTTAAAGGTGTGACGTCGTCGTGATGTGAAGAACAAACAGACACGGAGTCTTTTTACAGGTTTTTTTAATATTTCTGATATTACAATATGTACATCATCCTTCGAAAAATACCGCTGCAAACAGCACTACCATTCCTGAGGCAAACCGCCCAGCCCCGACCCAGCGTACCCCCGCGTGCAACCGTCCGCCCCAGCAACACCGCTCCCAGGTCCCTGCAGCCGGCCCCGCAAACCTGCGAGCACCCCTCACGGAAACCCGGCCTGCACCGCAACGGGCCAAACTGAATGCCAATCGCCGACCCCCACCGGCGTTCTAGCGAGGGGTCACGGGGACCCCCACGCAAATCCCGCGGACCGCGTCACCTCATTCAGAGTTTTGGGCCGGGCGCACAAAGGCCCCCCCGACGCCCGGGGCCCAGACACGCCCCCGCCGGCTTGCACCTCGAAGCGACCGCTTTTGCACCGCCAGCCCGACGCCTGACCACCTCCCACGCCCCGGCCCGCGCCTTTGGGGGCCCGGGCGATATGCAATGCATGACGTTACAATTTCATTTTTTCGATCAAAATTTTGAGAATCCAGTGATTACCAGTTCCAGTGCACTGAACCCTTATTTTCCGACAGAGAACTGTAACGGCTTCCCCGCCGCCAATGCCTTTTCTATCCTTTTTTCTCGAAAGCGATAACCGAGCAAGAGGCAAAGCTCAAGATTTGGGAAGGCATTGGTCACAGGAGGACGTGGCGCGCTTGGCCCTTTAACACCAGGATGGTTTCTTCATTGTAGGGAAGAAAATGAGAGGGAATTATTTGGGTTATTGCAGTCGTCTATAAAACATGTGGGCCGCGCCATGTGTCTGCGTGAATTTGAAATTTGCTAACACGTTGGAACGTTGTTAGCACGGTGTTTAAAAATCTGTTCCCAATGCTTTTGGGGAAAATTTTTTATATTTTGATCTGAGAGAATTAAACGGGTTTAAAATTAAAAACAAAAACAATATGAATATTTACCATTTTTTAAAATGAATAAAGAATATATTTACCCAACAGAAAATTAATTTGGGGAAAACAGAATATTACAAAAAAATTGGGATCCCTAGACCAGACTTGTATCAATCCATGTCCAGTAATGAAAAGGTGGGCATTTGCGGTAAATATTCTTTTATTTGTGCCCCTCTGATTACTAACTTACCTAAAGGGCCACTAGATCATACCTTTAAAAACTAAGAAAGCAAATTATTCACTTTTTAAATTCCCCGACATTCACTGGGGTCACATGTCCCTGTCTGATCCTGGGGCATATGTGGGCAGTTATGGGATAGAAAAAAACAGTTTGTCTAATAAAAATATTAAACATGCATGTCTGAGAGAACGAAGTTTAATTGACCCTTGATACGGTAACGTTGCTGAAATCAGGAAAAAAATAGAAAAAAAATCAAAGCAAAAGGAATTCAAATTTAGTCGTTGAATAACGAAATGTTTTGTCTAACAGGCGGGATGAAGACTTTTTGCTTCAAAAACGGCCATTTTTTTTTGTTTCCAAAACGAGAGTTGGTAACATTTTAAACCTTTTTAATATAAGGGGAAAAAATTTCAACTTGATATTTTTTTTCTTTTTTAAAATTGATATCTTAACACATCTTTATATTATGTAGAGATGTTTCTGTAGGTTTTCTAGTTGTTTGCAAGGCCGTCCTTTGGGCCCATGCAACTGCCATGAGCCCCAACTTTAGACGGGGACATAGATGATTGAAATAAAAAACAATAGGATTCCCTAAATTTGTATTACACTTTAAAGCCCATAAAATGTAAAGGGATTTTTAAATCTTTTTACTGTTTAAATTGTTTAAATAAAGAAGGATAAAAATGATGTCCAAAATTGGTTGTTTTGGGGTTAAAGGCATTTACAGGTTTCCAAAAATTTCCAAAATCAGTTTTCGATTTTCATAGTATTTATTGTAATGTTACATTTTTATATTAATATGTTTCAACATTAGTTGAATGTTTGTCATTCAATTTAATTTTGTAGAATTTATTCATCCCTACCAAGAAACCACCCAAAAATTTATTACTTTTTTATTTTATAATATTTAGATTGCCATATTAAAAATTTTTTATATTATTATTAATAATAATAAAAAAAAAAAAAAAACATGCGCAGAGTTTAAAGACTGGCACCAACATATTTGGGGGAAAATTTTAACTAATGTCATTTTAGGGAGAATATGGAAAGAATACCCATATGTATTTGAGAATAATAAATAGTTTGAGAGGGGGAAATTTTTAAAACTATCCAGTAAAGGAGATGGTGATGGGATTGTAGTCACCCCCCCCACAATATTTTCTTTAATTTTTTTTCAGTCACATGGACATCCGGGATTTAGTGACTATAGAGAAAAAAAAATGTCTAAAGAAAATAATGCAAAACAGATGTTGAGAAAGTTAAAAATTTTGAAGTGAAAAATTATTTGAATTTGTATTGGGGGACTCCTGGACATTTAAAGCTGTTATGTCGCTGGGGGGGTAGGGTTAAGATATTTTCCTTTAAATGTGAGGTGAGTGCAATTTTTCGATAATTTAATTAAAAATTACACACCCAAAAAATATAATAAAATAAGAACTATATTAAGAAATTAGAAACTTTTTCCATTGATGAAGTATGTAGCTTTGGCCGCAAAAAGCTTAAAGTTTAGTTATAATAACGATTGTTATGAGAAGTTATGTTAATGCAGTTAGCTCTCAAATTTTGAGATTAGTAAGTGGCCAGTTTAAATCCTCAAAACCTTTTTTGTAAAATTTGTAATATTTTTTTATAATTCAGGGTTATAGTGAAGCAAGATCAACAAAAAACAACTTAACCCAAGAGCACAGACAGGCGATATGGCAGTGACAACCTCATTGCTACTGCAGCATCTGTGGTAGAGGACGGTGATGAATATTGATACTACTTTGTTAAATGGTTTCGAATTTGCCTTTTTGAGGAATTTTAGTGACTTGCTGCTCATAACGATAGTTGTGATAACCAAATCAAAAAAAAGACTTAAAATATTCAAAAAAGTTTTTTAAAAAGTTTAAAAAAAACAAAAAAGACATAAAAAAAATTTATCAAAAAATCGATGTTGAAGTGTTGAATACTTACTGATGTAATCATATCTGTTCAAGTGAACGTATCTTCAAATGTTTGGTTTGAATGACCAGGAAATCTCGTTTTTTGGTTTTTTGGAAACCTGTA
Source organism: Teleogryllus oceanicus (assembly GCA_964035755.1). NCBI lineage: Eukaryota > Metazoa > Arthropoda > Insecta > Orthoptera > Gryllidae > Teleogryllus > Teleogryllus oceanicus. The sequence continues at coordinate 30,630,616 of CAXIVR010000007.1, read as the reverse complement.
CCCACAAGGGGGATAGGCGTCCAGGAACGTTAGTTTTTTAAGATTGAATTAAAATTTGTAAAAGAAGAAATGGAATAGATTATTCAGGAATTGTCTGGGAATTGTCCGAAATAAAAATTTAAAAGTAAACGAAAAGAAAACGATTTTTTGGTTTTTATTTTAAATAAAGAGTTTGGGTTTCCCTTTAAAATGAACGGGGAAATTATGATAAGGAAAAAATTTTTAAAAAATTCACAAACCTTAAAATTTAACGCCATTTAAAAAAGAATTGAACACAAAAATTTAAATTTAAATTTCGCTCCCCTTCAGAATTTTGCAAATTCAGTCACCTTTTATATGTTGTTGTGTATATTTCGCGAATGTTCATTCCGCCTGAGAAGGGGGATAATATTCTGGGAAATACATCTTATAGCTCCCAGACTTTTTTATTACAAAACGAATTGTACGAAAAAAACCAAATTCACCCATGTGACATGGCAGCCCTCTTCATTAATCTAGAATTTTACCATTATTGTCGTTTTTTTTTCGAATCAGTGGCTTTTTTCAAAAAGACTTGTTTTAAAAGCGGGGAAGATTTTTGAAAATACCGATGTCTATTACTATAACACTCGACGGAAATCATATTACGGAAGGGGATCAACAGCGCATTCCAAAAATTTACATAAATACATGTACATTATTTTTCAACACTTTTCCAGATGACGTTAAACGGTTTAAAGGAAATCTCGTACAAGAAAAAACACATGTCTGAAAGAAAAAAATTTTATACCAAATTATCAAAACATTAACGTATGTTAAATCAAAGCATTAGTTATTTATGATTATCTATCGCTAGTGAAAAATATATCGTTCCATTTAAAATCAAGATAATTATTTTTCTGAAACAAAATATTTGAATTATATATCCTTACATTATTTCCTATGATTCCCCTTGTTAAGCAAACCGATTTAGATATCGGGGAACCCTTTAGAGAGGTGGTCCATAACTTGACTCTGTATAATTTATTTCTCAAAAAAATTTTTTATTAGAACTTTTTTTTTCCAATAAAAAGGCTTTTTAAAGTTATTATTTTTTTATTTTAAAAAAAACCATGAAAACATTTTCCTTTTTTTACCCGTTACCCAATTTTCCCGGAATGTTGCGCGCCAAATTTGTTTTGCAGTGAGATTTTTATGGCGCACCCAGGCATAAATAGGGAAACAAATGCCCATGCGGGGAAAACGAAAGCCCCTTGCAAAATTCTTTTGATATTATTTGATTGAAGTCACAACATTGATCGTTAAAACAACTTTTTTTTAGTCATCAATATTCCCCCGAGATTTGAATTTTTTTAAAACTTGTATTGTCGTCCACTTTAAGCCGAAATTTTCGTCACGATCGCAATAAGAGTTGTACTTGGAAACAGCAATCTACCTTTAAATCAAGAATTACATTGAATCAGTTAAACTCATTCCTAATATACATAAACAAAATTAAAATATTAAAAAGCAAAATAAGAAAAAGAAAAATGATTAAAAAGCAAAACACAATGAAAAAAAAAATTGAATTACAACGTGATCATAATAGACAATTTGGAATCGCATTATTATAATAATTTATGAAGTCCGCAGAAAGGTTTCCAAACCCAAAAGTTTTGTCTACACTAGGGAAAAGAACTCCCTTTGGGGAGAGAGTTGTTACCGTCCATTAATTATTCCCCCCAAAAATCAAGCCTCCAACAAAAAAAATTGGGCTGATTAACACATGTCAAAAAGAGAAGGTGTTTAGAACTTACGTGCGGTCTCACAGTCCGCGGTATCTACTAAGGATGTAGCGTGTGACACTGTTTGGGTGGCCTGTTGATGGACACTGTGTTTGAGAGGAATTTTCCGATTGGTCAGTTTGTGGGTGTCCAACTGCAGTCCATCGAAACCCCCGTTAGGTTTAAAAAAAGAAGACTGAGAAATTGGGGGGAACTTCAGACTGCTCGCCAGCAAAGCCGAACTAACGAAAATTTTGAAAATGTCACTGTGGGTGAGAACATACATTTATACTGATTTAGGTAGTTTGTTTGTTTTTTGTCGGCGTTTCCAACCGTACAAAAATTTTTTGATATATTTCCTTCGGGTAGGACATTTTTTAAAATTTGTTTTAATGCAATGACTACCCGAGATACCGCCAAAATTCAAAGATCCAAATGAAGTTTTGTTAGTTTTCGAGTTTAAAGATTTGCATTTTGCGGTTTTGGGGGTTTTTTTCTTTTCGTTTTATCTTTTTAAATTTTTTTATTTAGTAGTACTAGGCGTTTTTTTAGTTTTATTTATTATTTTCCAATTGTTTTTTAGTAATAATAATAGAATTTAAAAGTTTAGTAGTTCATTATTGTTTATAAGTGTCCTTTTTTTTTTTTGTTTTAAATTAATTATATTATATTTATTATTATTTTTTTTAATTATTTTCATTATAACTGGGAAAAAAATAATCCACAAACTGGGGCTAATTTAAATTTTAAAACCTTTGAAGATAACATATTCAAAGACTGTCTCTGGTAAAATGGATAAAATTATTGAAGACTTACTTCACTAATGATGATTTTCATTATTTTTTCACTTTCTTTTAAAAGCTAATGAATAATTGAAAGATAAATTAAATGGATGCATTTGCATTGATATTGACGTAACTGGGCTGTTAAGAACAATTCAAGATACAAAACTACCAATGTATATCACGTTAATTAACTTCAATAATTTTGGGATTTATTTCGTTCAATAAAACTAATTTACCAGTTCAAAACGGGAAAGGGAAATGTTTACAACATCTCAAAAAACATTAATAACAAAAAGATGATCGCAGATAACTTTTTTAGGTTGATTTTTCATTTCACTTGAATTTTTTTAAAACTTCGTCGAAAGGATAATGAAAATTTTAATTAACTTAATAATTTTTCCAAAGTTAAAATTCTTTATAGATCTCTTTAATTCTACCGAAAAGAAACATGTTTTTTAACAGTGGACAAGACTCGAGACCCGAGGATTGGAATGAGACAACAAACAAAAAAAAAGTGGGGACTTGATCAGGTTAAGTTTACAGTTTGGGACCGATAGGAAATCTTTCGCGCCATATTTGGATTAGTGCCTTTAATACACGGGCCCGGGGTTTACTGGGGAATGGGGGAAAGATGGCCATGACTTGCCAAATGTACCGTTTTGGCCGTAGGAATGTCTTTTTTCAGGGGCAAGATGGGAGCTTTTCGTGTTTTTGGTTTTGATGCGCTCAGCCTGTTTGCGGGTTTGCATGTATTTGCGATGGTAGAGAAGGGGGAGGATGGAAGGCTGTTTTATAATCTAAAAAAACTAAATTTGTTTTGAGTTTTACTGGATGGGTGTCTGTGTCTTTGTATAGTCCGGGGAAATTTATTTTTCGCAGGTCATTGACCAACCGTCTGTAGAGAACGACCCTTCCAACCTTGGATATGCTGATCAAATTATTGCTTACGGTGGGTTTCGAAGGTCGGCTTTGGGGTGTGAGAGTAAAAAGAGAACGGGTAAAGTCACGAATGGTTTAATGTACGGGTAAAAAATTTAAATAAATAAAAAAAACCAGATAAAAAAAAAACCTAGCTTTGATTTTTTTAAAATGTTAAATTGATTTTATTAAATAAATTAAAAGAAGATTAATACAAAACTGAAGGTATTTCAAAAAAACTAATGGGGCAGATTACGGAATTTGGCAATGGCTACGCAGAATTTCGTCAACTTGCTGCAACTGTTTAAAAAATTGATTAATTTTCCAATTAGATAAAAGATAATATTGAAAGTTTTTTCGATATATAGAATAAGATTTCAAACAAATTCACTTTGATACACCGTCCCGTAACGTTGAAAAAAAGGGAATGTCACTTGTGAAATAGAATAAATCTTTTAGAAAAATTTAAATTTGCACGGTGATTTAAATATAAGCACGGTAAATTGAACTGTGAATAGATTTAGACACTTTCCCACCTCGTAAATCTGATTTCTTGAGGTTTTAATTCCGTTTAAAATTGTAATCTGTTTGTCTTTTAAGCAAAAATCAGTTGAAATAATTTAGTAACCTGTAAAAAGGCAGATTTGTTGCCCGTTACGTTGTCTTTGAGGCAGACTTTGCTGCCTGGTCAGCTATTTCATTTTTTTTCCACGGTCCAGGGACCCAACAAAATACCAAAAAAGTGGGGGACCAAGAGATGGGGGATTCGTTGGGTTCATTGTAGGGGGAAAAACGAGAAGGAGGAGATGGGCAAAAGAGTTTTTTTAATCACTGCAGATCACTATTTTTTTTAGTGACGTCGATCCGCAAATTTTGGCCCCCCGAGAGCAATTCGCGGTATAGACGTCAGAAGATCAGTCGAAAACCTTTTCGTGGATCTACTGCAGTAGAAACACCGACTTTTTTTTTTGAGAGGAGCCAGGTGTAAAAAACTCGCCCCAAATTGATAAGAATGTACGGGGGGTTAAGGATTTAGGGGTTAGACAGTCAAGATCTATTTTCCCAGGGAGTTTCCTGGGGAAACAAGGCTGGGGGTTAAGGGGTTTGGGGAGTTTTATATGGAGTTTTTGTAAGAGCATAGGAGACGGGAAACCCCCCCCCTGACTAACCTTTGGGCCCGCATTGTAATGGTTTTAATGGCCGGGGGGTGATGGAGACGCTAAACCCATACACTATGCATTTTGTAATCCAAGATAGGGGGGGAGAGTTCTTTCAAAAGCAGTAGACAAACACGGTCTGGCCCCAAGAGCTACCAGTAAGAGGCAAGGGGTAGGTGAAAAATCGGCCCCTGTTTACGGGGGTGTTTTCGCCGGAAGGTTTGTCGAATGTCAGTCCAAGGAAGGTTGGATTCAACAATGGAAGCCCGGGCCTTCCCAAAAAAATGTTAATTTTGGAGGGATGAATTTGAAAAGGGCAAGTGCTTTTTGAGGTAGAGAACTTGAATTTGTTTTTTGTTTATTCCTGCAAGTTGGGGCAAAGTTGTGTTTTCCCCCAATAAATTCACGCCCTGGGGGAGCAAAAATTGCAAAATCGTCAACGAACAGTGATGCTTTCAGGCTCCCGGGTAACTGATACAATACTATTTATAGAATGGCAAAAAGAGTGACGCCAAAATTGATCCCAACACCGTTTTCAACTGGTGATAGAGGATAACACGTCGCCCCACGGCGCGGAACGATCTTGATGAAAGAAAAAATACTAGAAACAAAGGGGGCCGTCCCCAAGGCCCCAAGTACAAGGTGGAAGAATAACGTCCCCGGTGGTGCAACGCTTTCCTATAGAGAAAATTTACCAGGTGCTGACGTAGCACGAAAGAAGTGGAAAAAGCAGCGAGGGTGACTGTGGTCCATGGTTGACCGGCCGGGAAACCACATTGAGAATGTAAAAGGTTCTTTTTTTTCCAGGAGCCGACCCGACGTGGATACATTTGCTCTAAAAACTTGACACACAGCTTGTGAGCAGATTGGGGGGTAACTTGTGGGGTTGTTCTGTCCTTTCCTTTTGGATTGGGGGGAGATCCCCTGCCAAATCCTTATAGCATGTTCAGCCCAAATCTTTTAAAAGGAGGAGAAACAAAGAGCGTTTTCGGAGGTTTTCAACATTTGGTTTGATCTGGTCTTATCCTGAGGAGAATTTTTCGACAAGGAGGCACCGGGGAGTTCGTCCATGGAGAAAAAAGGGATTGTAATCTTCCTCCACGCCACCGAGAAGTCTGATTTACAGTATTTTTTTTTTCGGGTTTTTAAGCCAGAAGAAAGTGTAAGGGGCTGAGATTTGTTTTAAAGGGGGCCATTTCTTCAGCAACTTGTGGGCAGGGTTTGAGATTGCGACTTTTTTAATGAGCCACGAATACAGCTTTTTTAAAAAACTGTTAATTGAAGAACTGTTTTTTTGTATGCTTGTGTTAAGTGAAAACTAATGGGGGTTATTTAGCAAAATGTTAATTTATTTAAAAATTAATATATCTCGAGAACGAAATAATAGCAGCGATCGGATTCCGGATTTTGTATCGCGTTTGCGCCACTCAGATGTTAAAAAATTTTTGGGAAATTTGAAATTTATAAACAATTTCCCAAATTTTTAAATCTAAAGGGGGGGAGCCCCCGTTGTCCCCTAGCCGAAAATCGCGAATTCAATTTTGCAACATTTTGTAATTTTATAAACAAATTGAAGTATGCTTTGAAGGCCGAAGGGTCCGCAAAAGTGCCTGAAATTATCATTTCAAAAATTGAGTTTTACTGGGGTTTTAAAAACGATTAAAAATTTAGAACAATTGTTGCTAAAATGCTTAAAAATTTTCTGGTCTATTGACAATCAATCTTGACGGAAACCCCGCTGAGAAAAAAAGTTTCGTCGTGAGACGCGCATTCAAAATCACCTTCGGCAGGGAAATATGAGAATTTTCGCCTGTCAAACGAACCACCCCCTTTCCCCCGAGACAGCGTCCGTTCCACCCTGGTGTTGCACCAATCAGAGACAACTGTGGTTCTACTTGTTAGCGATTGGTCAACGCGTTCCCCCCCGTGCCCCTTTCCCGGGCCCCGGGGGTCCGAGTTTCACGATGCCCCTTGGGAAAATGAATTTCCGACATTTTTTTTTGCGGGAGAGATACATCCACCTGAGATATGGATAATATTCTGGGAAGCTCATTTTATGCCCAGACATTTGGGTTGCAAAAGAAAAAATCCATAATGAAAAACCACCATTTATTCCTGCAAGCCTTTGGGTGGGGTCACCATTGTGGAGTCTTGCCTTTCCTATTTATTTACGAATCTTGTATTTGAAAAACTGGGTTAATAACAGTGAGAACTTATTTTTATGTAATACTGATATTTATAGTTACAACACCCGACGAGAAACGTTCATCAAGTGTCAGTATCAACAGCTCACTACAATAAACCACATACATGTACGTTACTTAAACGCATTGCCATTTAATTTCAATTAAACAATTAAAAATTTGGGACATAAATTTGGGGAAAAATAAAATCTTTTTTGGCAAAACTGTTTTATACAAATAGAGACTATAATTGATCCCAAAAAAAAAAAATGTTTCCTTTAACAAAAAAAATGATAAAAATACAATGAATTAGTTATATTGCAGTTTTATTTTTAAAAAGACTTAAATCCTTGTAACAAGTAATGTACTTTGTTCCGGGGCAATGACCCCGTTCCATCGGTTTTTTTCTAGTTTCCCGATCCATTGAGCAAATTGAATTTGATTTGCTTCGGGCGTAAATGAGCTTATTTTGGGACGTTTTGTTGAGCCTTTGCTTTTGGTAGTAGAGAAGTGAGTTTCATTTGTTAGCAATAGAGAAAAAACAAATCCGTTGTTTTTGTTACAAATAAGTTTTTTTAATTCCAACGAAAATATTGATTTTGAAATATTAATCTCTCGCTTTTTAAAAAATTAAATTTTTATTACTATTTTTTCATCTTTCAATATTAAAAGTTAAATAGTTGGGGAAAGGGGTTTTAAAATCAAGAAAGGTGCAAATGATTTTTCCTCCATACTTTCAAACAGTTTTTAGGGTTTTTGACATACTAAACAAACAAACAAACAAACAAACGTATTAAAAATAAACAAATAAACAAATAAACAAATAAACAAATAAACAAATAAACAAATAAACAAATAAACAAATAAACAAATAAACAAATAAACAAATAAACAAATAAACAAATAAACAAATAAACAAATAAACAAATAAACAAATAAACAAATAAACAAATAAACAAAAAACAAATAAACAAATAAACAAATAAACAAATAAACAAATAAACAAATAAACAAATAAACAAATAAACAAATAAACAAATAAACAAAACAAATAAACAAATAAACAAATAAACAAATAAACAAATAAACAAATAAACAAATAAACAAATAAACAAATAAACAAATAAACAAATAAACAAATAAACAAATAAACAAATAAACAAATAAACAAATAAACAAATGAACAAATGAACAAATAAACAAATAAACAAATAAACAAATAGCGAGGAAAGTGGAAACTAGGCAAGGAACCAGAGGAGAGGCACGATGACAGATTGGGGGCCATTTTGTCCCTCTCCTGTCAACTTCTGTGCGCTTCGCAACTTCCAGTTGCTGCTCCAGTGACGAGAAGCAACACTCAAGGAAAAATTGTTTTGGGCTTTCGGCCTTTGTTGTTGTTTTGAGCAGTGGCATCGTAAGTGCTGTCACTTAAATGCCAGTGAAAAAATTTGGGAGGCAAATAAAGGTTACATGTCAGGGAAGAAAGAAAAATGTACATTAACTGAGGTGAGCTAATGAAAGAGGCTGTGATTCTATTATACCAGAATTGCCCGGGAGAGTTGATACCTAAAATAGTGCAATAATTGTTTTCTAGAGCAAAACAGGACAACAACAAAAAAAATGGCACAATGAGGTGGGTTATATAAATAAAGTATCTTCGAAGGCATGGGAAGACGAAGGAATTGTGGAACAGAATTTTGAAGAAATTATATCTCCTCAATATTCGAGTTCCATCCCTTCCCAACAATCATCAGAGGAAGGGGACTTTAATAAGTGGAGTATTTCCTGAAATACCTGTGGAGAAACAGTAATTTGTTTGACAAAAATGTGTAAATAGTGTAAATTTAGTAGAAATTCTTTTTTGTAAGTTAGAGAACATCTGGGGTAAATTAAGTGTTGTTGGAGGAGGCATTTGACATAGGACGAAAGTTGTGACGACACATGCAGTCATGCACCACTGTACCGTTTGTCTTTCCGTCACCGCGATCGGGCAGTCCTCGCCGCTCCTCCCAGCCGCTCTGAAATGCTCAGCCCCCGGCGTGGTAACGCCGCCCCCACCACAGCCTGCCCTCAAGTTGGTTCTTATTTTAATCGGACCAAAGTACATCAACTGTCAGAGGATAAAACATTACTGATATTTCGAGGAATCACCGTACACAAGAATTGCAAACTTACGTTTGGATCGTATTCGCCCTTGGCCTATTATGGGATCAATTATACCAGAATTGCCGCGAGAGTTGATACCCAAAATAGTACAATAATTGCATTCAGAGCAAAAACAAGAATTACAAGTTGCAGGAACTAACAAAATATTAAATTTGTCCGAGGAATTTAAACAGCAATGAATCCAGAGAATGTAAAAAGTGCAAGAAATCAGTAGAATGCACATCACATCAAGTTTTTGTAAAGATAGCGAAAAGCATTACTGAACTGAATACATACATTTTCAAATCAACATTCACAATATATGAAAGGTATGCTCTCATTTTCCACTTTATGAAAGAAAAACATATTTTTAATGCACTGATGGATTTGATAAATTCATATTTATAATTTAAATAACAAATTAATCGATAAAATATGTTAAGAATGTAAGTCAATAAAAACCGAATTATATTTATGCCAGAAAGCATTTACGCAACGAAATTTTCCCTGTTTTCTCCCAGGCGACCAGTTACGTTCGTTTGCAAGACGCGATCTTTCCCGGGTTAATACTGACATTTTGTGAAAATTCATATCATGTTTAACGTTTTATACTTTGACTTCAAAAGTGCTTCCTAACTAAAATTGTCACCGCACGCCACTGTACAATATAATGGGTCAGGTATACTAACTTTTCCCTTTTTCTCCGTGATATAAATTCTATTCGCTACTCTACAAAACGATAAGGTGTTATTCTCGAAGCATGTTAATGTGATCGTAACAACTTGATGTTTGTGAACTTCCAAAACTACGCCTTACAAGTGTCTTGATCACGAAAAATTACCATTGTCTACATTTTCTACGAATACTAGAAATTCTAAGATTTTGCGTTCATGTTTCAGCACGTTTACTCTTTTATTTTCACTGAGAATGATTCTCAACATTGTAATACTCAAGACAATCGAAAGAATTGATTCACGGCTAGGTGCTATTAAGTGATACTTTTTCTCAAGGAGTCTTTTCGCGGTGCAACGCCACTGCAACTTTACTGGTCGTCAAAGTCCACTGTTAATATTGAGTGTCCAAGCTAGAATGGATCCACGTCAATCAATGCAAGGCAATAGCCTCATTACCACAAGATAGACAAGTAATGTCTCATCTGTTGATAGCGTAATGTCAAAACGCTATCCAAAGTTGTTGTTTTACTACCTCCACTGCCACTACCTACAACACTTAAGACTGGCGTATTCCAAATTAGAAGTTCCTCAAATCTGGAGGAATGTTCACCTACAGTAATTAATAGTAAAGCCAATACAAGTGACCCACCTCAATAAAAAAACTATCCTTATTCGGTTATATATAGTATTTTTTGTTTGAAATGCTTGATTGTCTAGATCCTACAATCGCTAAAAATCAAGACAAGATGTGCCAGCCAACTACACATAATCTTTTTCGACCGGTTTAGTATTCGACACCATAAAATGTTTACTAAGACCTATGTGTACAGGATTGGGCTTTTGAGTTTGGGCTCAGTTGCCCCTCTGCAGGGCGCTGAGGACCACCACGCTGACCCCAGCAACACCGGAATGAGTAAAGGCGCCGCAGGAAATCCCGGCGAAAGGTAGGCCGGTCCACCCAGCTCCCACGAACACAGCAAGCATGTCTGTAGGCTAGTCCGAGATCATGCAAAAGATATACTGGGCGTAACGGTTGGGAAGATGATTCAACACTAGACAAAAACTTTATCCACATGTATTTCGTAATAAAATCTATAACAATTTCAATGTGTTACTGTTTTGTAAACTAACTTGAAAAGAAGAAGTTTTAAAAATTATACAAATTACGGTCTTTATTAGGCTAATTATGTTGTAATTAAAAGCGTGAACTATCATTACTTTTCTTAAGGTATATTATAACCGAAACATGCAAACATTCTAAATATTATTTAAGAACGTTTTCCTATATTTATTAAATGAATACGCCTACATTGAAAACAAAACGAAAAATTTTGATTTTATTTTGAGAGAAAAGGGAATTTTGAGTAAGATATAGGTCATGAGTTTTGACATCACATTAGAACTACTAGCATCTCCATTGCTTCAATTCTTTTTCACATTACAACAGATAATTCCAACTTTTTTTCTACCATTAGTATTTACATATTTTAGATTCTATTTGGTCAAAAAATTTAAAAAATATAAAATTTTGAAAATCAATTTTTCTTCCTGAAAGAATTGGTTCAAATGTATAGTTTTAGTTCATGAAACGAACATATATATCTTAATTATAACAAAAAGAATCAAAGAGTTATCTAACATAGAAATGGAGATACGATGTGTCAGGTTTCCAATGACAGCCAACTTTCGGAAATGGCTTTAAAGTTTGTAATCCCTTTTAGAAAGCTCCATGCTGATCATTCCTTCTTTTCCTATGTCTATATGTTCACTTATTTTATTTCACACTTTTAAATATCTTCTATTCGTATTGTATGGGGTCAGTTTTTCGCTTAGTTTAATGTTTTAGGGAACCACGCCCCTTCTTTAAAGGCAATGCAAGTATATGTGATGTGCTGCACTCTGTGCTACCTTCTGCTATGTTATCTGACTCTGCTTTTGTGTGCTGTTATGTGCTATAAGCTGTATTGTCCTTCTCTGTTTTGTATTTCTTCCTATACCATTTGTTTATTAATTTAGTATTTAATTAGTAATTTTAATTAGTAATTAGTTAATTTAGTATTTATTATATTCAATGTTTTTCTTTTGTAAATTAGTATCTACCTCTGTACATCTATTTCATGTTAGTAAGAGTTTTCATATTAGTAAGCTAGTTTTAGGAATTCTTAATTTATAATTAAAAAAAACTTTTTCAAAATTAACGAAGTTTTTCGGAAAGGATTTCAAGAAAACTAGTAGATTTGTAAAAAAATTATGTGTAAAATACATAATACTGTACAAAATATGTGATGAATAATTTAGATATTTGTTAAGATTTCAACAGTTCGCCCAGATCACAAATTTCAGAACAGAACATAGAAACATATGTAATTACTTTGGGAACGGACTCTACCCATGAGATCGTCGGGCAGTCCCCGGAAAGAGGTTTTTTGACATTACTGAAGATTTTCTGTTTTCACATTTGTCTATAGAATTATATTTATCCTATTTCAGTGTATGATATGGCTTTGGGATTCGGGAGACATCTCGCCTGGTGCTATTTTACCACTTTTTCAAATTTGTCCGCAAGTTCAAAACAGTTTTGAAATTAGCTTCAGCGATTTTACTTGGGAAAACAGATTCATCAGGTGAAGCTTATCAAGGCGGCAAACGCCGTTTTGAAATAAAAAATCGAGTCGCAGGATAAAAAAAGTGTGCGTAATGCGGTGGCCTCATCGTCCAAGAGCGCATAGATACATAGATAAGAATAATAGCGCTATTTACAATTTTTACTACCGGTCATGACCAAGGTGACATTTTATGTTACAAAGAATTAATCGATGACGAAACATAACGTTTCATTTTGAAAAGAAAAGCTGATTATCATTTTTAGCAACTTGAAATCCATAATTTAACAATTTCTTTCCAGAAACAAATTTCAGATTCCTCGCTATTTCCTTATGGAGAGCGGATCGAATGATCGTTTCTAGGAAGAAAGTAAGTACCGGCGACGATTATTTTCGAAGAACCAACCGGCAGGGGCTAGTATGATAATTATTTCCTTTAGATGTGTTATGGAAATTTAAAATCGCAACCCTTTCCTGGCGCCCAAAAATGATATAAATTGGAAATCGGTTGCAGAAATAATTCAACAGAAACGGAGAGTTTTTCAATGCATTCATGTAACTATGTATGGTTGATGGCATGATATCATACGTACACAAAATACACAGTAAAAATGAGGATAACCCCCCTGGGCTCCTCAATGTGAAACCAAGGTGGAGCGTTTAGGGGTTATTGCTGGTGATTTGTGAATAGTTCTTTTGAAATTCCCGAGTTTCTTCCATGATACATTTCGTTTGGTATTTGATATCTTTTTCATCTTCCTTTCTAACCCCAGCAGTTCTATTGTCTATTTTCTTTTGAGATTCGTTTTAATATTTTGTTAATTATTTTGAGGATTGTCTTATAGCATACGGGAAAGCAATTGCTTTGTTATTTCCGCAATCTCGGCTGTCGCCTTTCTTTGATAATGGAATAAACAGTGCGTTTTCCATCTGTTGTCACTCTTTTTCCCTTTCCAGATCACATTGCATAATTGTGTTCGTTCCCATGATTTTTCTCTCTGCCTTTGAGTACTTCCATTAGGATATTATTTACAACCCCGGGGGCTTCCCAAATTTTTTGTTGTTTTGTCGCCCAAAGCATTTTCTCTAGAAAATCTCTGGTTCATCTTCGTAATCATCAATGTTTATTCAACCTCTACTTGAAAGTCCTCAAAAGCTACTTCGGGCCCCTCTTTCATGTGTCTTCATCTACCCATCTTTTCATGTCTCTTCTTTCGTTGTAATTATTTTGCCGTTTTAATCCTACTCCCATGGACCGAATACCGAAATAATCCCCGGGAGAGATATACCTTTATATTTTTGTCTGACGTTTTATATTATATACGATATATTATACTTTTAATCAAAATACCTTTAAAATACTGGTATAAGAAAATAAGGTATTAAAAATACCCGTATTTATAGAGGTATTTTACATTTATCTGACGTCTATACTGGTAAAATACCTTATTTAAAGGTATTTATACCTTTATTATCCCATAAGAAAAAGCCGGCATTTCAAAAGAATCATACAGGGGAATTCATTTTTTTTGCTGAGAGGGCCCCAGAGGAACAACTATTGACACGGCAGAGTTTCTGACCGGGAGGTCCTAGATTTATGGTAACTGGGTTCCTCACTCATATGCATAGCGCCCAGTGCTTGAAAACTTTCCTCTTTGGCTCTAAAACACTCCCACGGCCACATGTACCGACACCAGTTCAATTTGTCGCCACCACGTACGAGCACCAAAATAAGAAAAATTTACTTGACCGATGCCTGAACAAATTGTCCAATTTTTGATATGTAAACGGCATTGGACTCCTTTTTAAAATAGAATTTACGCTATGAAGCCGGTTTTTTTCAAAAATGATTTCCAAAAAATTTTTAAATTCTTCTCCTAGTTTCGGGAAGAAATTAAAAAATATAGACCTATAGCGCGATGATGACGTGCTTCCTGAATCCTACGCCGTGTCAATCATGCAAATCGGATGAATAGGAGCAGCGTAAAGGGAAATTTGGAAAACACCTCACCCCACCTTCCCGATCCACGCCGTTGCGGCGCCCGACCCTTGTGCCCCCTACCTCCACGCGGCCGAACGACTAAACATACACAATTATACATCACACAAACAAACACACAATGACATACAATTACTGCCTCAACTTACGAATTGTTTCATTTACTACTCCCGGTGCCAGAATTATTCAAAAGTTCCCAATACACAAAACATGTCCTCACTTTTCAATTATTTCCCGCAAAATTCCACCAAGTCCCGCATCTATAATTTACAATGACCTCTACGATGTGCACGGTACGCGGTCTAAAGCTCCTCTCTTCAAACATTACGAAGTTCAACCCTCCATAACTTTCATACCTTCTTGTAAGCATACAGGAACGCTCAGCCTGTATGCCTATGCCCTCAACATTTACACTTTTTACGAAGAATTTAATAAATTCTTGTCCTCAATTCCCCCCAAAAAATTATGTGACAGTCTGGTATGTCACAGAAAATTATTTAATTAAAAAAAAAGAGTATACATGTACTTTCGCGACTGACTGAAGAGCGTTTGACTGCTTTGACCACGAATTAATGTGGCTGTCGCTACAAAAGATGGGAGTGTCAATTGTACTTATCAAGTCACTATGTACGAATCAAGATAGAAAATCACGAATAAGCGTAGGGCAAACAGCTAGTTCCTCTTCAACATGGGAGGAAGACAAGGATGCGTACTGTCACCAGGGTTGGGGGATAGAGGACCAAGGATGCATAAAGAATATTTTTTGAGAATGGAAAAAATATGGAAAATGGAATATGCATCAGAATTGGAAGAAGGCAAATCAACAACTTGAGATATGATGATGAACCCCGCATTACTGATAAAGGAAGATCTTGAATGATTAGTAATCAAAGTAGCGGAAGAAAACAAGAAAGGGTCTTTAAAATTTTATAAGGCAACAACATATAAATGTTTGTCAACTGGTAAAAAAAGAAGCCTGAACATCAACGGAGCAGCGACATTACATGGCAGACGAAGTTAAATACTTATGAATTACAATAACAAACTCTGGATACTGTACAGAAGAACTAAAGAGAAGAATAATTTTTTGGAAAAGCAGCGGAAAGAAATTTAAATAAATTCACAAAATATGCAGGCATATTACGTAAGACCAGTGCTTAATTTGTAAAATGTTAGGTCCCGAACGCGCTCCAACTTATTTATTAATTTAATAGAAATAGTTATATATTTAAATATAATTTAATAATTATCACCGAGGAACAGGAACGACGTTCCGTCGGTTCCGTCAGAAATCAAGCCCGCTTAAGACCAAAATCCAAATAATCAAGAAAATAGCATTTCTAATCCTGATTTTGGTGAAAGCTGGACATTGAGAAAGGCCGAAAAAAGGGAGATGCTTTTAAGTATGGGCCACGGAAAAAAATTAAATGAACAATGGGGGGAGAAAAAAACAAATGCCAAAATATTGAAAAGAAACAACATTCTCTAAAAGCCAAAGACAAAAATTGAAAATAAAATATTTTGGACATACTATGAGTCGAACAAAACTCTAGAAAAGAATATTATTCTTTGGGAAAGGTAGAATGAAGGGAAAGAGGGAAGAAAAAGATGTAGGTGGCACAATGAAATAATTAGGTTTCCAACCACACATGACCAGACATGTGTGATCAAGACAGAAGAGTCAAGAATACAAAGCGACAATAACACAACAAAAGGAAAAGGGAACTCGAGTCCGAGGAACAATGAACAAATTGCTGGCATCCTATTACCCCTGTTATCCAGAGAGGCTAACGAGGGATGGCTTGCAATCTATGTTCTAGTACTATTTCTCTGCGCGTCCAGAACGCGCGAAGAATTGGGACCTGCAGATAAAAGGAGAGGTTCTCACAGCCGCTGCTTGGCCGGGAGTGGAGCCGACAAATAGACATCATCGCACTGAACAGGGTGTTTGATACCCGCAGTCTTTCATGCGTACATTCTGCCATTTGAGGAAGAAGTCGCTGAATTATTGGCGCGTCCCCTCCCAGATTCGGATAGCAAGAAAAGCGAAGGCATGATACTCATGTAATACAAATCAAAACATCGATGTTCAAAATTAAAACATCTCTCAAAAACCTGGTTTAGTCAATGTTCAAAATTAAAAAATCTCTCAAAAAACCCCGAACAAGTTCGTGCGGATGATAATTTGTTTTGAGAGGGGGTGATTGTTAATTTATAATTTGATTTAGACAAAATGGCAGAAGATAGCAAAAGAATAAAAGCTAAACCAAGCCTGAAAACTAGTGCTCAAATGGGTACAGGAATGGGCGAGAGGTTTACACCTAGAGTGTTTTGTTCGCCGCCCTCCGAGTAAGGAGAATGTAGAAATGCCAGAAAATCCTATCATCTCTTGGGCCGAAGATAGTCTACTGGTATAAATGTTACTGAAAGATGTACGATGTTTAGAAAAATAGTATCTCAATGAAGAAATGTAATAGTTGCCGAATTAATAACTGCATGATAAAACAATTTTCCGCCTCATAGACGGATATTCCTCTTCTAGTGTGTAATCCTGTCTAAGGGTTAAAGTTTTATTGCTTTCAAGACAATTTAATTCATGAAAAGTACATAAATGTGTTAGAATACAATGATTTACACTAGATCTTCTTACATTATCATTTACGTAGTTTGTACCAAAATGACGCGCGGGGAAATTTGCATCTTCAAATTTAACAAATTTTATATCAATAAAACTTACCATGAAAGCTGGGACATGTCATGATTCTTAAAACTAGATTTCAATGTTTGTTACAGCGTTAGATTCACGATGCATCTCGCCGGTGCGCAATTTTACTTTTTAAAATTTGTCCGAAAGTTCGAAAACCGATTTAAATTAGCTTCGGCTATTTTTTTAGAGAACAGATTCATCAGGTAAGTTAGTATTTTCGGTACATTTAGCCTGAAGCTCTAATTCCCGGTTCGCCACTTACATATGTTATAGTGTCGTACATTTTTAGTGTGTGCGTGTATGTAGGGGGCGAGGCAAGGAAGAGGAAGGAAAGAAAATCTTTGTTCTGCACATTGCTTGTAAACTCTAGAAGCTTAAAGTGCACACTACTTTTTAATAATATTTTATGTATTGAAAAACTGAAAAACTGTAAAAAAAGTAAAAAGATATAAAAAATTTCACTAAGCCTCAGGGAACATTGCCGGAATTATTTGCCCATCTTCAATATAAAATTTTTAAAAAAACACCGACTACGCTGACCATCGCAAAGGAGAACCTTAAATGCCTAAATGTAAAAAAAATGTAATGTAACGAATATTGCGTCATCCGCCGGCGCCACCCCGAGGTGCCTGTGATCGCGGGTTACGTCATCTGCCGGCGACCACGAACTGCCCGTGAGCGCGGGTTGCATCACCTGCCGGCGGATTACTCCAGAACAGTCGCGGTGTTCGGAAGGTTCTGGATTGTCTTGACAGGTATAAAACGCGACGGCCGGCGACCGCGAGTCAGTCTCAGTCCGCAGTGGAAGCTGAACTATGAACATTGTGCATCGCGGGAATAATGTGTGCAGTGATTGTGCTCTGTGACGTGAACCGTGGTCAGTGTATCGTACTGTGGTCGGTGACGTGAACTGTGACCAGTGCATCGAACTGTGATCAGTGCAGTGAACTGTGACCAGTGCATCGAACTGTGATCAGTGCAGTGAACTGTGCCAATGCTTAGGACTGTGCGAGTGTGCAAGAGAAGTGTAGTGTAAATAAATGAAGAGAAGTGTAGTGTAAATAAATAATCAAGTGTTTTCAGTGATTGTGTTACGAAACAAAATAAACGTTTTTGTGAGAATAATATGAGACTTTTAATTCACCACCTAAAACGTAACAATTGGTGTCGGGTGTGGGGTATAACGAGTGGTGAATTAAAACATTAATCAATATGAGTTTCACAAAAGTTTTACGATCTGAAAGTGGCCGAGTTGAAGAGAGAGTTAGAAGAGAGGGAACAAGACACTTCCGGAACGAAAGAAATTTTAAAAGAACGTCTGGCAAACGCGATGACGGCAGCAGGCGGGGATCCAGAGATTTTTCTCTTCGAGACAACAGGAACTTTTCGGACCTGTCCAGAATTTTAAAAGGAAATTGATGGAAAATTCCAGAAGTAACGCCGTCGATATTCTAGAGACAATACGACCGATGAACAGTCAAACTTCGAGCAAATTGTCAAGAGACTCGAAACCCGGTACGGGCAAGCGCACCTGGAAGTATGTATTTTACCCAGCTAAGAAATCGTGTTCAGAAGCCTGGAGAGTCTTTAAGAACTGGAACCCGATATTTCTCGTCTGGTGCGCCTTGGGACCCTGATGCTTCAGAAATTTCCCTGCAACGCACAGCCGTCCGGTGCTTTATTGAAGCGCTCCATGATGCAGAAACACAACAAGCATTGAGACTAGCAAGACCGAAAACCGTAGCTGATGCATTAAGTCAAGCACTAGACTTCCAGGTTGCAAAAGAGCATCGAAACGTGACGGACGAGTGCGAGAATTAAAAACTGGTTGATACATATGACAAAAAAATATTTGGAGGCAATGGTGGAGAGGTTGGTACGCATTTCTAGTGGCAAAAAGCGACAACCTCGATGTTGGAATTGTGGAGAATTAGGGCACGTGAAAAGTCGATGTGACCGTCCACTGAAGCAACAAGGAGAGCAGTAGTCTGTAGGTAAACCTAGCAGCCAGCAGGAAAACTAAAACAGGTTGATGGAATCATCCATCGACCTGTCAAACAAGAGCCCCACCTACGAAATACACGTCAAGTCCATTCGACACCGTTCTGACAGCGTTTACGTAGATGCGCTCGTAAATGGAACCCATAATTTTGGATACTGGTGCAACCAAGAGCATTATACGAACCGATTTTCCCAACTCATCTCAACATATGCCGTCCAAATGGAAGCTTCGAACAGCCACTGGTGACTCAGCGAATGTTGTTGGAAAATGGATGCCTCCTTGCCCTTGGATCTGTTGCTTTAGTCATCGTCTGCTGGTCGCTGATATAGAAGAAGCAATTTTAGGAATGGATATTATGACGACATGTGGATGTCGCTGGATTTACGACACGGTGTGCTGAGACTCAACGAAGTGGAGGTGGTTTACATTCACGTAACAACATTGCCGTGAATGTAATTACGGTTGACGACGTAATCTTGACGAAGCGAGAAAATGTTTATAGAAGCGAGCCCTGAGGGCGACGTTCCAGCTGGAGAGATTGTTATTCTGGAACCTAGAAGTCACGACGAAGACATTGGTCGAGGAATTCTAGTGGCCAAAGAACTGGTCAGGAGTGAATAGAACAATACCGTGAGAATAATGAACATTAATCACTATCCTGTTAAGTTGAGAAAGGAACAGTGATTGGTAATTGTTCTACGGTATCCTCGGTTTTGAAGAATGTGAACCGTACCGAACCACCACCTAAAGCAATTCCTGAACGACTGCAGAATCTGGTTACAGAGGGCATGTAAAGGCTTATCTCGGAAGTGTCATAAGGCTGAAGACCCAACGGCGGTACCGGGCATGTCTTTGAATGCAGTGACGGTGTAAAAGGAAATACTGATATTTTTCGTCACCGAATAGACACCGGAAACGCCACCCGATTCCCCAAGCTGCTAGAAGATTACCTCTGTCAAGACGAGAAGAAGCAGATGAGATTATTAAAGAGATGAAGAAGGATGGCGAATCGAACCATCAAAGTCCGTGGCTTCTCCGTCGTATTGGTAAAAAAAAAGACGGGTCGACTCGGTCTGTGTCGATTTTCGACAGCTCAACAATGTAACGAAGAAGGATAGCTATCCATTGCCCCGTATTGACGACATTTTGGGACACGCTCTCTGGGGCCAAGATCTTCTCGACACGACCTGAAAAGCGGATACTGGCAAGAGAATTAGATCCCAGAGATCGAGAGAAGACTGCATTTAACATCGGATCAGGTTTGTGGCAGTTTACAGTAATCCCTTTTCCGGACTGTGAATGATCCAGCTACATTCGAAAGATTGATGGAAACAGTGCTTGAGGTCTGTCGTGGGAGACATGTCTTGTCTCCCTCGACGATATAATTGTTGTTGGAAAATCTTTCGAAGACACATCAATAACCCGGAACAGGTGTTCAAGAGGTTGGAAGGAGCGAACTTGAAACTCAGCCCAAAGAAATGCCATTTATTTCGGAAGCAGGTGAATTACCTTGGACATGTAGTATCTGGCACGGGAGAGAACCTGATCCGGAGAAGGTTAAAGCCGTAAAGGAATGGCCCGGGCCGAAGGATAAACATGAATTGAGAAGTTTCCCGGGTCTATGTAGCTATTATCGCCGCTATGTTTTGGATTTGCCAAATCGCAAAAACCCCTGACTCACTGACCGAAGAAAAACGTTTGTTTCAATGGGATCAAGATTGCCAACGCGCTTCGAAAAGCTTAAGCTCCATGCTGAGTGCCCCTATATTGAGCATCCACTACCTCAAGGGAATTATGTACTTATACTGACGCAAGTAACGTTGGTATTGGAGGGGGATTATCGCAGATACAAGATGGACGAGAGAGTAACGGTTATTATAGTAAATTGCTATCAAAGCCTGAACGCAACTATTTAAAACCGAAGAGAATTACTTGCTGTGGTGAAATCCGTTGAACACTTCTACAAATTCTCTACGGTAAAGAATTTCTTTTGAGAACGGATCATGTTTCTTTGAAATGGCTGCTGAACTTCAAGAATCCGGAAGGTCAAGTCGCCAGATGGATTGAAAGATTGCAAGAATTCACATTTAGAATAGAACATCGAAACGGAAGTAGTCACGGAATGCCGATGCCCCTCCAGAAGACCGTGCCCTGAAAACTGCAAGCAATGTTGTCATGGGAAGAGATGTTCCTACCAAGGTCACTGTCAGTAATGACCAATGGAACCCTGAGAACTTCAGAAAGATCAGAAAGAGGACACAGAATTGAAAACATGTTGGAAATGGAAAATAGCGGACGGAGACAGTTGGCAAGAAATAGCTCCTGTTCTTCAGCAGTAAAATCGTATTGGGCAGTGGGATTGATTACTGAAGAGGGATATTCTTAAACGAGTTCTGAAAGTGAAGACGGCTCTCAGAAGAGGACGCAGATATTGTTACCAAGAGTAAGGGTTCCTGAAATATTGAGGGGAAATTTCATGATGGAACTTCGAGGACATCTCGGTATAACGAAAACATTAGAGAAAGTCCGCGAACGATTTTACTGGGTTAATTCAAGCAAGACGTAAAAATGTGGTGCACAAAAATGTCAAGTTTGTTCTACCAATAATGTCACATAAAAGAGAAGAGCAAGATGAGGCAATACAACGTTGGGAGTCCTTTCCAACGAATTGCCATTGACTTGGCCGGCCCATTTCCAATGTCAAATGATGGAAATAAATACATACTGTGGCCATGTATTATTTCAGCAAGTGGGTTGAAGCATATCCCCTACCCAACCAAGAGGCCACTGCTATCTCCGAAGTACTGGTTAAGGAATGGGTGAGTCGATTTGTGCCACTGGAATTGATTCAGATCAAGGACGGAACTTGAATTGCAGTGTTTCAAGGGGGGTGTGAACTTCTTGGAATAAGAAAACAAGAACGACAGCCCTATATCCGCAGTCAGACGGAATGGTGGAACACATGAACAGAACAATGGGAAAATATTTAGCGAAGGTCGTCCAGATCAACGCGACTGGGACCAATACATACATCTTTTTCTTTAGCTACCGCTCATCTGTTCATGAGACAACTGGGGAAACGCCCGCCAATATCCTCTTCGGCCGGGGGCTGCGTCTACCATGTGATCTACAGTTTGGTTGTAAAACCACGAAGAAACAGCCGGGGAAGACTTTGTAAATGACCTAAAACGGAAAATGGACGTAATTCATAACCAGGTGCGTGAAAGAATTCAAATTGCAAGTGAAAGGATGAAAGACCGGTATGACATCAAAGCTGAAAGAGGAGGTTATCAACCTGGAGATCATGTCTGGCTGTTTAACCCCCAACGACGCCGCGGTTTGTGTCCAAAATTACAACGACAGTGGGAAGGACCGTACGAGGTCGTGAAGTGGATAAATGATGATGTCTACCGAATTAAAAAATTGCCGAATGGAAAACCACGAGTCGTTCATTTGAATCGGCTGGCCCCGTACGCAGGAAGTAAGGAAAATGATGAAGAAAAGACCGCACGAGTTTGTGAGCTGGACATGCAAGAGTGCACATTTCACGAGTTTATGTGTCAGTATAATGAAAAGCATCAAGCGCGTTATGGGGTAACAATGGAGGTGCAACGGGATCTGTTTGCGCTACCCCAGGAATATGCATTGGCGCATTGTGTCGCCCAGGATTTAGATATGACCAGAGGTGTTTACTGTATTCAAGAGAAAATACGGAAGGATAGAAGAATTAAAGAACCAACAACCAGATATTGGGAAGGTTCTGCATCTGCACGACGTCAGTCGCTATGTTTATTACCTTGTCACAAAAAGTAAGTTATATCACAAGGCATCCTATGAAAATCTTTGGGAAACTGATTGAATTACGCCAACAAGTACTGCAAGACAACGTCCAGAAGATTGCCATGACAAAACTGGGATATGGTTTTGATAGACGAACGGAGAATAGTGAGAAGATGTTGGGAAATACTGTTCCAACACGATTAGCATCGTAGTCTGCGGCTACCACCACGGAATGTCGCCATAGCCAAAAAAGACAATTGACTGCCACTTCTTCTAACTGCCAACTGCACTAGAGGCTCCAGCTGCAAGTATCGGCATGATTTCACTAAACGCGCTCCGAGACGGATCGCAACTAAGGAGGGGGTAGTGTAACGAATATTGCGTCATCCGCCGGCGCCACCCCGAGGTGCCTGTGATCGCGGGTTTTCGTCATCTGCCGGCGACCACGAGCGCCCGTGAGCGCGGGTTGCATCACCTGCCGGCGGATTACTCAGAGAAGAGTAGTGTAAATAAATGAAGAGAAGTGTAGTGTAAGTAAATGAAGAGAAGTGTAGTGTAAATAAATAATCAAGTGTTTTCAGTGATTGTGTTACGAAACAAAATAAACGTTTTTGTGAAAATAATACGAGACTTTTAATTCACCACCTAAAAACGTAACAGTAATATTAAATACTCTTAATTTTGATATTTTTAATATTACAAAATCTTCATACTATTTACAACAATTATACAATATTATGAGAGTGATGACTTCCTCTGCTATTATCAATTATTTTTTCTTCTATTGCCCTGCTAAGCTCCTAAATTCATTCAATGTTAAATATTTTATTAATTTCACTTTCAATTTTCATAATGGGTTTCCACATACATTTTACTCCTTACCTGGTGCATGTGTACGTGTAATTCTATACATAATTACGATTCCTTAAAGTTCTATTGATTAAAATCAATTATTGAATTCATAGCAACTGCTATAAAAATAACAGCCTTTTCTTTTCTCAAGAAATAAAAGTTTATTCTGACATTTTTACAAATTCTAAGGAGCTCATTAATGAAATGATTAAATTATGTAGTGGCAACAGAGATCTTGTGATACTCTATGGCTAAAATTTCAGGATATAAGAGATATCAACCACAATAGTAGGCTATGTAAATTTACTATGTAGAAAATTCAGAAAAATTTGAAATGATTAACTTTTTTTCTGTACAAATATAAAGATCCCGTACGACTTTGAATGAAGTTCATAACCTTATTTCGATGACTTCTCAGATGTACTTCTCGGATGAATTCGGGGTAGATGTTGTCCATGGAATGCCCTCGATATCCCTATTATCGCGTTCTTGCCTATCATTAGAATAAATTTAAAATGTTCCTGCAATATCTTCAACTATTTGGTACTTTATAGATTTAATTTCCCTTAAAACCACGCGAATAATAACTTCGATCTCAAATTTCAATGACAAATATTACCATTATAATTTAATGCGAATAATAACTTCGATTTCTTACTCTGTACAATGCCAAGCTATCAAAACTAATTACAAGTTACCCACCTCACTATCATTTAACTAATACGACAGTCTACGCTTAAAAGATATTCGCACCGCACCGATTGCTTTCGATATGTTCAATTTGTACCCTTTTAGAGAATGCTTGTTCTCATCTTCCTACAAAGTCATGGCCTTCCACAACATTCACATGCAACGTCTCCGGACTGTATCTCCTCAAATGCAGTGCTATGAAACCAAGCATGAAATATACACTTTATTTAATGGTTGCCCTAACAACGTATGGGCTTGATTCCCGAATCTGCATCCAATCCCATCGTATTACAAACGCTTGTTGCCGATATTTCCATTCAAATAAAACCCGGGTTCTTGGCTTATAACTAAATTAACAAAATTGAAATCCTTGTCCAAGTAACGTGGAACAAATTTAATGATGTGAAATCACACTGCGATTTGTTATGAAATATTTTGAAAATTTCATAATTATAATGAACTTGCTTACCTACGGAAGGTACGAGATGAAATATACCAGGCAAAGGCGGTGGTAAGGTAGGTAGCTGCAATCGCCAACCACAGTTCAGTGCTGAAGCATCGGATAAGGACAGACCAAACTGGCAGCACTTGGGGCCCCTGGGCACGAGCAATTCAACGTCGGCATCGGGTATGGCGGTGGAGATAGTGTCAACCTGCGCGAAGGAAAATAAATAATATCCAGCGAAAGGTGTCAGAAAGGCTGCTGAAACGGCCTTGTATCTGAAAAGTCCCTTGTGCCCGTTTCTTTTCGAACTCAAATGTTAAAGGAATAAATATGTGTCCTGCTAAGATGCCTGCTAGGAAGTCAAACTCTGTAACATCCACATCTCTAAAACACTCCCTGACATCCGTAACTTTAAAAAAACAGAGACGGCGGATTATTTAATTGCATGGTAGAGTATTTTAAATTCAGTTAAATTTGCTGTTGCTACAGCTACCACTGCTGCTTCCCATCCGACCTGGTGAACTCAACTTTACCGTTTTTATCATAATTTGTACGTGTAGAAAATTTAGGGTATTCGTGAGTTGGAATACTGAAATCTAAATCTCTAAGAAATCACTTTGTATTTGTTTCATAATATGATTTTTGTAGGATCTATTAATCAGTATATATTTGTTTACATCGATAGTTAAAGGATTAATTTACTTTAAAGTGAAAAGAAACTGGATGAAATTAAGACATTAGATATTTAACTCAGAGGACGTTCTTAGAAGGATATTATATACAATTTACAGTTTTCATTTCTTTTGGCTGACCTGTCAGTTATATAGGTATTTCCAGAAAACTACAAAGAAAATAATCGTTTTTCGTCTATAGCGAAGGGGCAACAGGGCAACGTGCTCCAGGCTCCGTATTTTGAGGCCCGAAACTATTTCCTTTACCACAAAGTGTATCTACTTCTAACTCAAAATTAACGAATAGCAATATTGTATTTTATTATAATTTATTATAAATTGTTATAAGCAAATTTATGAAAGTGTATACAAATTTTATATATATATATATACGATACCGAATATTATGCCTCGGATAATCGCAAACAAAATGTTGCGTAATCACGAGCTGGCGCCTTTTGCGTCTTTTCTGAGCCATCGGGTGGCTAATTCGTTCGCGCGATTCTCGCCGGACACCTCGGCGCCGGGCAGGCGAGGGGGCTGTGTTTGATTTCGCCAGCGCCGACGCGGGTCTATCCATAGGATCTAGCTGGGAAGGGGGGCTACGCAGTTTGGAAACTCCGGGAGGGACCACCTGCGTTTGTTTGCCAAAAGTGTGCGAGTGAGAGCGCATCGCGGAAAATTCCGCTCGACACCGGCGAAACGCAAGAGATTATTGGACCAAATTTAAGTAAGACGTAGGAACCTTTTGCCAATAGAAGCACGTTTTAGTAAAATTTCGGAAAACTTCTAGAACATTTGGGAAACTGGGGGGGAGAAAAGGCTTGTGAGCGCTGGCATGCGCCGGAGAGGCAAGACAGAACGGTGGGAGAGATCACTGTAGGCGGGTCAGAGGTGCGAGGAGAGGTGAGCGCTGACGTGCGCTCAGCTCACAGAACAGCAGAGCGGAGAAGAGCGGTGTCCCTCTACTTTAAATTGAGGACAAGTGGCTCCTCCGGTTACTCATTAATCGAGTATATCTTTTTTATCTCTGCCGATACGCCCGCGTCGCACGTCATAATTTACGTGACGATTATTATCGCGCTATCGGACGCCTAAGTCTTGAGCTGTCGTCACCATCGCCGCCACCATGACTGCACCACCGCAGTCGCCGCTGCCGCGTCGTCACACTGCGCCACCGCCACCGTCGCCGCCGCGGGACCTCGGCACGGGACACGCCGTCGCACCCACGGGACACGCCGTCTGGCGTGAAGTTCGGCGACCTGTAGAGGTTGTTCACCCCAAGCGGACCTGCCTGCAAACGGTGACTGTGTTTTTGATTGTCGAGCTGCGACAAAATCTTCAGTACGCCCTTCAGGCGCAACGCTTGTTTACGAAAGAAACTCTAATCCAGAAAGTGCTCGCCGCGCATTGGCGACTTCCTTACAATATCAAGTTCCCTGTAATATGTTAGTTTTATAGCATAAAAATAGAAGAAGTAATTACTCACGAGCTCAGATCGTGATTTTTGTAAATTAAAAATCTTAATTCTTTCATTAAAGTTCATTTGTGTTCTAAATAATTTTTTAATTCATCACGTAGCTAAATCCGTCCACCATCTATTCTTCTAAAATCTACATGCTTCCTTAGCTAGCCGGCCACACGAGCCCAGGTAAGCACAGGTAGGTTCTGGGAGACCGGATTCGGTGCAATATATACCAATATGTGGTGACAATATTGGTGACATACCAAGATGTGGGTCATTTTTATTACATGTTATTTGTCGTAAATGGGCGGAAATGCTAGGGTAATTAAATAGGAATATGGCGCCTTAGCAACGGCGCCAAAGTTGTCAAGATAAATTCATCTGGCGTTGAAAGTGACGTCGTGACTAGTCAGATTTGAAAACGATTTGGGAGAGAGAGAGCAACGATAGTCTACTACTGCGGAAGTATGTCTGATATTTTTTAGACTAAACAGTAGAAAAGGGAAGCCGAGGCTCGAGTCGCTCGCGAATAGATAATTTGTGTAATTGGAACTTGTAATTTTTCATGAGATTGAGGAACGTTGGACTCCGAATAATTTTCAGTGTGTTAGAAGTATAACTTGTTATTTTTCGCGAGGGAGCTCTACTAATTATTGAACTGATAGAATATCGAACATTCACGAACAGTTTGGACTTTAATTATTTTTACAACACGTGGAAATTAGAACTTGTGAGAAGTATATAATAGGACTCGGAAATATTCTGGACAAGTGTGGTCTGGACAATTTAGAACTTAAAACATTTCCGTCGTAATAATTAAGAACTGGGTATTATTTTTGCAAGTTTAATCGAACGTTTAATCGAACTATGAATATTTGAAGTGTGATCAGTGGTCGGCAACGTTTCGTTTGAAAGAACAGGAGAAGAACGCGGTACTTCGACCTGAATTCGCATCACCGGGGAGAAGAGAAGATTGTCCTTCGTGGTGACGTCCATCAAGAAATACGCGAAGTACAGTGAAGTATAAAGGTTCGAACAAGGTCACAGACCAGCGACAGTCTTCTGTTGTAATTCATTTCAAATTTTTATTGTATTAACCAATAACTTAATTTTTTGAAAGAAAAAAAAGATTTTCATTGGCCAATTCGAGCTAATAAGTAGCTAGATAAAATATTTGTTTTCAGATTCCTCGGCACTTCAAGTGGATGGCAGATCGAGTAATCGGCTATCAGATATTTACAAAGAGCAATTATTTCAGACGCAATCCATCGACTTAGCGGGACAATATTTACTTTCTTTGAAGTTGATAATAGCTAAAATATTATCGTAACCTTTTCCTGGCGCCCATGTTAACATAAATTCAGAAACGGGTTACGATGAATCGCCCACTAGGATCCCGGATTAGATGACAAATGAAACGTCGATTAGACAACCCCATAACGCCACCATCAGCTACGAAAGAAGCCCAATAAACAGAGAGTACGGTACGCGAAGGCGGAGCGATGGCTTGTAATCGCGCCATCTACCCAATAGCTGAAGCCTGATCGTCCGAACTAGCGGATGTTTTTCTCTTCCGGGAAGTCACGAAAGAGAGGATATTCACCCTCCAAAATTTCCCCAGGCGCGAGTGCGCCATAAGTATCGCGGCGCGACTCGGAGAAGCTCTTGATTGCAGCATGACGGCGACCAGACGGAATTTCTATGACCGCGACGGCGATTGTAACTTGATGTTATAAAGCTTATTTTAACTTAGCAAGTTAGTTGAGAAGCGTGTTCGAAAAGTGAGGCACTAAGAAGTGGAGTGCACAAACATTTTCGCATTCACAATATTTAAGAGAGCAGTGACCTGAAATACTTCACCTGTAAAATTGCGCAGAAGGATTAACTAAATGCAGCATCTCATATTGCACGCTGAGACCACACACGCACAAAGTCTGGTAGGTAGACCGAGCAAATGTCACAAAAAATGCTGCAAAAACATAACTTCAGCAACATAATATTCGCTGATCGGAAGCGCGAACAAGCTTGTACGAGGCGCGGCAGAAGAAGGACGACCCCAGGAAGAGTGAAGCGAAAGATTTGGACTGGAACCAGAATCGTACGGGTCCGGAGACGTTTAATCGTACGAGTCCGGAGAAGGGTGTGGAAATTGTAGGCGTAGCAGAGTCCAGTGCGTTCGAGAGAAACTTGTAACGTCGTGGACAGCAAGCGGATACGCGTGGCAACGCGGGGCGAGCGGCAGAAAATCCCCAAGGTTACCTCACAGGCGAGCGATGCGGAGCTGTTAAGAAAAGAACTGGCAACTTTAATGCGGGGACTGCTGGCGAAAGAGAATAGGCCAAATACACGACAAGTCATGTTAAAAGTGGTGAAAAACCCAGAATAGGGGTGGGAGAATAATCTGAACGGTGTGAGTGGCAGTTTCAAGTTCGTTTACGGCATGTGTCATTAAATTATCCAAAGAGGCCATACCTTGTACAATTTTTTCTTAAATAATTAACACGATTTTCACATGTTGTACAGTTGATGTTATCTGAAAGAGTCGGTTTATCTATTGTGTTAAATTACTGCTTTCCAAAGATATACATATCACATTTACATATCCCATTTAAGGGGTCAGATTTAAGCAAACGTGTATTATTGTTGTTTTATTGTTGTTTTTTCTTTAGTAAAGTTCACAGTGTTACACTAAGTATGAAACCCAAGGTTAGCACCTGTGAACGGGATACCTTAAAAACGAGTAAAATTCATTTTAAAAAGCCGTGCACGGAAAACTAGAGAGTAAAAAGAGTAAAATAATTCTATAGATGAAAATTCTAGAACGAGGAATGAGCAAATTTTGTGAATTGTACAGAAAAGTGTGTTCAGGCAGTCGAGGCGACGCCAATTTTTTTTTTTTTTTTGTTTTGCGTTTTTTTCAGTGACCAACTACTTAAAGTGCATTATCCCAGTTATAAAATTGCGTCACTGTAATTTTTTCATTGAATATATGTTAATTTTATTCGTGTTTTAATGGTTCATTGTGTCAAGGGGTTCAGGACCTTTTCATACCCAAAAGGACCTGCTTGAGAATTTTAAGTCGCTTCACGAGCATTCATTCTATCAATGCCCACACCACGTGTGGAAGGTGGTGGATGTGCGAAATATATGTTATATATATATATATGTATATATATATATATATACAGTGCTTGATTTCTAAAAATTTCGAATCGGAACGCAGTTTCGTCGCGTTCCGCTACAAATCAATTCTGCACACACACACACACAACAATATCACACATACCATCAATATCACAATAACACATGTGTATATATGGGGGAGGAAACGAGCAGATGCACTCTCGTCAGCAAATACCGACACGCAGACGCATGCGAACATGTTGGTGTCGACGTAGTTGAAGAGCAATGATGAAACCCGGAGAGGCAGGTGGCAGCTCGCCCTTTTTGGAGAAAACGTATCCGCCGTGCGTGAGGTTGCAGCAAGGGAGGCCCAGGCTCTGCTCAAGCGCGCGGCGAGCACTCCGCCAGGGTCGCGCGGCACCACCGCGCGCAGGGCGGGCGCCAGCGTCGCCAGGAAGTCCGTCGACATGGCCACCAGGTTCACGGCCGTGCCCACGCGTTAACATGCACTCGCGCATCGTCATTCCGCGCACCGCGGAAGCGGAACTGATGACACACGAGAGTATTCGGACGTATGATGATGATGATGATAACACACACACACACACACACACACACACACCATACACACAATAATGTCGCCCTGTCAATAATGCTGGGAGAATTCCAGATTGACCATGTGTTACCCCAAGAGCAACATAACAGAAATCTGAATGTGAAAACCAGAAGAGGCTTTTTTGAAGCAGACCACCACCTTCTACAGATAAAGACTAGGTAGAGAAACTGAAATTAAACAAAGTGTTCAGGCCAGACCGAATATTTAAAAACTCAGCAAGGAAATCATCTTACAGGAAATCGCTAAACAAACACCACAAATTGGACAGAACTAGCGGACGTCCTCAACCACATTGAAATTGGGACAACCTCCGAAAAGGAGAAAACATGGTGGTGGAATGGGTCGTGACCGCTAATAGACGAAAGAATCAAAGCCTGGAAACTTCAACAGTAACAAAACATCGGACAAATGGCAACAATTTCTGAGATCCGAAAACAAACATCAAAACAATTGGAGGAAAACGTACTTGATAAAGCAGACTAGATGAAATAGAACAAGATTTTAAAAGAATAGCACCAGAAATGTCTATGTGTCTGAAGAACATCTCTGTGAGGATACCAACCGCCTAATCTTTGCTTCAAGAAACCAGATTGCCCACTAGAAACCAACACGAAGAATCACTGCCAAATCCTCGCTATTTCAACCAACTTCTCAACTGCGAAGGTCCCACAGACTATATTTCCTTTAAAACGTCCACACCAATTTCCGACGCTGGACCACCAACTATCAAGAAAATAATAGAGACTATCAAAGTCCTGAAAAGCAATAGAGCCCCAGGAGAAGATGGAATTATTGCAGAACTCTGGAAACTAAATGATGAAAGATTAACGGGGAAAATTCATAGAATCATATTAGACATTTGGGAAACTGAACAGATCCCTTCTGAATGGAAATGCGCAATCATCCATCCACACCAAAAGAAAGGGGACAAAACCGATCCGAATAATTACAGGGGAATCTCACTCTTGCCGGTCACGTATGTACCAAAAGTCCTTGAATAGGTTAGGAAGATGTTGATAGGACAGAGAATACCAGGCTGGTTTCCCGCAAGGGATACTATTGCATAGAACAGATTTTGGAATCTGAAAACGATTCTCCTGATGAGAAACACCAGAAACGTGGTCACTTTTGCGATCCTTTAAGAAGGCTCACGACCTATTATGTAGACAGAGAAACAATCCACAACACACTAGAAAGAATTTGGTATCGACAGAAAGACAAGAGCATTTCATCCGCAAAAGTTTTCACAATTTTCAACTTTTGAGGACTTTAAGAAGGCCTACGACTCCATAGACAGAGAAACACTCCACAACACACTAGAAGAATTCGGTATCGACAGAAAGACAAGAGCACTCATCCGGCAAACTAACACAATTTTCAAAGTTAAATTCATGGGGGACGTTTCCGAACCATTTGAGATCCAAACTGGACTGCGACAGGGTGACGGACTTTCGCCGTTGCTTTTTAATATTCTTCTCGAAAAAATTATCAGGACTTGGGAAAAAGAAGTTAAAGGTATTTGGAAGTTAAAGTTATTGGTATAAAAGAGAATAGGTTACATAGAAATAGCCTTTTGCGGATGACCTTCGCAATCTCAAAAATACAAAAGAGTGCCACAGACGCCGTAGAGAAACTACACGAAATTGCACATAAAATTTGTTTTCAAATTTCTGTACGAGCAGCACAATACATAGAAAGAGTGCCACAAGACAAACTGCCGATCAAAACAACCTACGGGACACCTCATACAAGTGCCGCATTTTAAATATCTACGAGAAATCATCCAACCATCAGGGATCAACCCATAAGCCAATGAGAGAATAAGAAATTGCAGAGAGCATACAACTCATGAACTATTACAACAAAACGTCCATATCCACAACGCAAATGAGACATTATAACACCGTCGTACTTCCTGAGGCCGCTGCTGAAACGACACAAATGGCGGTCAATCAAAAATAAAAAGAAATATAGAAACAAGAAAGGAAAATTCTCAGAAAATTTGGACCGGTACAAGAGCAAGGGATTTGGATTAGAGGCCCACATTAGAAATTTATGTTAACACTGGTAAGATACACACATTCAGAAAAAGAAGAATGCAGTTTTGCCGACATATTCCACAGGATGAATGAAACAGAATTTTAAAACGGATCCCATAGTCATCAACTCAGGCAGGAGAAAAACAAAATGATTAAAGAAGTCGACGAGGATTCAGACAAGCACACGTTACAATAAATGATAACAGAAAAGAATTCAGGAACACTTTATCAAAAACATATATTTGACACCGAAAGCAAGAATAGCCAGATGGCCGGACAGCAGAGCGGAAGAAACAACACGGTGAACAATGAATAAAATATGGGCCCAGAGAAACACAAACAATCATCATAAGGAATTCAAGTTCAAACGCTCTCTTTAAATGGTAATAATCGTGAATACACAATAATAATAATAATAATAATAATTTATTGCTGAAAATGAGCGCACTCGGTGGCACTTAATCAAAACATACAAATATAAAAATAAAAGAAACAATAATACAAATATTTAAAAAGAAAAAATAATACAAATACAAAAATTAATAAAAAAATTAAACAGATAGAAATACAAAGAGTAGATAAAATGTGTTCTCTCATCCGTATCCATCTTCTTTACTTATCTGTACTGCATGCTCCTTTGGAACCCAGCAATTTATACATTAAAGGTAAGTATATTCAATTCTGCACTTGACCCATGGAATATAAATCACGATAAGTGAATTGGAAACTTATTGTTAAGTAAATCTAATTTTTTGTGGGAGAGTAAAAAATTGTTTTCATGATTATGTTTACGACACTCCCTTTGAATGCTTCTGTAATGTCAGAATAATATTCTGCTGAACAAATCAGTGTGTCTGAACATCAGTGTGTCTGAACATCAAACGCACATCTTATGTGTGAAAGTAAATTGTTTCGTATAAAGTTGCTCGACTACAGTCGTAGTATTCACCATTGTATGTACGTTTCCCAAAAGTACACAAAAGGTAGTGTAACGCTATTCGAAACCAGTTTCATCAAGAAGTAAGCTTTGCATTGTTCATTATGCCTCTATTGGTCAATGTGTCGATATATCCTAATGGCAGAAAAGACTTTGCTTCAAACGTTTCCGTTCATACTGCATCCACTTAACATACGATGAAATGTGTATGTAATTTTTTGTAATTTTATCACCTACGCAGAATGACCTTGTCCAAATTATGTCACGTTGTTGACCAGTTTTCTTGCATTTAATTTAAGCATTTCAAAACGTACACATTGCGCCCTCTGATCTTGATCTCTCTTATCACTGAGAGAGCGGATTACATTAGGGGCGGAGTTAAAAAAGCAGTGCATTCATAACTGGAACGAATAAAACTGGTATGAATCCGATGTTATTTATTTATGGGCATTGCAATTGAACAAATTGCCGCCTTGTGTTGTGTCCTGACGTACGAACCTGATTTTCCATCAATTGTTTGAGTTGCTGGACACTTGGTTCCGGCAGGAACGTCTCAGAAATGGCATCCCAATGAAGAATCAACCCTGGTGCCTTGCATTGTGCATCCAAAGCCACATACAGGAACTGGAACAATGAGATACATTTTTATGTGTGACATCTTTGGTGTAAAAATAGTTCTAAAAAATTCAATAAAGACATTGATTATTTTCACCATTTCTCTGAGGCCCAGTAATCATACAAAAAGTATCTGCGACCCATGTTACTTTATTAAATTTCTACTTACATATCAGTATCAGATCATGTTATGGAATTCCTAAACAAACTTCATTCCTCTAAGGAAGATGTTTTCATGACCTAACAGGATCCGAGAGAGAAATTGGCCCGTTTAAAAATTTCATGGAGTTTTATATGTAGTATCTGCTTTTCTTGGAGGGCAATGACTCAAATTTTTATAATTATTTTAATATTGTGCTTTCATAAAAAGCTCTGGAGTGATGCAGTCAACAAATTGTAAACAAATAACTATTTTCAGTTATCGTAAAAATTGTCTTACACAAAGATTAAAATTCCGTTCCGCTCGTCGAATGTTCATTACATGTTACAGTTTGTCTTCGTTTAAGACACTAAGAAAACAAAATAAAACATTTGTTTGGACAATAAGCCGCGTTCCTCATCCGCAATCCTTAGCCGCCATTGCCACACCTTCTGTAGTACTTCGTACAATTTCGTAACGCAAGTGCTCGCGCGTGTTACTTATGTAGATGAAGGTAAAATTTATATATATATATATATATATATATATATATATATATATATATATATATATATTATGAGTTCATAAAAAATTGAACAAGTGTACTTGTTCAAAATATTTATTTGAATAAATGTTAAAGTCATTAAACATTTAGTATGCCATACACTTGTAGTTTTCCAGATGTAGAATGGGAACCAGTGATGTCTATTAACTTACAAAATATCTTATTTTTTACATTAATTATTCATCATGATTCATTCAACAGTCGTGACAATAGCATATTACTATAGGGATAATAGGATAAGAGTCCCATATCGTCATTCGGATTTCCTTCAGGGCAAACATCCTTTCTATCACCCACAACAGTAATGCTCGCGTTGACTAGAATTTTTATCCAACTAACTTCAAAATTATCTGACAAGAAGCTTGCAATGAAAATCTCGGAAGCAGTCTGTATGGTAAGAGTGACATATATGGTCTGTGATATGATCCCACCGCTCTAAACTCAGTAGAGGTTGCGAGCCAGCAAAAATGAAACGGCTGGGCTACACCGTCACGCGAGAACTCGAGGTATAAACGTGAGTTGTATCTCAACGTACCGACAGAACACACATCAGAGAAAGAGAGCGCTTGCATATTTAATAAGATTTGAGGAAATAGTGCGCTCCGTGACCCCGATAATCTGTAACTCAGATCTTCGTTCTCTCCTGGGTTTCGCTTCACCAAGTCTTTTTGAATACTTTGTCGACTAGCCATCGATGTAACCAGAGTATAAGAGACAAACTCGAGTATGTAACTTCGAGCACGTCAAAGCCGCGCTGAACGAGCAAATGTCTGATCGTTCCGCAGAACAGTGGTGATACATTTTCAAAGCTAGTACTAAACAGTGTTAAGTGGACAGAAGTGCGTGTTTAGTGTTAGTGCATCTATATTTTTTTGTTTAACAACGATCTTCTCAGCACAGGGCAGTTATTTACTCAAGCCCTAGAATCAATTTACAATCCAGAATATTCAACCATCATGGCGGCCGCGGAAGGTTGCCTGGACTTCACGGGCAGCAGTATGGATTACATCGAAAGCAATACACCGCAGTCTCATCAAAACGCAATCAGCCATTCTTATATGACTGAATCATCACTGGCACCTGTCGAATCTGGGCAACCACAACAACAAAACAACGGATCAACTCATTCAGATACGCAACAAAGCAAAGTACGCAAGGGAAGCGAAACCGCGAGGACAGATGTCGCCAGTGACAGAGACGCGAAACGCATGACCTCGACCATGACACGCTTGATACCTTGTGCGAGCAAGCGGAGGCAGCCGAACGCGGAGGGAAAGACTCGCCATCGGCCGAGGCACGCGTGGGCAACGCGATCACCGCCTGCCACGTCTCCGATGAGCTCATGCCACGGACACTTTGAGCCGGCCGCGCCGGGGCGAACAGAACAGAAGACTGTCATGTAGTGCTGTGGGGATGAATGAGTAGAATGAATGGTTCTGTATATAATGAATGAATGGTTATGTATATAACGAATTAAAGAATGATGCGTAAATGAAAAATAAATTAAAAAAAGAATCGCCTAGCAAACCGTACAAAAACATTATTTAGAATTAAGAAAAATAACACAATATTTTTTCGTGTGTTATATGAAAGCACTAATAACCATTAAATTATATTTAAGCTAGAATGCTGTAGCTTTAGTTAGTATTAGATTTTTGTTCCTCTTTTTGTGCCGTTCAAGCCGCAAGGCAGCGCAATTTTTCTATGCCAGTATGTAACAAATTCACGCCTCTTCAGGGGCCAATACTGTGGAGCTAAAAAAAATGACCTCGACAGACCCTTCTTCAGAACTGAACACCGACAACAACTTGCAAAAAAACTATAATGTAGAAGTGTCAAATAGATTCAGTTTTTTAAATGAAGAGTTACCTGAAGTGCCAGTAGAAGTAAAAATCCCCCCAATCTATTTAATGGGAATTAGCAATCATTAACAGAATTTATAAATGAAATCAAATCTAAGTTAACAGAAAACTTTACCACCCAGCTCAAGAACAATAAAATTAAAATACAATTCACGACAATAACAGACTTCAGAGCTGCAGTTAAATAATTTTTATACCCAATAAACAATCCCATACGTACTCAGACTCCAGTGTAAAGAAGCATTCAATAGTTGACAAAAACATCTATCCCACCATTCGGAAAACGAAATTCTCGGAATATCATCGCATCTGGGCCTCCATCAGTTACAAAGGTCATGAGACTAAACAAGATCAATGTCCTATCCAGTAAATGTAGAATTCAACGTATATCGAAAAATAGAAAGTGTTTTTGAATTAAAATACATTTGTAACTCCATAGTTAAACCGGAAAGAAGAAAGAAAACTGTAGGCCCCATTCAGTGGTGCCTTGATTTTGGTCACAGTAGAAATAATTGTAATTATCAAGTTTAGTGAGTTTTCTGTGCAAAAAATCACCTTTCAGCAAACTGTCCATCAAAGAAATCAACTCCTACGTGTAAGAATTGCATGGAAAGCACAGGCTGACTGCACCACACGAATGTGTTATTAGGAAAATAATTGAAAATAACAGCAATAATGTAAAATATGGATCGCCAATCCCAGATCCTTACCCAATCACGCACACTTCCCAATCATGACTCAACTAATTTTCCATTCTTACCCACTACAAACAAATTCACTTTCACTCAAAGACAAATTATCATAATCCTGCGAATGGCTAAAATAATGCTAATCATCAACAATATTACAATCACCAAACAAACAATCAATTTAACCAATACGGCAGCAATAACACTTTCATTATCAACATCGCACAATTCATTACCAATCACGTAGTCAACCTCATCAACTCCCTAATTCCAACAATAATACATCATATCCTGAACACCATCGCATCGCAATTAGCAACAGTTATGGAAGATTCACACCATAAAGTACATATATTAAATTGGAATGCAAATGGCATCGTAGACAATTACGATGACACTCCGAATTAGAACAGGTTCTACAGGCAAAAACGATAGATATCGCATGTATAACCGCGACAAATTTAAGCCCAAACAAAACATTCACTATCCCAGGATTGAAAACCTTCAGAGCTGACAGAAACGAAAATTCGGGAAGTGTATTAACTTTTATAAAGTATAGCGTTCAACACCAAATAACATTACACACACCCAGATATAGAAAATCGATAATAAAATTCATATTGTGACATACCAGATTAACACCAATACGAAATTCAGCAATTTCCCATACTTTTGCTTACATTTCGTGGTTGAAGTTTTGCATAGTTTTGCATAATTTTGCATAATAATTGCATAATTGCATAATAATTGCATAACTAGATAGTAAAGGATAAAAAAAATTGACATGTTGAAGAAGGATACAAGAAGATTGATTCGAGCTCTCGACACGATGGTGATCGGATCAGGGATATATAGCAGTTTACTTGAACATAGAAAATTTACGCGAGTTCGGACGTAGTGATTTGTCGTTGTCAGTATTCAAAAGAGTCAGAAATTGTTTTATACGAAGTGAACAGTGAATGACAAAAGTGGGTCTTATAAATTTTATTAAGCGGACAATGACAATCGAACTTAGTCTCCGATTATAGGAACCCGATGATAACTTGGTAAACTTATATGCTAATATTTTAACAGCACTTAAGATTTTGCTTAGGTAATGAACAATAAGGAATATTAGAACTTGTAGCAATTCAAGCAGGTGAATGGGTATGGAAAGCCAATGGATAAACAGTGAACATAGTGGTTTATGAGAAGAAACGACAAGATACTTGATCGTCGGTAGCATGAAAGAAGATTGACGAGGCCCACTTTCAAGTCTAAGGGGAGACATTCTTTACCAGGACGGCGCCCAAGATTCTCATGGATAACAGGTTCTACAACGCTATAGTAAAGGTCATGACCAAAAAGAATCTTATACTAAAATTTATAAATAAATTTGTTATTTTCTATTGATGAAAGCTGATTATCATTTGCCGTCACGTGCAATCCAGTAGGATATTCAAATTTTGCATTTCAGATTCCACGCTTCTCCGTAGGGGAGGGGGGGGAGAACCTGCCGACTGAGTCAGCAACATTAATTTGGTAAATATAATTTGGGTGCTCATTCTCGTAACCATTTCCTGGCGCCCATATATTTATTAGAAATTCGGAAACAGGTTACAGGAATTTGAAGGCAGCAATACGGGTATATGAATGGGTATATTTCAATATAACAATAATCAAACATTATCTATAGTCACTACGTATAAAGCACCCAACATAAAAATCAATACTACTTCTATCAATAAATTACTTGAATTGCAAAATCCATTTATCATAGCAGGAGATCTGAATTCAAAGCATTCGGCATGGGGATGTCGGACCACAAATCCGGCCGGCGAATACCTAAACAGAATAAAAAACACATTGCAGCTTAACATACTGACGCCCACGGAACCAACGCATTTTCCACGTGATTCCACCAAAAATCCAGATAATCCAGATATCTAATAAGATATAAGAGTAACAAATTTGAAAGACCTAATCTACTCTACTGTTCACCATGAATTAGACTCCGACCATATCCCAGTTGTTATAACATCTAAACTAACAAAACCTCCAATCTCTCCTGCTCCCACACTGAACACTTACAATATAAACTGCATTACTTTAAAAACTCTGTTGAAAAATCAATACCAAAATTTCAAATTCTTTGTTCTTCTATTGAAATAAATCATGCAATCAGAGAGCTAAATAATATAACAAAACCAGAACTGATTCTCAAAATACAGCAATACCATAAATCAGAAAACTAAAAAAACCATTACCTCTTAATATTAGAAATCTACTGAATAAAAGTTAAAAATAAAACCAGAAGGCTTTGGAACACCCTAAAAATCCCAGAACTAAAAAAAGAACTAAATTATCTAACATTTGCAAAAAGGCAATAAGTAAACACAACCAAGAAAAATTCAATCAATTTATTGAAGGACTAAATACTAAAAGCACTTCTCTGTAAGTAATTCACACGAAGAAAATTTAAGGAGAAAGAACAGCATTCTCACTGTCAACTGATAATGGAAAAAATTATTCACCCACAGAGAAAGCTGAAATTTAGCAGCCCATTTTGGCCGCACATTCACATCCAATGATTCAATAAAAATGACAAACACAATGAAATTTAAAATTTTCAAACGCTCCTCTTACGTTCACAAAAATTAAATTCATTTTCTAATGAAATTAAACTAATAATAAATAAATGCCAAACAAAATATCTCCAGGCACTCCCGCATTAATACTGCAATCCTCAAAAGATTACGGAACAATACCATGGCATTTATAAATATATATACAACTTCATACTAAGAACAGGTTATTATCCCCAAACATGGAAACATTCAATAATACATACAATAGCAAAGTCAATCACGTGCAGAAAATTATAGACCAATCAGTCTTTTGCCCATAATGTCAATAAATCTTCAAAAAATTAATTCTTGTCACATTAAACAAAACATAAAAACGAGCGCAATTCCACCTCATCAGTTCGATTTATATCCCATCACCAACGACGCACCAGTTACCGAGGCTAAGTGAACACATCCACTTCGTTCAAACGGATATCACACAACCACTGTATGTGGACAAGATTCGGACAGATATGACACCCAGCCTTACTTCAAATGAAATTGGTACGCCAATATTTAATTCAACTCAAAAATTTCATAGCTGACAGAACTTTCTCAGTTACAGCTGAAGGTCACTATTCTAACCCCAGATCAATTCTGCCGCGGGGGTCCCCAAGGCTCGCCGCAATCCCCAACACTGTTTAATCTCCACACTGCAGACATTCCTACTTCCCATCAAATAAATACCGCCCAATTTGCTGATGACACTGCATTATACATCTCCGGCAGTTCACTACAAACTCACCAATTCCAGCTCCAACAGCATCTAAATCTAATAAATTGGGCAAATAACTGGAAAATCAAATTAAATCCCTCAAAATCAGCAGCAAAAATCTTCTCATTGGAAACCTTTGCATATCCATCCCCGCTACTCCTAAATAATAACGCTATAAATTGGACCCCAATCACGAAAACAATAAAATATCTTGGATTAAATTTAGACAACTTAATTGGAAACAACACGTTGAATTAAAAGCACTGCAGGCAAAAACCAAACTAACCCAATTAAGACCTTTACTAAACTCATACAACCATCTGTCACTGTCAAATGCACTAACGTTATACAAATCATTCATCGCCCAACACTATCGTGCGTGCTATGGCTGTCCGATCTGGACCCTACCGTCGCCAAAACCAATCTTCATAACAAATGCAAATATTTCAAACAAATATTTAAGAGAGCTCCACTGTTTATTAGTTAACAAACAACTACATCACGATCTAAACATAAATGAAATAGCTCACCAAACAGCATACCTATCAAACAACTTTAACATTAATTTACCCTTCATAAAGGCATCAACTCACTACAGACTCAGAAAAGATCTCAGATATAAAAACCAGAATAAAGAATAGATTCCCGCTCCATTCTCTCCTCCAGGTATTTGCAAATGTTGACTAATTTGTGTGAATTGTGGGAAATCTGATTCGGTGTTGTTGACGTTCTTATAAGAATATTAAATGGTGTCGTCCGACTCTTTTCGACAGCAGTGAGAGACCTGACTGATGATAAAGCCGTCGGAAAGCCGGCTATCTTAATAAAGCACATGTTGGACGAAGATGACTCTTTTATTTCTCTTACTATGTGAGTAAACAACAAATGTGTTACTGGTTTTCCTCCTATTAAAGTTTGTTAAGTACAATTTTAAACCAGATTGTTGATTAGATTAAGTCACCATACAATTACAAGTTTCACTTGAAAAACTGAACATTGTATCTCTCTAATCAAACTAAATAATTTTTTTTAAAATGTACCGAGTATAAGGCATGAAACCGGTTTTGATGGTTGGAGCACTTAAATGAATGTCTTCAGTGCTTGACTTGGAGATCCTAGTGTTCCAACCCCGACGGTAGCAACATGTCACACGCACGTGCTAATGTACAAAGTCGACTCGCCGCTGTTTGGAGAAAAATTCTAGCGGCTAGCCGCTCTGGTCGGTAGCTCGTGTTTCTCCGGTCACCCACTGGCAAATGCCGGAGCATTACCCACCAATACTTTCACGATCCGCGCGCTATCTTTCCTCCATATTTTTGTCCTAGTTTCGCCTTTTTCACACTCTCATTACGCATTACACTACCACACTTGGGGAGAATAGTCGGGAGTTTAGAGCATGTCAGATGGTTGGGAGATCCTTATCAGTTGGGAGACCAGTCGATGTTTAGAGCAATGTCCCATCTGAGGCGGTATACGATGGTGGCAGATACCGTCGTTAGGAAAAACCGGAAGCCGACGGGTAAGTTGGTG
This sequence comes from Teleogryllus oceanicus, assembly GCA_964035755.1. Lineage (NCBI taxonomy): Eukaryota > Metazoa > Arthropoda > Insecta > Orthoptera > Gryllidae > Teleogryllus > Teleogryllus oceanicus. Next base: position 30,588,362 of record CAXIVR010000007.1, on the reverse strand, counting down.
CCGAATCTCCACATCCACCTCCGGCGACAAAAACATGAACTACACTTACGCCCTTCGCAGTTGACGCGTTCGGAATAACTAATCAATCAAAATTCAAACTTCACATTTTAGTTGGTTTGTTGTTTTCGTGTTTCTGGGCGTGTCAACAGCTTTGGTCATTAGTCCCGTTAGTGTAGTGCATGTTTTTTCTCGGGAGATGGCGGTGTTCTTCCACCGCTGGACATTTTAAATTTGCATAATATGCAATATAAATTTGCAAATATTTACTTCGAATAAACAATGTGTTGTTCAATTCGCGATCGGGCCACCAGCAGGGCGCAGCAAATTACCTCGCCTTCAACCCACGCGGCCACTACCTGGGGACCCCTTCTGCCAGGCCGGGCAGGGGTCTATCACTGAATAGGCGGATAAGTTTCCTTATTTCAGCGTCGTGGTGTGCGGTCAGAGATATGTAAGTCATTAGATATGTAAGCACAGATGCATTGTGGGGGAACAGAGAGAATTGTGGGTAGGCCCGACACATCCTAGTGCACATCTGCCACATCCTAGTGCAGCGCTCTATAGCGACTTTTGCAAACTAATAAAAAAATAAGTCTGCCGTCCAAATGTGCTGCCATCTGTCGATAGTTCCACGCGAATTCTCGAAACCTGCCCCCGAGCGGCTCCCAAATTTGAATAGGTGAGTCAAGTTGGAACAGTCGTTAGCACACCGACACGAAACGTGTCAAATCATTATTAGCACTAATGTCAATTAATGCCATTTTGAATTAATTGCCACGTATTTTCGTGGAGAAACCAGGTGTTAGATTCACGTCAGCCAGCACAATACAAGATAAATTTGGCTTCAGAGCCAACGGAAACCATCTATTCATTTATTACTACTAATTGCCAATTAATTGCCACAATTTGAATTAATTCGCACGTATTTTTGTGAAGAAACCGGGTGTGTGCTAGCTTGACGTCAAGCCAGCACACATATAAGTTAAAGTCGAGTCGGACATCAACGGAAACCCCCAAATCATTTATTGCTAATTAATTGTCAATTAATTGCCACAAATTGGAATTAATAATAACGTATTTTCAGTCTAAAACAATCAATGTCAATGTAAGCAGGCATGACGCAACACCGAACATAATATATAATAATGGAATATTGTGACATACCGATATGTCACGTTAAAATAAACTAACATTTATTTGTAGACAATATGGTGGAACATGCATTACGAAATATCACGAGAGCTAGAGCTTAGCAACGACCGTGAATAAACAATGTAGTTTTTGTTTTTCAAATGCATTAAGGAGTTTTCTGGATGCCGAAAGTAGAAAATTTGGATTGGGCGAAGAAGTTCAAAAGACGATCAAAAGGTCAGCGCCAAAACAGGTCGAACGTATGGGATTGGCTATGAGAGAAGGACGGTCAAATGTTGGTGAAAAAATGAAGGTAGTTTTAATACGAAGTCTTCGAGGGATGAACCGGCGTAGAAAGATTTCATCTGCTCTGAAACGTTTTCTGAACGATCAGAAATACCGTGAGAGGGAACGAGTACAATCGAGAGTAGTAATTGGGTTATCAGTGAAATTTAAGGACAGTGAATGATATTAAAAATATATTTTGATGTGGAAGCCAATATTGGTGTATAAATGGAACTTTGTCGGAGTGGTAACGAGTTCGGGACTAAAAACAGGGATCGCAATCGGGACTGATAATTTTGATAGTTGGAGACCAGCTGATAGGGCAGGAGAGTGATTTTGTGGAACTTTTGACATGCAAGATTCAAGATACTGACCAGAGAAGCTCACGAGGGACATCAACGAAGAAAAGATAAGTTAACTGCGTATAAATTGTAATTGAAAGAGATCTTGATCAAAGGCCAAAAAATTGTGTAATTTCTAAATTGTTTAAGTTAAAAAGGCAAATAAACTTTGTTGGAATACTCACTCTTTAGAAAGAAAGTGATTTTCATTTAGTCAATCCAAACAATAGAAATGAACTAGAATAGAATCATTCTATTGTGATCTTCAGCTGCTGTATGTCGGCGGATCCTATAATCCATTATAGAGGTAATAAGGATTATAATATATCGTGACCCATTGACCCAGCAAGCCGGACTCTAAGATCTTTAGTAGATATAAATGTAGAGAGAGGAAAATTTTGGTATATCTCAATATAGAGAAAACAAACAGGCACAATCACATAAAACTAACAAGATAGTTTAAAGACATATTGAACTATTGTTTTACTATATACATGATTTGATCGTCTTCCTTTTAAGAGATAATACTTCTTAACTTCGTAGTTATGCAACCACGTACGACATTCAGAGATAATATGAAAACAACGCATGATATTATATCTTAAATCACTCAAATAATTAAATACACATTCAATACTAGCTGTATTACACTGAAGATATAAGATAATAACTGTTGCCGTGTATTATATAAACATTGCTGAAACTGCATCAGATTATCGAACCCAGCCACATATTCAAATTCGAAAATATAGAGAACCGTAAACGGAAAATAATCTGAATTAAAACCAGAAATAGATTTACAGATATTTAATACTATTTTTACTCTATGCACGATTTAATTGTTTTACTTATTACGAAATAAATAATTTTTCAAACTGTCGTTATGCAACCAATGAACAAGATTGGAATAGAAAATTTGGTGAGTACCAACGAAAGCACAAATCACTAAAATCTATTAAATAATTCTAATATACATTCAGTAATTAGTTATTACAATAAAGATAAAATGATAAATGTTGCTGCAAATTATATAAAAATTATTGAAAACCGTACCAGAGTTATCGAACCAAGCCAGATATTCAAATTCAAAAAATAGAACCAACGACATGTAACCACATAAAAATTAAGAACGTAGTTAATAGATATTTAGAAACTACGTTTTACTCTATACACGATTTAATTGTTTTGTCATTTATTTAATAATAATTTTTAAAAACTTCTGTTTTTATGAAACATTCCTTCCACATACAAACAGAAATGCGAGAGTACAAACAGTCAGGAACTTCGACAGTACTAACGAGCACAAATCACTTGTGCACCTATTTAATAATTGAATGGCTATTTATTACTAGTTTATTACACTAAAAGATGGATAATGTTGCCGTGAATTATATAACATTAATACCGCATGGTAGTTATCGATCTAAGTCAGATAACAAATTTCGAAAATAGAACCAACGAGCACACCACATGTAAACTATGAACGTAGTTAATAGATATTAGAACTAATATTTACTATATACACGATTTAATTGCTTGTCATTTAATTAATAATATTTTTAATATTCATCGCAGGAAAACCTCGAAGACCTACGAACAGGAAATGCGAGAGTACCAACGAGACCTAATATCTAAAATCATTTAATAATTGAAAACTAGCTTGTCGCCACTTAAGATAAATTGATACATTTAATATCTGAATTTATTACACTATTTAATAAATACTATTACACTATTTAACAATTGGAATGCAACACTCAATACTAGTTTATTACCCTAAAGATAAATTGATAAATGTTGTCGTGAATTATATAAACATTATTGAAACTACATGGGAGTTATCAAACCAAGCCAGATATTCAAATTAGAAAATAGAGAGAACCAACGAGCACAATCATATAAAATTAAGAACATAGTTAATATTTATTTATTTATTAAAAAAAAACAGAAAAACTGCGTATGACGTGCTATGGGGAAAGTGAATAAAGTATATTTTTCAAAAATTCTGGTGATCCATACACTAAGTCATATAATACTACTTAAATTTTGAATTTTGAAAGGGAGAAAAACAACAAAAACTCCTATGTAATGTGTAAATCTATTTTCATGATAAATAAGCACAATTTTGAATTTTGAAAGGGAGAAAAACAAAACAAAAACTCCTATGTAATAAAATCGACAAGAATAAAGTAAGCAATAATTTGGCTCTTATTACTTCCTGCCGCGACAACATGGAAACGATACTTGAATAATTGTATTTCCACTTAATTTAGAAGACATGCACAGAAAAATGAATACATTTATAACCAGGCGAAAACAAGGGGCCATCTCTTCAGCATTTGCTCAATGATCAGGGAAACTGGACGAAAACCTGATCGAGATGGGGGCAAATAATAAATAAATAATGTGGTAAATGGGGTAATGGTACGTGACAAATGGGGTAAAATAGCAATAAACAAAAATAGGTATTTAAAACTAAATTTTACTTTATACACGATTTTCATTTCTCTGGCCAATACATAGTAAATAATTTTTAAAACTTCTTCCTTATGCAACCACGTACAACATTCAAATAGGAAATGCGAGAGTACCAACGAGCACGATATCTAAATCTATTAAATAATTAAATACACAATTAATACTAGTTTATTTCACTAAAGATAAAATAATAATGGTGTCCGTGAATTATATGGACATTTTAAACTGCATCAAATTTGTGAAAACTTTATCGTGACCCACATGCAACCAACAACAATATGACACCAACTAATTGATAGTTTTAAGTGGAAATCACAAACGCTTAGATCGGATATTCATTCATTTGTTAAAAATTTGTGGCAAACAATATCTATGTTGTATTTTATTTATTAAATGTATCATTGAATAACGTTTTCTGTTCAATTCTATCAATAAGTAATTATTACGTGGTTAAGCGGAAGAGCGCAATTGATTGTCACTTATTATTAATATTAATATTACTCTTTTCATTACTATTAATTGGAAACAGTTTTCCGGGCAATTTTCAGCACAGCGGTTCGAATGGGATGTTCGTAACCTGACCTCCAGAGGCGTGTGACAGGCTTATCTCTCGCTTCCGTTAAAGTTTAATGCAAAACATGTTTTGATCGGTTATGACCATGTAGTTGCAGAGCAATGTAAAACAAAGAAATTTAAAAAAAGAAGAAAAAAGACATTACAAATTTTATCAAAACCAGTTTCATGAACAACGATGTTACTGATGTAATAGAGGCTGCTTAATTTTGTTCAAGTGAAGAGTTTGCAATAGTACATTATGCAATGATTTCTATAACTAATAGGAACTTTTATAATTTAAACTTTTACATTGATTAGTTTCGTGGAAGTTGCCAATCAGGATTCAGTCATGGAGAGTTCCCTAAACTGTCCTGCGCAGATGGCTTTGGTTTACCAGTGCGTTAGTCACAAAGGATGAAAGTGAAATTATGTTCCAGTTTATTTTAAAATAATATTGCAAACCAAAAAAGTGTGGAAAAATTACTAATAATAAAAGAACTGAAAACGGGCAAGCATAATATATAATATTAAATGCCGTTGTAATGAACAAAATCAAACGAAACATTTACTAGAACTATTCTCAATGATTAATTGGCAATATTTGGTTTGTAAAGTTCTGGAATTCGTAAGAACCTGTATCGAAATGAGTACTATTATGCAATGGGATGCAGCAACTGTTATAATTATATAACGCGTGTGGTGACACGAATTTCAGTTATTTATGAGATCATGCACTTCTTTTTGAGTTCACAACCGACAGAAATGTGCTGAAGCTTGTTTGTAAATATTTCATTAGAACTAGAATTACTTGTATTTGATGTCGTAGTGACTCGTACATAAAAACTTGTTGCCTGCTTTCACTCTTCAATTTATTATAAAACTTCTCTGAATTTCAACCATCATTCCATGGTTATGCTCAAATATTTATGATCATTTACTTTCATTTACGGCATTATCTGTAATACACAACATTTAACATCTTTCTACTTCTAAAGATCCAACAGGTTGTTTTGAAAAATATTTTTTTGTTCTTTCGACGACGACTGTTGACGACGAAAAAGACCTGTTCCTGCTTCGCCCACCAAGGCTTCATCACTCAATCAGCACGGCCAACAGGCCGCTACCTCTAAATTCGTGCCACTCGCGGGCATCAGTGGCACCTAGCCGAATTTCTGGCAAACTCCGCAACCAGCTCCAGTCAACTGAGTCCGTGCCCATTCCAGTTCGCACCGCCGAATTACCTGAAGCCAACCTCAGTTCTGACGGCATCCACACACTCAGTCGAGTGATTTGGGCTGGTGCTTGCAGTACAACGAACTGTAAGTAAAGCTTACATCAAGAGAGTATAAACTTTATAAACTTTCAATAGTGCTCCGTTTATGGTCTCACAAAACAACTTTGTATGCAAGTACAATTTAATTTACTATTATTGTATATTGATCATTCACCTTAATGCAAACAATCGCTCGAAACCCGTTCGATCTCTGTATAGTCGCACGGCACTTCTCCCCGTGTTACATCTGCTGGCTACGCCACCGTCTGAGTTTCACCACTTGATCAAATACTTTCGAGATAGCCAAAGTTATCGACGTGGTAACTCGCGTGTCGCGAGTTGAGAGAACGCTAGCGCGGCCTTACCGCATTTGACGCCGGTGCAGCCACAGCGTTCTCAGCAGCGCGGTGTTTTGCGCGCTGGCGGCTGCAGGAGCGGTCCCGCTCGCCAGCAGCAGCACCAGCACGCGCGACCGCTCCGTCAGCACCAGCCACGGCGCTCGTCGCTTCACCAATGCCAGGTGAAGAGGTGAAGTTGACGAAGCACCGGCTTCTGGGCGGCACGCCCGTAGGCCAGGTAGCGTCCACAGCGCGCATGTCCTCTCCCAGCAGCAGGCTCGGTCAGCACCTGACGAGTTGACGTTTTTAATGAGTAGTTGGGTTTAAGGCGCGCCCACGGATAGTTGCATTCGACCCGCATTGGCGAAGTCGCATAGAACGTTTAACCTGATGAAGCTGGGACCAGAGAAGAATGAATGATGAGAAGAATGATTTGAGGCTTCGTATTAGGTAAGTTGCTCTCAACTTCTTTTAAGAAATCGTGAAGAGAAGACAACGTTTTCATTCCTATTAAATCATAAAGGTTTCTTGTCTGGTTTAAACATACGTAGCAGGTTGTGTAGATCCCTGGTACTGCTTACGGTCGAATTATTGGCAAAGGGCCATTCTAACACAGTCTTGTTGTGAACACTTATACTTTTGAGGTCACGAACAGCCACCGTAAACAGCTACAAAAGAATTCCTCCGGAGAAGCTGGATTGAGTGCTCCCGCCCTCGAAGCAGAGGTGATTGATTGTAAGTGATTTCCAGCGCGACAACTGCTAAGGTCATTAGACCCGTAAGTGCAGTGGGAGGTGGCGGTGATTTCTTTGCCGCACGATTGAGAGATCTACCCGACCTACCATCGGCTAGCGGGGTTTTCACCCACTAGGTATCTCCCACCAGCAGGGGCACCGCCCAAGCCAGGACAAGCTTGTCAGACCGACACCCGGCATGTGCAGTAGTGTAGTGCATGTAAGTGTGAATGTAAGTAACGGCGCGCGCAGTCCATCGCATTTGTTAGGGTTTTGCTCCGCCATACGTCTGGTGTTGATCGGAGAAACCACGGAAAACTGCCGATAAGAATAGCCGCCCACAAGCACCATCCAGATAGCGCGCGCTGCAGCGTTCGCATTCGACGGTGTCACAGGCTAGTGTCGAAAATCTTGCCACGGTCGGGGACTGAACCTAGAACCTTCCGGTCAGAGGCACCGCAGTGACATCAGATGATGCCCTGAGCCACGACTTCTCGGCAAATTGGTCAGTCGCCCGGTGTCGTCACTGACCGAAGGGGCGACAAACTTCATTACGCACAGTTGTGGATCCTGAGGAGTCTTATAAGGCCTCCTCTATCTACCACTAATGGAAATTTTGACGGAAAAAGACAGAGGTGTATTCGACGAATAGCGTGTTCGACCGTTCAGAGAAAGACTCTCTCAAATCTATGGGAATGAGGTAAAGCTTCATTACAATGTACCGTTTAAATATGTAAAAGTAAATTATTTAAATTGAAAGATAAATCAGAGACACTAGCTTACGATTTATTGTGTTAAAAATAGTTGTTCGAAGAAAAGAAAGAGGGGGCGAAATAAGATATTTGTTGATTGTGATTAATATAATGTACACAAAATCATGAATTTAGAGATTGTGTGATTGCGTATTCCAAGAATTAAATAAATCACTTGCCTATGATTTGCCAGCACATTTTTATTGCATTTATTTGGAGCGGGTTTGCCATTTACATTAGATTACATTGGCCCATCCCAGAGCTAATTCGAGCTAGCGTGAGCACACACAGAGTCTCAGCCGTGATAAGATAAAAAAACGGGTAAGTCAGTAAAATTCGGTCTCCACCTGAATGACCACGAATGGGAGGGAACTGGCGTCCAAACCCGATATTCGATATTTATTGGATTATCTAACAGCGCATTTTCTGTGTACTGCACAAAATTAGAAGTCGGACCGAATACACGATACATTACAAGTTTGGTTCACTAACGTGATTTTCGTTCAGAAAGGATTCTCGGTACAGCACAAAACTCATGAAGAAATGGATGACGTAAAGGTGTGAGATATACAACAAACGAACCATAAAGAGGACTTCCATCTAAACTCTGTGGACTATTTACCATACTGACGTATGTTGAGATTGACACATTTAATATTTTTACTTGCTCTTGTTTGTTTATGTTTATTCGACTTCAGCTCACGAACCAAAGGTTTTTGAGCAGGATGGTTTCAGGTTCTCATGAGCAGACCTGGGGCAGGCGTCGAGGTCGAGGACGTGTAGGATGGCGGGGACAACGGTTGATGGGCGGAGCAGCGACCTCAGTGTACCTGGGAGAAGTGTCGAGGTCGAGGACGTGTAGGATGGTGTGGTGGCCGGAGCGGTGCAGTACCTGAGCAACTGCGAGGTCGAGGACGTGTAGGTGGTGGTTGGGCCGGGGGTGCGGCGCGCGCAGATTATCTGGGGCAGGCGTCGAGGTCGAGGACGTGCAGGATGGCGGGGACAACGGTTGATGGGCGGAGCAGCGACCTCAGTGTACCTGGGAGAAGTGTCGAGGTCGAGGACGTGTAGATGGTGGTGGGCCGAGCGGTGCAGTACCTGAGCAACTGCGAGGTCGATGACGTAGGGTGGTGGCTGGGCCGGGGGTGCAGCGCAGATTATCTCCTCCGGGGCAGGCGTCGCGTCGAGACGTGTAGATGGCGGGGGACAACGGTTGATGGGCGGAGGCGACCTCAGTGTACCTGGGCGTCGAGGTCGAGACGTGTAGGGTGGTGGTTGGGCCGGGGTTGCAGCGCGCGCAGATTACCTGGGCAGGCGTCGAGGTCGAGGACGTGCAGGATGGCGGGACGCAGGATGCGCCAGACGAAAGCAGCAGGGCGGATGTGGCGTCGCCCAGCGCCGGGGGGCCGTGGTCCGAGCCCGGCCAGCACGATAAGCGGTTCGCGTCCCGCGCGCCGCCCATGCCAACAGAACCTCCCGCCCCACCCCCGGCTCCTCTCCGGCCATCACTTGCCCCTCGGCCGTGGGCGCTCGCAGACGGGCGGCGGTGAACCCCACCAGCGCCAGCACCCACCAGAGCCCGCCGCCGCGCCACAAGGGCATCGGTCCTCTTGAGTGACCTGAGTGTCTCAAAGGCTGTGTCTATTCAAAGAATTATTTTCGTCATTATTATTATTATTATATTATTATTATTATTATTATTATTGTTGTTGTTGTTGTTATTATTATTATTATTATTGATCAGAGGTAAGAACTGTTCTATCTACAATACGTTTTGGTATTTCGCAAGTCTCAAACATAGAAAGCGAGAAAGGTTTTCGTTTACATCGTCTTAATCGCCTTAAGTACCCTCACAAAATAAATGCTCTGAAATGAAAATAATTCATTCATAGACCTAGAGTATAGAAGTATCCAACCACCAAAACTCATATGAATGATAGGAACTAAAAGAATGATATATCTTTCGTTAAACCTCACGTATCAATTAAACACAATTTTGTATTGCTTGGAAATTATCATTCGTCTATTTGATTAAAAATCGATTTTTTTGTTGTCCACATAAATCCGGTATATTTGAGTTGTCTTTGTGATTCCCGTTGAGTACTATTAAATGTCTAAAGCTGAATTAATTACTTGTTACTCATTACTGATTGGCTTGATTAATGTTCATAAACAATATTTTACCTGCAATATTTCTTCGAAATAATTAAGACGCGGACTGTTGCTCATTGGTTGGAAAACCGTAATGAAAAATGTGTGATAGTAAGTACTTTTACAATATGTTTAGTGCTGTTATTTTCGACTCAATCTGGTTCATTTTTTGTTAACTGGTGTATTTCTGACGTAACTACCAGAATAACATATAATTGTGGTAGGTACTGACTTTGAAGTAGATATGCTTTGACTTTAAAATACGGTCTCGTTCCAAGAACAAAATTTAAGCTAATTTCCTTTACGTACGGGTTTCGAAATGTTAGAAAGAAAGACAAGTGCCTCACTGTCATTATCAATCAATATGTAGGAGTAATAAAGTACTTTGTAGTAATACCGGTGATCAGTATAAACGCAACCCTGTTGTTCAAGGTACTGAGAAAAGTGGTGCTATTGCAACACTGCTTTCTGGGAGCCAGCCTTCGACTGTGAGCTTCAGTTAAACACTTCTTTCTCCACCACCCCCTTCGTTTCACTCATGCCCTTCCTGTGGTGTGCGTCATACTTGCTCAATACAAAACAGGTCGCGTCTTCAATCATAGTTTCCTTCTTTCACAGTTAACTTACGATGCGCCTCTGCGAAGAGCAATGCAGATTTATGGTGGAGGAGTATTTCTGAACGCAATCTTTCAAAGAGTGCCTGGACACTTTTAAAGAAAAACTTTAACCTGGGTCTATTCCGAACAAGAATACCATATTTCGGTTGGTGAAGTGCTATCATGAGACAGGTGTGTTTGATCCATTGCATTAAATAAAGATTGGAGTATGGTGTGCTATTTATCGTCGCAGATTAATTGGTCTGTTGTTTTTCAAAGAAACAGTAACGGCAGATACGTATCAGAATATATTGAAAAAATATTTTTTATTATATTTGAAGTAGTTAATTATTTCTAATTTAACCTTATTCAATAATTACAAACTTTTTTTCTGCGAATCTGAATTTATTAATATTTATTTAAAACTGGAAAGTATAAAACATACATTACTCCAGTAATGTATGTTTTATACTTGTGCGTATGTGCATATGTATCTTGTTAATACACTAAAACAGTTAAAGTTTACTATTAATTTAATTCTCAATATATATTTTCCATGGCAAGTTTATTTCCTCTTAAACAATATACGAAGCGAATTGTTCTGTCAATTCAATTTTTCTTTCACAAACAAGCAGGCGCGCGTGCCTTTCATTGAACTCTTCAGGTCACCTGCCTTCCTCTCAGGGTAGGTGTTCAAGCGGGGAGGGATTAAGCGTACAGCCCGTCACACTCTGAAATCCCAGTCGCTATCGAAACCCTAGGACCCACTCAAACATGGTTGCCAGCCACTGCCTGCTGTGGGTTGTGTGTGTGTGTGTGTGTGTGTATATATATATATATATATATATATATATATATATATATATATATATACTACAGCATTCATACATTCATATACATACATATCAGTACATTAAGTTGAAAGGGAATTAAGGGAATTTGAAAAAACCTACATCATTAAATAAAAATAATTGTAGTTTCAAATCCTTCCTGAATTATTTTAAAATTAATACTGATTATAATATTATTTGACGGATAATTAAAATAGGATTATTATAAACGTATGGCTGTTATAACGTATGTATATAACGTAAGTATAAACGTATGTAAATATTTACGGATTTTTGCAAACTGAAGAATTCCTCTGATTCTGATTGGTAGAATAGGTTTCTAATACCAATACGTTACACTTCTGATATAAAACATTAAAATAAATGTTGAACTGGAATTCTTTTAACTGGCAAAATACTGGATACTTTTTGGGAGGTTTGTTCACAGAAAAACAGACAGACAGAAGGGGAAAGGGACGAAGGACGGACTTTTTAAAAATAAAAAAACACTCTTTTTGGTAAATTAAGACCCCAAAGTTGTATTTCTTTTAAAAATCTCGACATCGTTTTACCACATTACAAACAAAACCTATCTAAATATTATTTTTGTTACCCCCAATGTTTTACGAGAAAGTAGGTTACACGCAAAAAGAAAAAAAAAAAAAAAAAAAAAAGAACCCCACCAATTACAGACCCAAATTTGATGGGGCCGGGAAGGGGAAAAATTAAAAAACCCTACGAGCAAAAAAAAGTCGGGAATTGAACGAAACATTTTCCCAAATGAGAAAATTTTTTAAATGGCAATTTTCTCGATTTATGTTTATGTTTTGTTGAATTTCAGTTTTTTTTGAATAAAAGAAAAAATGTGAAATAAATTGAATTTCTTTTTAAAAAATTTTCTAAAGGACAAAGTTCTAAAGAATTTATTTTTTAAACTGAACTGCATGTCAAAATGACCCAATTTTTCCCTCTTACTGAAAACCGAACAAATCTTTCGATTCAAAATTTTTATTTTTTCCCCACAAAAAATTTTTTAAAAAAAACCCAACATTTTTAGGAAAGTGGTTTGTTTCAAGCCTCCCAGAAGAAAATTTAAATACAGATACATAGGGGGGTTTTTAAACCCCGGAAGAAATCTTTTAAAGAGCAAAAAAACTAAAAGAAAAAATTTTTCCCCCCCTTGGCCCCAATGGTGAAATTGGTATTCGGGAAATTTTCCCTGTTTCCCCAAAACGCTACCCCAAATCGGTTTAAAATTTAAAAATTTTGGGAGAGTAAAATCATATGTCCCTTATTAAACCCTAAAAATCAACTAAATTGATTAAAGGGGATTACCTGGATATAAAACATCCCCGGGTCCAACATAACTAAAAAAAGCCCCTTTGTTTCAAAGACGGCCCTCCCCCCCCCAAAAAATTACCGGGGGCCATTATTTTACTCAAAGTTCATAATCATTTTCTTTTTTCTTGAAAATTTCAAACTTCAAAAAAATTTTCCCAAACCAAAAGACATAAGTGAAACAATGTTTTTTTCGGGAAACAACAAAAAAAATAATTAAAAAGACCCCAAAAACCACAAGCCCCATAGTAGCCCTTAAAAATTGTACAGGGAACAAAATTTCCCAAACCTGGAAACCAAGGGGGGGTTTTTTTACCATTAACCAAAGTCTGTTACCGAAACGCCGCGTTTTTCCCCCAAAAGTAGATCCCAAATTTTTTGCTCGTCGCAGTTCTTGGTCGAACATGGTTTGTACTTTTTCTTTCCCAAAAATCCTGGGCAGGGGCATTGGGTCAGAGGGGGACCCACCCTTACCCCTTGGTTTCACCCATCCCTAACACACACACACGATTTAATCTTTTCTTTTTCGTTTCGAGCCCGGACTTTATTTTTGCTCTTTTATGTAACAAGGGCTTTTTTATTTAGGGGGAGAGGAGGCAGAGGGGGAAAAATTTAAAAACCCATTTTTAGTTATAAAAAGGAGTGGAATGAGATATTTGGGAGCTTAAAAAAACAAGGGGTACATTTGTCCCTTTCATACTTCAGCATTTCCCATATTTTATAAAACAAATCCAAATATTGGGGTTCAGTTTACCTTTAAAACCCAAAAACACTCAATTTTAAACCCTTTTCCCAAAAATTTTGGAAAATTTTAAAAAGGTTTAACCCCTTAAAACTACCCCGATTTGGTCAAAAAACCAATATCGTCGCCCTGTAAACCCATCTATTCATTTTTTTTTGGGCACAAATTTTTTATGAAACTAGAAAAAAAAAATACCCCTAAAACAATTTCCCCCCAATTAGACGTTGGGGGTTCATGGGACTACTCCTATTTTTCCAAATTAAGAATTTTTTTAAAGAATGAATCGAAGGGGTATCTTTGTTTTTTATTCTTGTTGTTCGTTAGGTTGTTTTTATTGTTTTAGTCAGTCTTGAAACTATGTTGGAATAGAAACCCCGATAGGCGTGCTATTTAAAGGTGGGGGGACCAGGTTTAACCCTCTATGGGTTTGTTTGGGGGAAACCTTTATGGAGCGTTAGTGATTTTCTGGGGAATCTGTTCTGGATTTTTGTTTTTATTTAGTTGGTGGGAAATTTGGGTCCATATGGGACAGGAGACAAAAATTTTTGGAATTTTGTGTTTACTCGTTTTTTAAAAGGTTTGGGGGTTTTATTCATAATTTTTGAGTTGGATTAACCCAATTTTGGCCTGTTGTTTTTTAATGTTGATGGGTTTTCCCAGTTGATTTTGGGAAACGGTTTAGCCCCAAGATTTGATTTTAATTGAAGGGCCCAGTTTATTTGAAATTTTTTGAGAAGGGGAAAAAGGGGGTTGGGATTTAATGTAAACATTTTTGATTTTGATTTTTCGGGTTTTGGTTAAATTTCCCTTTTCTTGCCCATTCGTCTATTTTTTTTAAATGATTTTTTAATCCCGCTATGTGACAGCGGCGATTTGATACGAATATTACATTGTAAAGAAACCGGTCCAAGTTGCTTTAACGTGTTTTGGGGTTATCCCGTAAAAAAGTTTAAAATAGCGTTGGGGGGGGGGGGGAGTTTTGGGAAGTTTTGCTTTAATGTGGGGGGTTTGGGAGTTTGATTGTTAGGGTTTATTGGAAATCTTCTGTTTAAATTGTGTGAAAATTTTTTTGAAAGATTTGGTTTCCTAAGTTTTGATTTGTAGTTTAACCCGGGTGCCAAAACTCGCCAAAGTTTGGGGGGATACCCCCAAGAAAAACCGGGTTTTTTTTTCTTAAAGCTGGTTAAATTTTACTTTTTTTTATCCTGGGGGTGAAAATTGGAAATATGGTTTCAAACCAAAATTGATGATTTGGGAAAACGACTTTGTTTTTGATTTTTCGTTTTTTTTTAAATTTTTTTCCCAAACTTTTTTGAAAAAGTTAAAATTTATTGGTTATAATTCCCAAGACTATGATTTGTTTTTTTTTGGGATCGGGATTTTTTTGATATCCATTATCTTTTTGGTCCCCAATTTTTTAAATTTCCTTTTTTGGGGTCCCTGGACCCCGTGGGAATAAAAAATGGAAATAGCTGCCCAAATTGGAAAAGTCTGTCTCAAGCCCGTCGAGAATTAAACATCTTCACAGCCCCCACAAAAGGCCTCCTCATAAAACCTTATCCGATGAATGGAAAACAGTGACATAACTCAGATTTAAAGCTCATGAAAATCAAGATTCCATAAACCCTTGGGTCTTCCTCATCTCGTGATGCTCAGTGAGGGGAACCCCAACCGCCCCCGGATCGGTCACCCATTTCTTCCAGGTTTCTCCCCGGAACCCACCCCAATATACGAATTTGAAAAAATAGATTTTACCGTGTATGTTCTCTTACATGTTTAAAAAGGCCCGCCGATGCCTACCCTTTTAAAAGGAGTTTAAAAATCTTCTTTTGGGAAGTTTTTAGTTTTTGAGAGAGTTTAAACACTGGTTTTTAAAAAGATGATAAAGCAATTTTTGGTTTTTGCCTGAGATTAAAAAATTCCCAAAAAACCTTTTAAAAACCTTTCCCTTTTTAGTTTTATTTTCCTTTCTATTTAAAGTTTTTTAATTTTTTTGTTAGCTTCCCTTTGCAATATTTTTAATTGGTCTTAAAAAAATTTTGGGACACGGGCCCAAAGCCCTTTGAAAAGACCCGGGGTTGAAGCCCTTTAAAAACTCAATCAATCAACCAATTGAAAAAATTTTTAAATTAAGGGGGCCGCGACATCAACCAGATGGGATTGGGAATATCCTTTTTGGGGAAAAATCTAAACTTTTTAGTCAAGGGTTTTAAATAGGTTTTCCCTCAATCGATTTTTTATGGGGCCCCAGCCCAAAAATTTAAATTAAAACGTGTTAGGGGAATTTTTTTAAATTTAAGCAACTGAACGAGCATTTATCTCCTTGGTCTTTCCCAGGTCTCTGTAAAAAGATTTTTTCTCCCAAAAATTTCCCACCTTTTTTTGGGCATTAAAATAATTTTTTTTTAAAATTTTCGCAGTTAACCCAAAAGTTTTTAAATTAATAATGGATAATTGTAAGGGGGAAGAAAAAAAATCTTAAATTTTTTCGTTTTAAAAATTAAATTTTTCTAATTGACCCCCCAAACGTTTTGCTATCCGAGGTGAAAATTAATTTAAATTGTTTAGTTTTTTTGAGAAAAATGTTTAAAAAAAAATTCCCTTGTTGAATATTAACTCATAAACTTCTTCACACTTTAAAAAACCAAATTTTAAAAACAAAAATTTTCCCAAAAATTTTTATAATCCCCGGGAGTTCTTTAAATCCCCAAAAATTTAAAAAGATCGGTTTTAAATTTTTAAAAACGTCTTTTAAATTTAGGGGCCGCGACATGCCTGGTCGACGGGAAATTTTTTAAATAAAATCGGCGGTTTAGCCGCTGGGTTGTTCCGGGAGAGACGGACATTTTCCCGTCAACTGATTTTGATATAAAGGCCCCCAAAAAACAGGGATTTAAAACCCGTGGGAAATTTTCCCCAAATTTTTTTCCCAGGTTTATCTATTTTTTTCTTTGGGCCCGGAAAAAAGGGGTATTCGGAAATCCCATTTTTTTTCCCCAAAATATTTCAAGTTTTCTTTTAGGAAAAAAAGGAAGGAAGAAGTGTTAAAACCCCGTTCTCGACCCAGAAAACCGAAAAAAAAGTCAAATACCCAAAACCCCCCCTTTTAGGTGGAGGAGAGGGAACAAATAAAAAATGGTATAAACATTACAAGATGAACAAAATTTTTTTACCCACAATTAGAAAAACCTTTTTCCCTTTGCGAACTGGACTAGGCGTGAAACACCCCCGGTAATAAACTTTTTTCCCAATCTTTCAGAAGGGTTTCGGGTTCCCAAAATGGATAATGGACGTTCAACATGTACCCCTTTTCCCTTTATCAAAATTAAAATTTTTCCCCCAAAAACATGTGACGGGGGGGAAAAAATACCCCCCGACATCGCTTCGTTGGGATTCTTTCTCCTGCATGTGAAGATGGATCTGCAACCCAAAACATGATATAATTCACCCGGTTTTCCTTAATTTTTAAACAGAGGGAAAAAAATTTTTGGGTTACCCCTTTGAACAAGACAGGCGATAAACAAACCCCCCCATTCACGGGGTTTCGATCAACCCTTCACCCGGAAAGAAGACCAATGCTAAAAATAAAGGGGCATTTAAAGTGAAAGCTTTTTTGAAATTTGGCAAAAAAACCGAACACGAGAAAAGGCGAAAACAACCCCGTTACCGGGTTCGGTCTTATTTTCTTCAACAGCCTTTATCGGGCTTTTTGGTAAAATTGACGTAAAAATGTACCCCCAATTCTAAGACATTGGGAAATTAGTTTTCCCACAAGAACAAAACGAGGTTAAACAAACAACCTGCCCAAAGGTTTTAATCGGGCCCCTTCGGCGGGGGAAAGGATGATAAGAAAAAAAAAAGGGAAAATTAGTAAAGGACAAGATTTTAGAATTTTTATCACAAAAAAACGTTTGGGTCAACACTTAAAAATATAGAAAAAACAATAAACTTTTCCCCTTTTTCTTTTTTTGATCTTTTCCAGGTAAAATGAATCTTTTATAGAAAAAATGTATAAATGACTTACAAGATGTAAGGGCATTTTTTTTGGCTTTAGGATATTTTTGGGAAACCGTTAAACCACATCGGGGGGAAATTTCTGATTGAAAAAGAAGATGGCGATATTGATGAACAGATGAAAAGGGGCTCCAACCACAAAAAAAACTTTTGTTTCTATTTTTTATTTTTTATTTTACGTAAAAAACATTTAAAAATATTTTATAAAAACCCAGGGAAAAGGGGTTTGTAACTTTTTCAAAATTCTGACCCCTACCAAATTTTATATACACTTAAATTTTAAAATTTTGGGAAAAGGGAAAAAAAACTCCCCATGTAATAAAATTTTTTTTTAAAGGGAAAAAAAGGCAAAAATTTTGATTTACCCATGTTGCCCTTCAAAAAATTTTTTGGCGACAACGGGAAAACGAAAATTTTGAATAATTAATTTCCACTTAATTTTTAAAAGACCAAAAAAAAGTTAACTTTTTATCCAGAAGAAAAAAAGGGGGCCATCTCAATTTGCTCAATGGATCAGAAAGGGGAAAAAAAACCTGTTTTGGAGGGGGGTCTTTTGACCGGGTTGAAGTACAATGTTTTTGGTTGTTTATACTCATTTATCGTCCAAATGGTAAATAATGCATTATGTATCATTAAAAAAATTAATTTTACTTTTCTTGTGATCTCAGTATGGGCTCTAATTGTATAGAATACAGTTTAAACAGAAAGATTTCACTTGGGGTTTAAAAATTTCTAAACCTTAATCGTTGATCATTCCGAAAATGTTTTTAAAATAATGTACTTTCATGGGGAAACTTTTTTAATGTTGATACTGTTTTTTGATGAATGGATTTTAAAGGGGTGTTATAGTAATAGACTTTGGGATTTTAAAAATATTTCCAAATTGTGATAAAAAAATTGATAAGAACCAGAACATTAGACGAAAAAGGGAAAAATACATCCCGTCATCGGGTTTTCTCCCTTTTTCCCCAAAAAGAAAAAGATCCCCAATCAAAAAAGGTATAAAATTCCCTTTGGGTGTAGCCCTTTCATTCTTTATCCCCAGTTAAGAAACGTGTCACACCCCAGAGAGAAAAAAGGGGAAAAAAAAACACCCCTTTCAGGTTCGATCTTTTTCCCCTGAAAAAAGGTTTCCCAAAGCAAAACTTAAAAATAAACAGATGTAGTCATTCCCTTTTAATTTTTCAAAAATGTTTTTCCTCACCCGAAAATGAGAAGGGAGAACATGCACCCCTCAAAAATCTGATCAATTTTTTTCCTGCAGATGAAGATGGATCTGCAATTCCAAAAAGGTAAAAATGTAAAAGATGAACATCATTCTTTTTTTAAAATTAGGGGAAACCCTTGGACACACCGAACATGAGAAAAAGGCAAAAAAAAATTCAAAATTTTCAAACTTCTTCGAAGGGGAAGATGAACCTAATGGGCGGTCGTGTTTTACGGACTTCCCCGTTTTTAGGGTACAAACACCCAAAAGTATAAAAAAACCAAGCTACATCTTTTCGGAAATACTTTTTAAAAATTCAATTGCCCTCACCCGGGAGAAAAGTCGTTGGAAACCCCATTTAAGGGGGGTCTGTTCCCCTTCCTCACATGATTTAAAAAATTTCCTTTTGAGAAAAAGAAGCAGGCTACATTTTATCCAAATTTCCCTCTTTCTTTAAAATTTAAAAATTTATCTCCTCCTGCTGGGGAAAAGGGTTTCAACCTGTGCCGGGGAGTTTATTTACCTCCCTTTCCTCCTGGTGAGTGCACAAACATTTTCCAAAATTTTCAAAAAAGGGAAATATCCCCTCTTAAGCGTCAATTAAACCATATTTGGGATTTTCAGATCTATCTTTATTCAAAAAGGGGAGACAGAACCCAAAGGGTTTCCTTTCCCATGTTCACAAATTGGGGACAAACGTTTCTTAATTGGGGAAAATGCAGGCCACTCTACCCTAATAATTTCCCTCTCCTTTTTTATTACAGATCCATCCTTTCCCGCTAAAAGGGCTGATTTGACCTGTGGACTGGCCCGGGGGTTTTTCGGGCTCTTTTTCTCCCCCCTAAAACCCCCCTCCCCCCCCCCAGACCCATTAAACCCAAACCCGAAGGAACCTTTGAAAGAACCCCCGACCCCTAACCGGGGCCCCAAATTTTTGAACCCAAAGAACTAACCTAATCACCCCCCTTAACCAAACCGACCCCCTTTTTGTCAAACCTGACCCCCCCCTTTACCTAACCTGACCCAAACCCGACCTAACCGCCCCTTCCCGACCCTTTTCCCTATCCTGACCCCAACCTGACCTAACATGGAATTTTAAAATGGCTAACCGACCTAACCACCAAACCCACAACCCTAACTAACCCACAACCCAAAACCCAACCGACCTAACATGACCCCCCCCTGGGCCCAACCTGACCTAACCTGACCCAACCTGACCCCCTTTTTCCTAACCTGACCTAACCCGCCTAACCTGATCTAACCCGGCCTAACCTGACCAAACTGGGCCCAACCAAAAACCCCGACCCAACCCCACGTAAACTGACCTAATCTGACCTAACCTTTTAAACCCAATTGACCCCCCGCCTAATTTCCTAACCCGTTACCCAACCTAACCTAACTAACAACCCCCCACAACCAAACCCATAGATAAAAGAAAAAGCAATTTTGCCAAAAAAAGAAATAATTATTTATTTTTAACATTGGAAACTTTTCGTCACCCCAGGACGGCAGAACCTGATTACGGGGAATTTCCCCGCCTGTCTCATGTTCCTTTGTTAACAAACTTTCCCAAAGTAAAATTTTTACATCTTTTTTTGTTAATAATTCCATCTTCTTTTACAAAAATTTTCCCAACCGAAAGCGTTTGATCAGTTTTGTGGGGGTGTGTTTGTACCGTCTCGTTCTATGAGTGCAAACATTTCCCCAAATTTTTAAAAAAATACAAGCTACGTCTTACGTCAATTAACCATTTTTTGATGACGAATCTATCGACACCCAGGAGAAGATACGACAGAACCTTCAGTTTAATGGGAACCCGCCCCGTCTTATGGGGGTTTGGGGGAAAAAAGGTTTCCTTATTTCATAAATGAATGCAGACTAGTCCTTAATAATTCCATCAAATTTAAAATCCATTTTCCCCCGATGAAGGGGCAACTGGAAAGAACATTCAAAAATTAAAACAAAAACAAACCAAAAATCAAACCATTTTTAAAAAAAGCCATGGGAAAAAACAAACCCTAAAATAAAAAATGGAAAAAGCAAAAAATATATACAGCAAAAAGACCATGAATGCTCTATCCTTCCCCGTCTGGGTCAGTGCAGAAAAAACCCCAAAACCAAAATACAGGTCATACTGTACAGGTCCAGGCCAAACAAACAGGGGGCCTTTAAAAAAAACCCAAAACACCCTGGTTTTATTCAAAAGATTTATAAAGGGAAAATTTAAATAAAAACCCATATTTAAACCCCAAAACTAAGTTATCCTAATTTTTTTCAATAAAGTTTAAAATTTACAACTAACCCCTTAAAACTGGCCTCTCCCCCCAAAACCCCGAAAAAAAAAAATTTCAATCTTTTTCCCAATTTTTAAGGTTTTGGGGATTTTTGTGAGGTGCAAGGTTTTTTCTCCCCGAAAACTGAAAAAATAAAAGTTGGTTTTGGGAAAAAGAACTAAGCATCAAAACATGGCGTTTGTTTTAAAAAAAACCATGTATAAACCCTTCAAAAAAATAAAAAAATAGAAAAAAAAAAATCCAGAAAAATTTTAAACCCCAAAAAAACATTCCCTTCCCCGGTTAAAAACCTTTAGAACACAAATGACAATTGGGAGGGGGTTTTTTTTAAGCATTTTAACACCAGCAAATAACATTTACACACTCCAGATATTTAAAAAAATTGGGAAAAATGGGAGCATTTTCGTGACATATCGGGTTTTTCAAAAAAAATTTAACAATTTTATTAAAAATTACACGCCAAGCAAAAAACGCTGGTTGTCATGGTACAAAAGAAAATTTAAAAAATGTTCCCTTAATTCCGGGCGATAAGAAAACATCCGTGGGGTTATTTTAAAAATAAACGAGATGACCCCGGGGGAATCCTTGTTTTAAAAAAAGTAAAAGGGTAAAAAAAATTTTAAAATTTTAAGAAGGATACAAAAAGGTTATTTTAGCTCCCGACACAGGCTTGGCCCGATAAATTGTAAGAAAATTTAAGAAAGAAAAATTTTTCTTGTATTCCCAAAAGAAGTGGGGGTTGTCTTTAAAGGAACAGTGAAAACCAAAAATGGATTTTTAAATTTTTAAAACGGACAATGATAATCAACCTTGGGCTCCCATGAAATTTTGGGGAACTTATACAAATTCTAAAAAAACCGGAAGGTTTTTTAATTAAGAACAATAAAGGGAAAATTGAACTTGTAGAATTAAGAGGTGAATGGGGTTTGGAAAACCAATCGATAAACAGTAACACCCAAGGGAAACCCCTGTTTTTGAGAAGGAAAACCCCAAGATCCATTTGGGCCTTTGCATGAAAGGGTGGACGAGCCCACGCTGGGAAATTCAAAAGACAGGGCGGGCCCAAAATTCCAGGGTAACAAGGGTTTATTGCGCTTTAATTTTTTCCCTTTTAAAGGGCCCACCAAAAGAAACTTTTACCAAAATTTATAAATAAATTTTTTATTTTCTATTGATTAAAGGGTTATTATTTCCCATCCCTGCAATCCCGTGGGGAAATTAAAATTTATTTAATTTAAAATCCCTTTGCGAAGAAGCGGGGTTGGGTTTGCCCCCCAGGCCCCCATTCGGGGCAGGGGGGTCATTCCCCAACAGCAAGGGGCCCGTGGGGGGCCCGTTGATTTGTTTGACAGGGGGCAGGGCGAAGAGCCGCCCACCGGAGGATGGGGGCGGGTCCTGGACACCCGCCCCCCCGCGCCGGGCCCACTCCCGCGGCCCCCCGCTGCTGGCTACCGCCTACGTCCACCGGTGCCGGAGGGTCGGGGCCGGGGAACAAGGGGAACCTGCCGCCGCCAGTTCTGCGGGGGAGACCTGCGTTGGCCCATCTGGGTTTGGTTCCCCCTTGAACCTTGTCCAAAACGGGAAAAACCCCGGGCGAGGGGCGTACCGCACGTTCCCCTTTTGCAAAAGGGGGGAGGAAGGGGCCCCCCCTATCGCGCTCTCAGCCAAATATAAAAATCTTTCCCCCGGGTTGTGGGGGGCCCCCCCTTGTACGATGGGCGGGGGAGAACGGGGCCCCCCCCCCCCAAAGCGAAAAGGATTTGACCTTTGGAGAATTTTCCTGCTTGGGGGAAAAACCCCGGGGGGCCCAAAAAAAGGGAAAAACCCCTTTAGCACCACTAAAATCTGGCAATGCCTTTTGGGTTCCCCCACCGCACCCTCTCTACCCGCCCTTTCTGGGGGGTGGGTGACTATTTCCCACCTCCGAAAAAAAAAGACGAAATACTTGGGGGGGTTACAGAGGAAACCCCTGCGCAGGGGAAAAAAAAGGGTGCCCCCCAGTGGGCATTTTTAATTTGGCTGGGGCCCCGGGTGGACCGGGGACGGCCCTCCGCTGCTCGGGAATGCGGATGATTGGGTTTTTTGGGGGCCCGACGAGACTTAAAAAAGCGGATAGTCCAACGGCCCAATATGTTCCCCGTCGGGGGTCACGCCAGAGCCGGAAAAGGGGAATTAACCTACAAAAATGTAAACCCCATTTTTTATCCAATTTAAAAAAATTTGGGGGTCTCCCGAACATGAACAAAAGGGGAGAAGGGGTGTCAAAATTAAGGATTATTGACGTACAAAAGTAAAGCCGGTTTTGTTTTTCAAATTAGAAAGGTTGGGCACACCCCCCAAAACCCCCGGGCAGGTGAAAAAACCCCGTCTACGTCTTTAAACAACAAAAACCAGAGAGGGGTCGAACGGTTGGGTTCCCGCAGGCTTTAGTTTGTCCAAACGTGTACCAAAGCCATTTAAGTTTCCAAGGGGGGGGAGGCCCCGGCCCGGTTTTAGGTTTTTTAAAATTTATTTTTTTTTTAAAATTTTTAGGGGGGGTTGGGGCCAACCGGGGTTTTTTTTTCTTTTTCTTTTTTCCCGTTTGGGGGGGCCCTTTTTCCTTTTTAGTTCGTTTTTTCCAAAAAAGGTTCCCCCTTTTCCCCGCCTGTCATCTTGTTTCAGAGAGTCGCATTGGGGACCCGATTCCGAAAATCTATCTGATCTAGCAATGGGGCCTTCCACCTTTTTCTTCCCCTGAATGCTTTGAGTGTTTTTTGAAAAATTTTTGCTTTTGGGTTTCCCAATTTTTTTAGACTGGGCAAGAATTTTGGATAGGGAATTTTCCGGATTCAGAGTGTAAAAGCAGCATTGCGCAAAAAAGGGGGGCTTTTGGTTTAAATTTACTTTTTGGAACGGGTCAGGGGGAAAAATCGGTCCACGAGGTTTTGCGTCTAACGGCTCGCCCCCTGCCCCAGAAACTTTCTCTGACTTCTGGGGTCTCTATTTTCAAAAATGGGGCACCTGGTTATTTTATGGGTTTCTTTCCCCCAACCGTTCCAAACCCCCATCTTAAAAATTTGATCGTTAACCCCCTTTTTCCCCAGCGCCCCAGACTGCATGCTCATGCAGGAAGGGGCGGTTTTGGAAACCTCTGGCATTTATAGACCCCTTTTCCCAAGGTTTTAGACAAAAAGGCGGGTTTGGGGAAAAAAAGTGGACATCAACATTTTTTCGGGAAATATCCCTCCGCCCCCCTAGCCCCTTTCAGCCACGCCCATTCGTAAAGTGCCAAGGCTCCTGTGAAAACATCCCACACAAATTAAAAATTTTCCGGGATGGTAAAGAGTCCGGGAAAAAATTTAAATTTTATCACATATGGGGAAAAAAACACTTAAATTTCTCTCACAAGCAGTAAAAAAATACTCCCTTTAAAATTTAAAAAGGAAAAGGGGAAAAATTTTCATGGGAAAATTCAAAACATATTCTGCGTTTCAGCAATGGGAAATTCATTTTGTTGTCAAATAAATTTTATTTTGGGGATTTTACCAATCCCCAATGGGTGCATTTGGGTGATAAAAAGTTCCCAAAAATTTTTAAAGCAAGCCAAAAGTAAAAAAAAAAACCTGAAAAGGGAAAAAATAAAGCGAACCCCCTATTTTGAGTTTAAAATAAACATTAGATCCGGCTGTGATTTAGAAACATTTTGAAAGTTATCCCAGTGAAATCGCGTCAGGCAATAAAAAGTTATTGAAATTTTCGTATTTCTGCATGTTTGTGTTAAGGAAAAATATTAATGGAGTCCATTGTTGGAGCGATGAAACGCTTATAAAGAAGAGGGTTTTCGAAACTGCAAGAAAACGCGATAAGATATCAAATCAGACTTTCGGGAGGGAAAAGAAGAAAATTAGTGATCAGGTAAATTTATCCCATTTAAATATCTTGACGGAAGTATCGAATTTTAATAAAACAGATAAATTAATTCAAGCAAGAGGAAGCGATTAGGAACAAATGAGTAGGTTCCATTTCACATTCAAAAACGGAAAACAGGGAAAATAAAAGATTTTGACCAAAAGAAAACAAGAGGAGAACATCAAATTTTAGAAATTGCGGAGAATTTTATCAAAACTAAAACGGAAATAAAGTGTTTCGGAAAAGTTAGAAATTAAATATTTTGAGAGAACTATAGGTGACGCGATCGTCAGTTATCGAGCGATCGGAAAAGTGCTGAAGTAAGGATAACAATAGGATAAGGATAACTCAGCAAGGTTGAAAGATTTGCCAGAATGTGCCTGGACTTGGTGAAAGCAGGATGTGTTCGCGTAGAGCGATTCTTGAAAATTTTGTAAAGTGCGGAAGTTATGAACATCATCCGAAATAGTAACGGGAATATTTTACGTACGTTGTGTAACAGTCGTGAAGAAAATTTCATAAAAGAAAGGGAATTTCGGAACTATTCTGAATTCGGCAACGCCCTGGACTTGCAGAGCGAGCGGCGGTACGAGAAATTTTGCAACGTGGATGCGGACGTTGCATTGATAATTAGAGCGCGGAATTTGATCTGAATTCAGTGAGATTTAATAATTTGAAGGGTTTATAAAAAAGATGGCAGCGTGAACTCCGACACCATGAGTGAACCTGTGACGCGTATCGAGTGTTCCGGAACTGATGGCGACAACGGAGGCGCTTGGCGAATAATCACCCCAGACACGCAGATTCGTCGCAGAGGCAACAGCATACGGAGCCAAAGTATTTTGACATTTGTTTGTTTTGTTTTGATTGAGAAAGCTCATCGAAGACCAAGCCGTGTAATTGGTAGATTTTAAGACGGAAATCTCGACAGAATGCATTCTAGTTTAGTTATATGTGGAATGGTATTTGTTTGTTTTTTTTAAATAGTTTGTGTGAATGAAAGAGTATATATATTCATGTATGTGTATTGAGGAGGAGAAATGTTTATTTGTTGTTGTTTTGATGCTGGGTTGTATTGATGTGGCATGTCAGAGGTACTCAGTGTGTTGCAGCACTAAATAGCAAATTGAAAAGAAACATGAAACGGAGGCGATTGAATAAACTTCATGGCTTATTTTGGGTCACGATTCGCAAAATCAATATATTTTTCCAATCATTTACGTAGCATTAGACTGATCCACGCGCGTGAGCGCAGTACTCTCGCGTTGCAGGCCAGACGCACCGCAGACCACGCCCAGGTGAGTGAAAAGGCCAGGTAAGCTAGCAGAGGGGCAATTGTGAGTAGGAAAGGGGGAAAGTTATTATATGTGCAACCAACGCGAGGCTAGTGTTTATTGTTTGTTCGTAAGAAGGGCTAGAGCAGGGCAATTTATTAAACGTAACAGATAACGTGCCGGCGTAGAGAGGCCGCCCAACCCATTAAAGGACCGCCCAACGTGGGGCAGTTTATATATATAAGGAGGAGAGGAAGGTGAAACCTGACCTATTACATGTGGCGCCAACGTGGTGGCTGTGGTTGAGCAGGTACTCAAGCAACGTGTGGATCAGTGGTGTTAACGCAGAATCGTTATCATGTCAGTCGCTAGTGGAAACGAGAAGCGGAAATTGGTCAGCGTACGACGCGTCGGACTCCGAAACTATTTCTGTCTGAGAGGGACGACGAATATCAACACTTAGACGAATTAGAGGTAGAAGGGAGTGTAACATTGCACAATGTGCAGGGGGCAGTAATGAGCAGACAGCAGCAGAGGTAGTTCCAGCGGAAGAACAGAGGACGCCGGAACCTACGATGGCAATGTTGTTTCAATTCATGCAAGGAATGAAAGCCGATAACATTCTGAGAGCTGAGAATTTGCAAGAGATGGGCAGTAATTTGCAAGAGATGCAGGCCAAGATAGAAGAACGTAGCGCTAGGATGGAAAGTAACGTTCAGAATAAATTTGAGGAGGTGGCGAGCAGAACCGAGTCAATTTCACGTTACAGTGTTGCAGTGTGAATTACATTCGGCAGTTTCGAGTATTCGCGAAGAAGTTAACGCATTTAAAGCCGAATCAGCTGCGCGGTTGTCGCAATTAGAAGCGAACGCTAAAAATGAAGAGAACTCGAAACGCGTTGCGTGGTGCAAGAAGGTTAACCAACAGATTAGTTCCGAAGTGGGGAGGTAAGGTCGACAGTGGGCACCTTGCAAAATCGATGCACTCGCAAGAAGCGCGTTTAGTTGACGTCGCCAAGGACGTTCAAAATGCAGGGAAACATCACTGCGACAGGACGTCGGATTGGAAAATTGAGGAATCGGTCTGCGGGATGGACGAAAATATTCGATCGACAATCCAGGCTGAAATTGACAATTTAAAATCGGTAGGCGCAGGGCCGACAGCCGAAATCGACGAAGCAATTCTTCGCAAGATCGAGGAACTTGAACGACAGGTGTTCACCGCGCGTAGGGTAAATGGCAACGGTGGTATGATGAGGCATCCCACGTTACCCAATTATTTACGATTCCATGGGAAAGGGAGCAGCCGTATTCGTTCCTAACCGCTGGAGAATTACTTCAGTGTAAATAATATACCGATGGGATGAAACTAAGATTCGTCAAAGAGGCGTTAAGTTCCAAGGCGCAGTATTGGGCAAGCTTTGACGCTGACGCCACGTACATACGGGAATGTGGCAAATTTTTGAAAGATATTGGAATCAGCACCATAAATTCGAGCTGAAGTATAGGTTGAGTCAGAACGCTATAGGAAGGGAAGTTCGAAAGCATGAGTGACTCTTGTCACGTAAAGTAAGCGCATTAAGGTGTGCAGCGAGGACTTTAACCCGGCGAAATTATCCGAATTCTAATCCGACAGATGCCGAACGGTATTCGAAACCTATTGTGGAACAACATGCCAGATACCATCGACGCGCTGATCGAGCGGTGAGCAGATTCGACCAGGCGAACGACGGAATGAGCAAGACGCAGGAGGACGCGGTCAAAGTTCCAGTAACGGGAATAGGAATAATCGGTATCTGGGAGGATATCGGCAGGAGAACGTATGCGCAATTGAAGTCCGTGATGATAAATCCAGTAGGCAAGCACAATCGCGTAATGGACAGGCACAAAACAAACGAAGCCGAAGAGGATAATAGGCAACGTTCGGGGATGAACGAATGGTGCGAGAAGAAAGAAGTCAGGTAATTGAAGCAGGCGCAATACCAGATAGGTGGGAGAAGAAAGAGGAAGAAGAAATCTAGAAACGTTTGGGACGAACAGGTGCTCAACCCAAACGAGGAGGATAGCGACGATACCGTGACAGTGATAGCTGCAGCAACGATCATCGTTAGGGATGAATCTGTCCGGGAAGTAAGTGAAGGGTGAAACCTAGCCAATGCCTATTTTGCGAGGTGTATGCTACGGAGAGAAGTACGAGCGCTGGTAGACTCAGGCAGGTGTGAGTGCAGTGTCGGAAGAGTTCTGTAACAAAGTACTGAAGGAAGGGCGCATGTTGGTTGAATTACGACGCGAAACTCAGTCATGATGGCAAACCGAAAAGCGGCGAATACCACGGAAACAAGTCTGGTTAGAGATTGATGTCGGAGGGTGACCATTGAGGTAGCAACAGTCGTCATTCGAGGGCTGATCCGTGACGTCATCGTTGGGATGGACGCATTGGGGCTTACTTGCGTCGTCGACGTAGGTGCTAGGAAAGTGACGCACGATCGAGAGGTTTTATTGGAAGCAGTCCAGTGGTCGCTGAACTTGATGAGGCGGAGGTAGCAGGGGATGAGATGCTGGCCGCTAGTGGAAGAGATCCTCAGAATGTGGATAGGCGCGGAAGGAGCCATGGACTTGGGAGATGTCCGCAAGAATTGGACAACTGTTGCGAGTTCGCAGAAATTTTCGAGAACGTCAGAGCCGTGAAAGGCTACAGTTTCGTTACAGCTCAAGGACACTACACCGTTTACTGCCAGGCAATATCCCGTACCGCAAATGTACGAGAACAGGTGCGCAAGCAGTGGAAGAAATGGAAGAAAGGGAGTAATAAAGAGGCAATTACCCATATGTCAGTCCATTGGTCGTGGTAATAAAAGGAACGGGGAGCATCGCATCTGCCTGGATGCGAGAAAATTAAACGCGGTTACTATTCCACGGTAGAGACGCCACCACGATAAAATGATATGGTGATGAAGTGGGCTACTATCTTCAGTGCGCTCGATTTTTCATCCGCGTACTGGCAGATAGAGGTCGAAGCTGACAGTCAGCGTTATATAAGTTTCAAATTTGAGGGAACTGTGTACTCGTTCCGACGACTGCCATTGGATTAAAGAATTCGGAGCTGCGCTGATCCGCTACTTAAATGACGTAATCCTGCGAGCTCAAAGAAACCCTGGTAATGTATGTCGATGACATTATTTATTTTCACCAGACATGCATTCCCATCTCAGCAGCTTAAGGAAGTTGTTCGAAATTTTTAAAGAATATAACTTGAAACTGAATTTGAGAAGTGTGAGTTCTGCCGCGAACGTGTACAGTTTATGGGACATGAGACTCGCACGGGTATGAGGATGCAGTGAGTAAAAGAGAAGTAATTCAGAAGCTACCGCCGCCGAAGAACGTTCGAGGCTGCGTCGACTGTTCGTGTATGCAATTACTATGCGCGTTTTGAAAATTACTTCAGAAGGTTGTAGCCATTATTGCATTTACTGAGGAAAGGAGCAAGTGGCACTGACGCAACAATGCCAGGAGGCATTTGAAGAACTAATAAATGCGTTCGAGCGCACTATGTCGTGGAATACCCAGACTCGTCGGCGCATGTACCTACAGATCGACAGGTAGCGGCTTTGGCAATTAGAGCAGTACTGTTCCAAATAGGTGATCACGGTGAGCAGCGAATCATTGCCTTAGACAGCCGATCATTGAAAGGGGGCGATAAAATTCGGCGTAACGGAACTGGAAGCGCTTGCGATTGTTTGGGCGACCCGAAAATTCAGGACGTTGTTGATCGGCGTCCATTACGATCATTACGGATCACAAGCGCTAATTTTCGATGCGAAGCCACACCAATAACGAAAGTTGTTAGGTGGACGTTGTGGCCCAACAGTTCCAATTTAACATCGAATATTGTGAAGGCCGGAAGAACTTGCTCCCAGATTACCCTGTCAAGAATCAAAGTCAAAGAGAAAGAAATGGCGGAGGATATTATGGCTCTACAGGTGCGAGAAATTATCCGCGATGGACCACGAAACCATCATCGCGATCCAGCAGCGCGATCCATTCACCGAGAAGTGATCAACTTGGTGATGGGACGACCGTATGACGTCGACCAAATCTCCGAGGAGCAAGGATGCGAACGTGGACAATTGAGGATATACCATGGATGTTGCTACGGAAGGTAAACGGCAAGACAAGATTTTTCCGGATTTGGGTTCCGAAGGAACATAGGAAGGAATTAGCTATTTCTACACACGAACATTATGGGATTTTGAGGGATAAGATTGTTAAAATCCTGTCCGAATATTAGCATTAAAACATGGGAAAGAGATACGGCAGCTGACAAGTTCATGCGACTTGTGTCAGAAGACAAAGCAGCCTAATCGGCGTTACGAAGGGAATGGCAAGCGATAGTGCCACGAGGTCCCAGAGATTTGTACGCCGTTGATTTGTACGGTCCACTGCCAAAGACCTGGTTCGGCAATCAGCATCTCTTCGTAATCATGGACGTATTCTCCAAATTCGTCCAAATTTTTCCGATAAGAAGCTCAACGCCAACAACTGCTACGACAGGTGTTGCGATTTTTGAAATGTGTGGAAACCGGCGAGAATTCTAGTGATAGGGAACCCAATTCACCAGCGAAAAATGGAAAGAGAAATGAAGAACCAGGTATTGCAGTGCATTTTAAGCGGTACGTCACCCGCAAAGCAATCCCAGCGAGCGAGTAATGAGGGAGTTGTCGTTATTTCGCGTGTATGTGGCTGAAAACCACAAGCATGGTTCGAGGCGGTACCCGTTTGAACGAGGTTCTGAACGCTGTGCCACACCCAGCACCATTCGACGCCGTGGTACACTTCGGCGTGAAGAAGTAGGACGTTCGACGCAGTGAAGATACCACCGGAGATTAGTGGATTACCAACGGTGACTGCAAATAACAAAATAGTATACGACCAGTTGAAGAAATCGGCCAAGCTGCGGAAAATCAGGGACATTTCATCGGGGAACGTTTAGTGTAGGGACGAAGTTTTGATCCGTTCGCCAATTCGTCTTCCTCCGACCAGAAATTGTTTCGGAAGTTCTTTCCCATCTATGACGGTCCGTACAAGGTGAAAGTGGTATTAACAATGTTTTGTTGGAAAACGATGGCAGGAATAGGTGTTCAAAATGTATATAACATTAAACCTTACAAGACACAGATAGTTTGATGTCACGTTGACGAAAGTGTGCGTTGATTCAGAGGAAAGGTAGTGGAATAGGTGTATGTATATTTCTATGCAAAGTGTTTAGGTTAAGTATTATTCTAAGTATTTTTATGAGCAAGTACGAAGATTGTTTAGCAGTAAGTAGTTGTAAGTGTTATCTATGGAAAGAAACGATTTATTTGTGTTGTGAAGTGAGTTGCAGGTGCACAGTGACAAGTGCGAGTAGAGACGACGTGTTACGAGCCTATGCAGTGCTAAGTAAACATTGGCAGGTTCGTCCGTCGTGACTTTGCTAAGTACGTGTGTTTGTGTATACCCGCCGAGCATTGCTAACGAGCTTCAAGTTCACGGTCAAGGTCAAACGTAGTGAGCACAGTAGAGGGGGAACAAAAGCAAGCATAAGCTTTAGATGTTGGCTCGTCAGAACTGGCAACATCTTAGGCGGGGGTATGTAATGATTTACACGATCCCCAATGGTGTGCATTTGGATGATAAACAGTTCAAAACATTTACAGCAAAGACGCCATAGTAAAAAATAAAACCGAGTGAGGAAGAGAATAAAGCGAACCGATACTTGTGCGAGTTTGGACTATAAACATTAGATCCGGCTGTGATTTAGAAACATTTTGAAAGTTATCCCAGTGAAATCGCGTCAGGCAATAAAAGTTATTGAAATTATTTCGCATGTTTGTGTTAAGGAAAATATTAATGGAGTCCATTGTTGGAGCGATGAAACGCTTATAAAGAAGAGGGTTTCGAATACTGCAAGAAAACGCGATAAGATATCAAATTCAGACTTTCGGGAGGGAAAGAAGAAAATTAGTGCATCAGGTAAAATTATCCCATTTAAATATCTGACGGGAAGTATCGAAATTTTAATAAACAGATAAATTAATTCAAGCAAGAGGAAGCGATTAGACAACTGCAGTGCGTTCCATTTCACATTCAAAAACGGAAAACAGGGAAAATAAAAGGATTTTGACCAAAAGAAAACAAGAGGAGAACATCAAATTTAGGAAATTGCCGGGAGAATTTTATCAAAACTAAACGGAAATAAAGTGTTTGGAAAACGTTAGAAATTAAATATTTTGAGAGAACCAGTGACGCGATCGTCAGTTATCGACGATCGGGAAAAGTGCTGAAGTAAGGATAACAATGCTAGGTTGAAGAAGATTTGCCAGAATGTGCCTGGACTTGGTGAAAGCAGGATGTGTGTTCGCAGGCGATTCTGAAAATTTTTGTAAGTGCGGAAGTTATGAACATCATCCGAAATAGTAACGGAATATTTTACGTACGTTGTGTAACATCGTGGAAAGAAAATTTCATAAAGAAAGGGAATTTTGGAACTATTCTGAAATTGGCAACGCCTGCTGGACTTGCGAGCGAGGGCGGTACGAGAAATTTTGGTAACGGTGGGGAGCGCGAGTTGCATTGATAATTAGAGGCGCGAATTTGATTCGAATTCAGTGAGATTTAATAATTTGAAGGGTTTATAAAAAGATGGCAGCGTGAACTCCGACACCATGAGTGAACTGTGACGCGATGCGAGTGTTCCGGAACCGATGGCGACAACGGGAGGCGCTGTTGGGCGAATAATCACCCCAGACACGCAGATTCGTCGCAGAGGCAACAGCATACGTGAGCCAAAGTATTTTGACATTTGTTTGTTTTGTTTTGATTGAAGAAAGCTCTGTCGAAGACCAAGCGTAATTGGTAGATTTAAGACGGAAATCTCGACAGAATGCATTCTGGGGTTTAGTTATATGTGTGAATGGTATTTGTTTGTTTTTTGTAAATAGTTTGTAGAATGAAAGAGTATATATCATGTATTGTGTATTGAGGAGGAGAAATGTTTATTTTGTTGTTGTTTGATGCTGGTTGTATTGATGTGTGCCGTCAGAGGTACCAGTCAGTGCAGCACTAAATAGTGCAAATTGAAAGAAACATGATAACGGGAGGCGATTGAATAAACTTCATGGCTATTTGGTCATGATTTGCAAAATCAATATATTTTTCGCAATCATTTACGTAGCATTAGACTGATCCACGCGCGTGAGCGCATCTTGCCTGCGTCTGTACAGACGCACCGCAGACCACGCCCAGGTGAGTGAAAGGCCAGGTAAGCTAGCAGAGGCAATTGTGAGTAGGAAAGGGGAAGTTATATATGTGGCAAACCCAACGCGAGGCTAGTGTTTATTGTTTGTTCGTAAGAAGGGCTAGAGCAGGGCAATTTATTAAACGTAACAGTATAACGTGCCGGGGTAGAGAGGCCGCCCAACCCATTACAAGTGACCGCCCAACGTGTGGGCAGGTTTATATATAATAAGGAGGAGGAAGGGTGAAACCTGACCTATTACAATATAATTATACAACCCTGGCTATCCATAGATTATACTGTGCTCTCATAACTCAAATATGCCTCAATCGTTTTACATCAATCATGTTCTATATGGCAAAGCATTCATAGTCTAGTATGCCTACTTTATCTCTTCTTTCCTTGAATGAATGATAGGCACATTCTGAAAGTCACTAATTAAAACACAAATAGTGAAGACAATCTTTACTTGTATTCTCAACTAAAGGCTCTACTAAATTTCCTCCAGAGTTGTTTCCTTTACAACCATCCAAATGAATATTTTTAAATATTTAATTGTTAACTGAATATATCTCAATGATGTTAAAGGAATTATGGTATGAAAACTGTCCTGTAAAGGTATATAAAAAATTAAACTTCACAAGAATATTTATTTATCACTTTGATCAATGGTGTGGAATTGTTATTCCATTGCATTCTGGCACAAATTGGGAACGATCTCGATTTATGAATAATAATAATTACATTTTTTCATTTTCACAGTTAACAAATTCAGCAATAAACCTGAATTAGTAAACGCATTTGTTAGTGCAGTTCAACACGCTTATAATGAAAACAGAACAAATATGGTATAAAGACATCAATTTATAAACAAGTAACAGTTTTACAAACAGTATCCTATCACAAACAATATACAAATTTAAAGAATGACAATATACAAATACAACACAAAATACATTCATAAATTTACAAATTTAAAGTAGTTAACAAGGGTAGAAACGTATTTAATGAAATGTGGTAATGTATCAAATTTATTTGTTTTCTTGTGTAGTAGGTTTCTGAACAAAAGAACAAAATTAGTAGTATTCTTATGAGTTAACTGTTAATTAGTAATTTATTTTTAATTGAATATTACTTTTTAAGGCATCATGGCTTGTGATTATTGGAGTTCAAGAAATACTTACCTAGAAAATCAGCAATATTGATATTGTCTCGAAGGTACAATCTTGATGATGGTCCGCCAACTGCTTCATCCTCAGGCAACTAAATTTGGATCTTTTGAAGATAAAATGAAGTTTAATAAGAAACAAAATTGCAATATTAGTAATTAAAATATTATGAAGTATTCAAACAATAGGATCTTCTTTGTTAATTTACCCATAAATACAGTACACTTCTGGTTTTCCTGTAAAACATTACATTAATTACTATACAATATTTAAGATTAATTTCAACTATACTTACAGTTTTCATATCAACACCGTCTCCTGATGTCCTGGTAATGGATAGCAGAGGTTCACTGTCATCTTCACTTGAAGTGTCTTCCTATGTTGATCATGTGGTTCACATTCAAATGTCCCATTTCACTTCTCGATTCCAATCTTCTTTAACAATTTTCAGTTGTTTAATATAGTTTGCCCATTTGCATCAGGTAATATTTATCACATTTAACACAATATACATTTCAATGATTTGCTCAGAAACAATGACAAACTAAAATATAATATGATTATAATTCACTAACTCTCAGCTGTAACTTGATAAAGGCCAAACCTTCATCACATGGCAATGATCAAACTGGCTTCCAACATGAGTTTTATAATATTTATTACAACGTTCCGTACCATTTCAAGGGACTGTAGTGAGTGATAAGGTGGCAGTCGCAACACCTTATGCCCAGCAGATTAATAATCTTGTCCACACGGTAGCTATAATATTTTACTAGCATGAAAATGTCATGCTTCTTTTAATAGTAGGTTATATTATTGGTCTTTTGACATTATGAAGTGTTGTGTTAAGAGGCAGTATATTGAAGAACATATATAAATACAAATTAAGAAAATTAGTAACGTATTAATATTTAAATTTGCTGTCAAATATATATGTGTCGTAAATTTATTTGTAAGTGGGAAATGATTCACAGAAAATACATACTGTTATCAGCTTGTTTGATGAAGCTAAAGCAAATAATTCGTGATTAAATGCATCAGCTCTAAATTGCACATTGTGATTTTCTAGGAAACTTTTCAATTGTGTTTTATTCCACTTTTGTAAACTCTCCAACTCAGCAAAGAAATTCAAAATTATTTCATTTATTTCCTTATGGAAAAAGACATCTCTATTTTGCATCTTGAAATTACAGAAATGAGAATATTGCTCTTCAGAATAATGTAATTGATATTTGACTCTTACTTACATCTGCATGATAAGACGATTATCTGGCACAATAACTGATGGTCTTCAAGTTTGGAAGCAGATTTTCCAGCCATTCTTCAAACATCTCTCCTGTTATCGTTCCGTGGTACTCTTCTGTACTAGTTTAGCATGGAACCAAAAGTTCAGCACCATCCACAAATCCCTTACCTCCACATGTGGAACTATATATCGTTGCCCTTCACTAACATTCTTTCCACACAGCTGAGAATACTTGCATCTTGCCAAATTTTGGAAGGATAACCTAATACAAAATTGTACAAAACATAAAGGATATTTGTTCCTTGAGGACAATGAAGTAAAACAGTGTGACTAGGATTAAATAATCTCATGATTCAAATATTACATGTAAACAACTAATGAAGTCACACATGTATCTCTGCAATTACCTTTCAAAAAAAAAAAAAACAATTCTCATCTAAGAAAACAAAATTCCATTGTAGCCTGGTGGCGAGATCGCTAGCAGTAGTGTCGTAGTGATCTCGGACCGAAGGGTCGCGGTCTCGAGTCCCGCTCGGGCATGGTTGTATTTGTGTTCAACCATATCGTTTCATCCACATAGTTACCATACCGTTAACAGCAATAGTGGTTGCTAATGACCTTAGATGTTGAAGCGACCTTAATAAACCAATTTAAAAAAATTCCATCCATTGTTCTTCAATTCCTTATACTGCTTTAAATATTCAGTTCTAGTATCAAATCTTTCTACCAAGGCCCTACAATTATCGGTCTTCCCATGAAAATCCTATCTCCAACAATAATTTTCCTAAACTTGACTTCATACCATAAAATCTACATCCTCATTTTTTCTTATTTCCACTACCAACGAATGTAATGTCACATGTTCACCTAAAAAGAAATGATCATCAATTCAAATGAACTCAATAGAAATAAACTGCTCAAGTACTTATACATTAATACATTAATACTTGACTTTTCACACATCCCGTAAATAATTTTTCGATTATCCCCACAAAGTCGTCCACTTTTTTATTACAGGAGCTTTTTTTTATTTCTCTCTTGTTGCGAGTTCTTAATTTATTAATGTTCTTCTTATAGTACCTAAATAAACATAATTCCTTCAGTTCCACTTTCATTAATCACACAATACAATCATTAAAGAATAATAATATAATAATAGAAATTAAGTAATTATAATTATGAAAGTCATAACTGTTTTCTTGCTCAAATTTAGTAATTCCATCGTTAAATTTACAAGCGATCCACATTCCAATCTTCCTCCTTTGCATTTGTTCAATGTTTTAGCTACAAAATTATATCTTCATCACTGGCGTGAACAAGGTGGGCGCCTCTTCACGCCCTGGGCTTCTATTCTTCACAATCGTGAATTATATTAAAATAATATAAACACAAAGCAATAGAACCACGAAACTCTCGCAATCACAGGTCGCCACACAACAGCACAAAGGCCAGAACCACGTGCATTGGTACGCATCTATTCAGGTATTCAGGTCTCGGTTTTCAAATAAACACAATATTTATCACACAAAAGTAAATTCAATGTAATATATAAAGAAAAATAATTTTTACAGAAGAGCATATAACACTGCACCTGCTACATTTCAATTATTTATCGCGGCGCACTATAGTTTTGTGACGTGGATAACAAAAGCAAGAGTCGAAGCCCTTACGCCTGCCAACTGCAAACGAACGAATGGGGAAGGAAGAGCGCAAAGGGCTCAAGAACACGACGATCACAGAATCTTCTCATAGGTTGCCAGCAGTAGCTGTCACTTTGGCTCAACCTTAGGAAATCGTCATAAAACAGTGCAGAGGCTTTGGAACATACTGCCTGACACGGAGTTTATAGAAACTACTGGATATCATTTCTGATAGGGATGGACGGTCAAAGGTCAAATGAGAGATGAGGTAGGATTGAGTACCTTGCTGAATCCTGTAAATCTCGGACATACCATATGATTCGAAGAAAGCTTTCAGTACGGCTGAGAAGTCTTTACTATTTACCACACCCTTCGGAGGTTTCAAGATCGGTGGCGGACACATGCACGTGGAGACCGGCTATTCTTTTAGTCAGTGATGTTGCTGATCTGTTCGTCAGAGCGACATTCGAAAAGGATTGTTCCGTTTCTTTGACGATCCACCAACTGAAAATAGCCAATCTGGGGTAATTTAATAAAATATGGCGCCTTAGCAACGGTGCCAAGTGTCAAGATAGTTGCCCAGTTGCAAGTTTAATCCAACGTTTAATCGAACTACGAATATTTGAAGTAGTGCGGATCAGTGGCTCGGCAACGTTCGCCTGAAAGAACAGGAGAGAAGAACGCGGTACTTCGACTCTGGAGCATCACCGGGAGAAGAGAAGATTGTCATTCGTGGCGATTTTGATCAAGAACGCACGAAGTATAGTGCAGTATAAAGTTTGGAACAAGTTCATGACGAAAGGACAATCTCTGTTGCAAATTTCCATTTAAAATTTTTACATTCAATAAGCAATAAATCCTAATTTTCTTTGAAAAAAAAAGATTTTCAGTGGCCAATTGAGCTAATAAAATATTTGTTTTCGGATTTCGCCACCTGAATGGACAGGTAATCGGCTATCAATAGAGATATTTACGCAAAATAGCGATTATTTCAGACGCAACCAATCGACCCATGGGACAATATTTACTTTACTTGAAGCAATAATAGTTAAAAATATTATCGTAATCTTTCCTGCGCCATGTTAACATAATTTCGAAACGAGGTACGATGATAGCCCAATAATT
The DNA here is from genome assembly GCA_964035755.1 of Teleogryllus oceanicus. Taxonomy (NCBI): domain Eukaryota; kingdom Metazoa; phylum Arthropoda; class Insecta; order Orthoptera; family Gryllidae; genus Teleogryllus; species Teleogryllus oceanicus. The sequence continues at coordinate 30,549,686 of CAXIVR010000007.1, read as the reverse complement.
GTGAGGTAGTTTGTGCATTTCAATACAATATATATATATATATATATATATATATATATATATATATAATAAGACGAGCTCTGATAAGCCCCAGCGAGAAGCAGAACCCCAGGAAAAAACGCCCAAGATAAATCGCGGTGTTTACCACTTCGAATGTGGCGCGTTGGTACGTCATCATCTGACGTCAGCCGCGGCTGAAGTCGGACGTAACGAGGGTCGCCAAGATTTCCGGGGCGATAAGCGTTGGAAAAGTAAATCCTGCGATTGGCCCGTTGACAGAAAAACGAGGGAACAGTCTCCGAGGGGAGGAAGGGGTTCCGAGAAACCAGACAGTCAGAGAAAGACAGTCGGGAAGGGCAGTCGGGGAAAGGCCGCCGGAGAGTTTTGGGAGCAATCGCGACACATTCTGAGAAAAGGCCGAACAGTCTGATAGAGATCGCCGAAGGGTCGAGTAGACTATCATTACGTCGCAACTACACCGCATCGCCAAAGCGGAAGGCTGAGGCGACATTCCTGGTGCAACACAGCCAAAGAAGCAAGTTTGTTGGGAACGGAAGACGGCGTAGAGGCACGGCCGTCCTACGGGACGACTGGAGAAGATTGTACACTTCACGAGCGAACGGAGGAGCGGGCCAAGGAGCAGCGCGGACCGGCGAGCGTAGCGCAGCGTGGGCGAGGTCGAGCTTCACGCGGCGCGAGCAGCCGTTCGCAGCGATAAGCAGCTGAGGTCAGTCACTGCGTTGGTCGAGGTCCAGGTTACGTGTTCCCCAATCGCCGAAGCGTGAGTACCGTGCGACATTCAGACCGCGAGGTCGTAATATTTCCAAAGGTGTGATTAAAAGGTATAACCAGGAAGTGTTCTTGCCGAACGCATAACACAGGAATTCAGTTCAATCCAACATAGTGGAACGAACAGACTGAAAGAACATTTTAGTGCTAAGATCAGTAGGTTTGCATAAATTAAATTGCCCGAGTATTGTAATTAGCGGGCAAGATATGATTTTTTAGTATTTAAGGTAGGGGGGTTATTGTTTATTTGACAAGATGGAGCAAGAATGTTAATCCAGAATTAGGATTATAATTATCATAAAATAGGATTGCAATTTGTTTATTATAATCTAGTGTGTATGTGTATGTGCTCTGGAAAAAGTTTCAGAATACATGCCTAATTTTACCAGAGCCATCCAAGTGTTTCATTAGAATTGATCCATCCGATTCTATCCATTCAAGCTACCCTTATTTGCCTCTCACAGGCAAGACGAACGAACAACCTGACAGGCCTGGCGTCGGAGCGACAGTAGGCTGCCGCACGGCGCTGGTAACGCCCGAGCGGTGCCACACCTAGGGCTAACGACCCTGGTCAAAGACAAGGTTGCATTGGTGCGGCGCCCCGGGGAGGCCAGTCCACGGCGTGTGTGCCCTTAATATATAAAATTATATATATATATATATATATATATATATATATATGAATATATAAATATTATTTTAAATTATTAATAAATTTTATATATATATATATATATATATATATATATATATATATATATATATATATATATATTGTGTGTGTGTGTGTGTAGTTAGTTAATGCCTTATTTTACGGGAGATCAGCCACGGCTCGCTCTTCCGTTAACCTACATTATACAAAAAATTTAAAAAAATTAAAAAACAGAAATGTATAAAAGAATAGATAAAATGTTTCTTCTAACGATCCACTGTTTATTTTCTTTACTTTTGTCTCTTGGAACCCAGCAATTTATACATTAAAGGTATCAATTCAATATTAACTGCACTTGACTGATTGAATATAAATCCAATGATAAGTAAATTGAAACTTATTGTTTTTTTTTTTTTAGGATAAAGAATTTTTTTCTGATTATTTTACGACACCCTTTGAATGCTTTTCAAAGTCAGAATAATTTTCTGCTGAACAAATCAGTTGGCGTTCTCCCGGGGCACCGCACATGTTAGGGAAAGAAAGTTTCGTAGAAAGTTGCTCGACTACAGTTGTAGTTTTACCAACGTTTCCCAAAAGTACACAAAAGGTGGCGTAACGCTATTGAAACCAGTTCACTAAGAAGTAAGTTTTGCATTGTTCATTATGCCTCTGTTGGTCAAGTGACGATATATCCTACTAGCAGAAGACTTTGCTTCAAACGTTTCGTTAAACTGCATCCACTGAACAACATACCAGGGAATGTGTATGTAATTGTTTGTAACTTATCAACTACGAGAATAACCTTGTTCAAATTATGTCACATTGTTGACCAGTTCTTGCATTTAAATGAAAGAAAACTGCATGCAAATTTAAAATGCATGCAATTTAAGAATTTCACAACGTACACACAGCCCTCTGATCTTGATCTCCCTTTATCACTGAGAGAGGGGATTACATTAAGAGCGGAGGTAAAAAAGAAGTGCATTCATAACTGGAACGAATAAACTGGTGTGAATCCTGATATTATTTATTTATGGGCATTTATGATCAAATCCAATACCTGTGTGTGTTCTGGCTAGAACCGATTTTCCACAATTGATGGAAAGATGGATGTTTGGGGCGACACTTGGTTCCGGAAAAGTCTTTGAAATGACATCCCAATGAAGAATCAACCCTGGCGTTTTGCATTGTGCATCCAAAGCCACATACAGGAACTGGAACAATGAGATACATTTTTATGTGACATCTTTTGTGTTGTAAAAATAGTTCTAAAAAATTCAATAAAGGCATTGATTATTTTCACCATTTCTCTGAGGACCAGAAATTACACAAAACGTATCTGCGACCCATGTTACTTTATTAAATTTTTACCAGACGATATATAGACATCTCAGTATCAGATCATGTTATGGAATTCCTAAACAAACTTCATTCCTCTCAGTAAGGTGGTCTAACATGATCCGAGTGAAAAAATTGGGCCGTTTAAAAATTTCATGGAATTTTATTTGGAGGATTTGCTTTTCTTGGAAGGCAATGACTCAAATGTTTATAATTATTTTGATATTGTGCGTTCATACAAAAGCTCTGGAGTGATGAGAATTGTAAACAAATAACTATTTTCAGTTATCGTAAAAATTGTCTTACACAAAGATTAAAATTCCGTTCCGCTGGTCGAATGTTCATTACATGCTAAGTTTCCTTCGTTTAAGACACATTTCAAGAAAAATAAAAACATTTTTTTGGGACCTGTTGCCTCTTTCTGCAATCCACTGGCTGCCATTGCTACAACTCTGTAGTACTCGCGGCCAATTTCGTAACGGAAGTGCTCGCGCGTGTTACTTGAGTAGAAGGTAAAATTATATTTTTTTTACAATTACGAGTTTCATAAAAAATTTCTGAACAATTCAATTCAATCAATCATGATTCATTCAACAGTCGTGACAAGAGCATTATACTATAGAGATAATAGGATAAGGGTCCCGCAGTAGTGTATCGTCATTCGGATTTCCTTCAGGGCAAACATCTTTTCTATCTCCCACAACAGGAAATAGTGCCCTCCGTGACCCCGATAATCTGTAACTCAGATCTCCGTTCTCTCCTGAGTTTCGCTTCACCAAGTCTTTTTGAATACTTTGTCGACTAGCCATCGATATAACCCGAGTATAGAGGGATGAAACTCGAGTATGTAACTCTGCGCCTACGAACGAGCAACATCGCTCCCATCGTTCCGCAGAACAGTGGTGATACATTTTCTGTGCTAGTACTAAACAGTGTTATGTGGACGGAAGTGCATGTTTAGTGGTAGTGCATCAATATTTTTTGTCTAACAACGATCTTCTCAGCACAGGCAGTTATTTACTCAAGCCCTAGAATCAATTTACAATCCAGAACATTCAACCATCACGGAAGGTTGCCTGGACTTCACAGGCAGCAGTATGTATTACATCGAAAGCAATACACCACAGTCTCATCAAAACGCTATCAGCCATTCTTATATGACTGAATCATCACCGGCACCTGTCGAATCTGGGCAAGTGCAATCACAACAAACAACTGGATCAACTCATTTAGATACGCAGCAAAGCAGGGTAATGCGGAAGGAAACGCGAGGACAGAGATGAGCCAGTGACAGAGACGCCAAACGCATGACTCGACATACACGTTTGCTACCTTGCGCGCGGAGGCAGCCAAACGGGGAAAGGGGAAGACGCCTCGGCCGAGGCAACGCGGGGCAACGCGACCCCCCGCCCGCCAGTTCCAATGGTCTAAAGCGCCAGGGACACTTGAGTCGTCATGCCGGGCGAACAGAACAGAAGACTGTCAGTGTAGTGCATTAGTAGTGAAAGAGTATAATTAATGGTTCTGTATATAATGAATGAATGGTTATGTATATAACGAATTAAAGAATGATGCGTAAATGAAAAATAAATTAAAAAAGAATCGCCAGCAAACCGTACAAAAACATTATTTAGAATTAATAAAAAAATAATATTTTTTTAAGTTAAGTATGCGAAAGGCACTAAATAACCATTAAATATATTTAAGCTAGAATTGCTTGTTTAGTTAGTATTAGATTTTTACCTCTTTGCTGCTCAAGCCGCAAGGCAGCAGCGTAATTTTTCTATGCCAGTATGTAAATAAATTCACGCCTCTTCAGGGTTACTGTGGAGGGGAAACATTTAAAAAAATGACCTCGACAGACCCTTTTTCAGAACTGAACACCGACAACAACTTGCAAAAAAACTATAATTTTGAAGTGTCAATAGATTCAGTTTTTAAATGAAGAATTACCTAAGTGCCAGTAGAAGAAAAAAAATCCCCAACTATTTAAGGGGAATAGCAATGAATTAGCAAATTACGAATGTATAAATGAAATCAAATCTAAGTTAACAGAAAACCTTACCACCCAGCTCAAGAACAAAAAAAATTAAAATACACCACGACAATAAGCCTTCAGAGCTGCAGTTAAATACTTTATAATCCAATAAACAATTCCATATACTCAGACCAGTGTAAAGAAATATTCAATGGGTAAAAACATTCACCCCAATTATCTCGGAAAACAAAATTTCCCGGGAAGACATCGCATCTAAATTTCCATCAGTACAAAGGTCATGAGACTAAACAAGATCAATGTCCCATCCCAGTAGTAGCGAGAATTCAACGGCATCGAAAAAATAGAAAGTGTTTTGGAATTAAAATACATTTGTAACTCCATAGTTAAACCGGGAAGAAGAAAGAAAACTGTAGGCCCCATTCAGTGGTACCGTTGCCTTGACTTTGGTCACAGTAGAAATAATTGTAATACAAGTTTCGTGAGTTTTCGCAAAAATCACCTTTCAGCAAACTGTCCACAAAGAAATCAATCCCGTGTAAGAATTGCATGGGAAAGCACAGGGCTGACCTCAGATCACACGAATGTACATATTAGGAAAATAATTGAAAATAACAGCAATAATGTAAAATATGGATCGCCAAATCCCAGATCCCACCAATCACGCACGCCACTTCCCAATCATGACTCAACTAATTTTCCATTCTTACCCACTACAAACAAAATTCCTAATTTCACTCAAAGATTAAATTATCATAATCAAGCAAGGAATACAAATAATGCTAATCATCAACAATATTCAATCACCAAACAAACAATAAATTAACCAATACGGCAGCAATAACACTTTCATTATCAAACGCACAATTCCATTACAATCACGTAGTCAACCTTATCAACTCCCTAATTCCAACAATAATACATCATATCCTGAACTCCATCGCATCGCAATTAGCAACAGTTATGGAAGATTCACACCATAAAGTACATATATTAAATTGGAATGCAAATGGCATCGTAGACAATTACGATGACACTCCGAATTAGAACAGGTTCTACAGGCAAAAACGATAGATAACGCATGTATAATCAATGACAAATTTAACCCCAAAAAAACATTCACTATCCCAGGATTGAAAACCTTCAGAGCTAAACAGAAACGAAAATTCGGGAAGTGTATTAACTTATAAAGTATATGTTCAACACCAAATAACATTCACACCCTCCAGATATAGAAAAAATCGGGATAAATGTACCATATTGTGACATACCAGATTGTCACCAATACGAAATTCAGCGAATTTCATAATTTTTGTTTACATATTCGCATAGTTTTGCATAATTTTGCATAATAATTGCATAATTGCATAATAATTGCATAACTAGATAGTAAAGGACAAAAAAAATTGACATGTTGAAGAAGGATACAAGAAGATTGTTGAGCTTCCTGCAGATGGCGATCGGATCGGGATATATAGAGTTTACTTGAACATAGAAAATTTACGCGAGTTGGGACGTAGTGATTTGTCGTTGTCAGTATTCGAAACAGAAAGTTTTATATGAAGTGAACAGGAATGACAAAAGTGGGTCTATAAATTTTATTAAGCGACAAATGACAATCGAACTTAGTCTCCGATTATAGGAACCCGATGATAACTTTGTAAACTTATGTGCTAATATTTTAACAGCACTTAAGATTTTGCTTAGGTAATGAACAATAAGGAATATTAGAACTTGTAGCAATTCAAGCAGGTGAATGGGGATGGAAAGCCAATGGATAAACAGTGAACATAGTGGTTATGAGAAAAAACGAAAAGATACGGTTTTGGGTCGGTAGCATGAAAGAAGATTGGACGAGGCCCACTTCTGAAGTCTACGGGGAGACATTCTTTACCAGGACGGCGCCCAAGATTCTCATGGATAACAGGTTCTGTAGCGCTTTACCTTTACTATAGTAAAGGTCATGACCAAAAAGAATCTTATACTAAAATTTATAAATAAATTTGTTATTTTCTATTGATTAAGGGTTATTATCATTTGCCGTCACGTGCAATCCAGTAGGATATTCAAATTTTGCATTTCAGATTCCACGCTTCTCCGTAGGGGGGGGGAGAACCTGCCGACTGAGTCAGCAACATTAATTTGGTAAATATAATTTGGGTGCTCATTCTCGTAACCATTTCCTGGCGCCCATATATTTATTAAAAATTGGAAACAGGTTACAGGAATTTAAGCAGAATACGGGTATATGAAGGGGATATTTCAATATAACAATAATCAAACATTATCTATAGTCACTACGAAAAGCACCAACATAAAATCAATACTATTTCTATCAATAAATTACTTGAATTGCAAAATCCATTTATCATAGCAGGAGATCTGAATTCAAAGATCTGGCATGGGGATTTTTGACCACAAACTGGCCGGCGAATACCTAAACAGAATAAAAACACATTGCAGTTTAACATACTGACGCCCACGGAACCAACGCATTTTCCACGTGATTCCACCAAAATCCAGATAACCGGGAAAATCTAATAAGATAAAAGAGTAAAAAATTTGAAAGACCTAATCTACTCTACTGTTCACTATGAATTGACCCGACCATATCCCAGTTGTTATAACATCTAAACTAAAAAAACCTCCAACTCCTGCTCCCACACTGAACACTTACAATATAAACTGCAATTTTAAAAACTCTGTTGAAAATCAATCCCAAAAAATTTCCAAACCCTTTTGTTCTTCTATTGAAAAAAACATGCAATCAGAGAGCTAAATAATATAATAAAACTGTGAACGATTCTCAAAATACAGCAATACCATAAATCAGAAAACTAAAAAAACCATTACCTCTTAATATTAGAAATCTACTGAATAAAAGTTAAAAATAAAACCAGAAGGCTTTGGAACACCCAAAAAATCCCAGAACTAAAAAAAGAACTAAATTATCTAATTTTGAAAAAAGGCAATAAGAAAACACAACCAAGAAAATTCAATCAATTTATTGAAGGACTAAATACTAAAAGCACTTCTCTGTGGCAATTCACGAAGAAAATTTCAAGGAGAAAGAACAGCATTCCCACTGTCAACTGATAATGGGAAAAATATTCACCCACAGAGAAAGCTCAAATTTAGCAGCCCATTTTGCCGCACATTCACACCCAAATGATTCCAAAAAAATGACAAACACAATGAAATTTTAAAATTTTCAAACGCCCCCTTTACGTTCCTCACAAATTAAATTCATTTCTCCTAATGAAATTAAACTAATAATAAATAAATCCCAAAACAAAATATCTCCAGCCACGCATTAATACTGCAATCCTCAAAAGATTAAGGAACAATACCATGGCATTTATAAATATATATACAACTTCATACTAAGAACAGGTTATTACCCCCAAACATGGAAACATTCAAAAATACATCCAATAGCAAAGTCAATCACGTCAGAAAATTATAGACCAACTAGTCTTTTGCCCATAATGTCAATAAATCTTCAAAAATTAATTTTGTCAATTAAACAAACATAAAAACGAGCGCAATTCCACCTCATCAGTTCGATTTATATCCCATCACTCAACGACGCACCAGCTACCGAGGCTGGAACACATCCACTCTGCTTTTCAAAACGGATATCACACAACCACTGTATGTGGACAAGCATTGACAGGATATGACACCCAGCCCTTTATTTCAAATTATCGAAATTGGTACGCCAAAGTATTTAATTCAACTCCTCAAATTTCATAGCTGACATAACTTTCAGTTACAGTTGAAGGTCACTATTCTAACCCCAGACAATTTGCCGCGGGGTCCCCAAGGTTCGCCGCAACCCCCAAAAACTGTTAACTCTACACTGCAGATATTCCTATTTCCCATCAAATAAATACCCCCCAAATCTGCTGATGACACTGCATTATACATCCCCGGCAGTTCACTACAAACTCACCAATTCCAGCCCAACAGCATCTAAATCTAATAAATTGGGCAAATAACTGGAAAATCAAATTAAATCCCTCAAAATCAGCAGCAAAAATCTTCTCATTGGAAACCTTTGCATATACATACCCGCTACTCCTAAATAATAACGCTATAAATTGGACCCCAATCACGAAAACAATAAAATATCTTGGATTAAATTTAGACAACTTAATTGGAAACAACACGTTGAATTAAAAGCACTGCAGGCAAAAACCAAACTAACCCAATTAAGACCTTTACTAAACTCATACAACCATCTGTCACTGTCAAATGCACTAACGCATCATTCATTCGCCCAACACTATCGTGCGTGCTTATGCATGTCCGATCTGGACCAATGTCGCCAAAACCAATCTCAACAAAATGTAAATATTTCAAAACAAATATTTAAGAGAGCTCCACTGTTTATTAGCAATAAACAACTACATCACGATCTAAACATAAATGAAATAGCTCACCAAACAGCATACCTATCAAACAACATTAATTTACCCTTCATAAAGGCATCAACTCACTACAGAAAAGATCTCATAAAAACCAGAATAAAGAATAGATTCCCGCTCCATTCTTTCCTCCAGGTATTTGCAAATGTTGACTAATTTGTGTGAATTGTGGGAATTCTAATTTGGTGTTGTTGACGTTCTTATAAGAAGAAATAAAAGTCGTCCGACTTTTGCCGACAGCAGTGAGACTGACGATGATGGCAAAGCCGTCGAAAGCCGGCTATCTTAATAAAGCTAATATGTTGACGAAGATGACCTCTTTTATTTCTTCTTAATTTGTGTAGAAAAACAAATAAATGTGTTATTTGTTTTCTCTCCCTATTAAAGTTTGTTAAGTACAATTTTAAACTAGATTAAGTTGATTAGATTAAGTCACCATACAATTACAAAGTTTCACTTGAAAACTGAACATTGTAATTTCAACTAAACTAAATAATTTTTTTTAAAAATGTAACTCGAGTATAGAGGCATGAAACCGGTTTTGATGGTTGAGCACTTTAATTGAATGTCTCTGCAGTGCTTCTGACTTGGAGATCCTAGTGTTCCAACCCCGACGGTAGCAACATGTCACACGTACGTGCTACGTAGCAAAGTCGAATTCTGCCGCTGTTTGGAGAAAAATTCTAGGGGCTAGCCGCTCTGGTCGGTAGCTTTCCGTGGTTTCTCCGGTCAACCCCTGGCAAATGCCGGAGCATTACCCTAACAACGGGTCACGATCCGCGCCCCATTTTTCCTCCCTTTTTTGTCCTAGTTTCGCCTTTTTCACACTCTCACATGCATTACACTACCAATTTGTTGGGAGAATAGTCGGAGTTTAGGAGCTGTCAGATGGTTGGGAGACTTGCGTTGGGGAGACTAGTGGGGATGTTTAGAGAATGTCCCATCTGGAGGGGGTTTATTAGATGGTGGCAGATACCTCGTTAGGAAAAACCGGAAGCCGACGGGTAAGTTGGCGCCGAATCTCCACATCCACCTCCGGCGACAAAAACATGAACTACACTTACGCCCTTCGCAGTTGACGCGTTCGGAATAACTAATCAATCAAAATTCAAACTTCACATTTTAGTTGGTTTGTTGTTTTCGTGTTTCTGGGCGGTCAACAGCTTTGGTCATTAGTCCCGTTAGTGTAGTGCATGTTTTTTCTCGGGAGATGGCGGTGTTCTTCCACCGCTGGACATTTTAAATTTGTATAATATGCAAATATTTACTTCTGGAATAAACAATGTGTTTATTCAATCTCGCGATCAAATTCACAAGCAGGGCGCAGCAACTAATTGCCTTCAACCCACGCGGCCTGGGGACCCCTTTCTGCCAGGCCGGGGCAGGGGTCTATCACTGAATAGGCGGATAAGTTTCCTTATTTCAGCGTCGTGGTGTGCGGTCAGAGAGATATGTAAGCACAGATGCATTGTGGGGGAACAGAGAGAATTGTGGGTAGGCCCGACACATCCTAGTGCACATCTGCCACATCCTAGTGCAGCGCTCTATAGCGACTTTTGCAAACTAATAAAAAAAAAGTCGCCGTCCAAATGTGCTGCCATCTGTCGATAGGTTCAGGAATTCTCGAAACCCGCCCCGAGCGGCTCCGAAATTTGAATAGGGGAGTCGCTGAAAAAGCCTGTCAGCACACCGACACGAAACGGTCAAATCATTTATTGTTAATTAATTGCCAATTAATTTCCACAAATTTTGAATTAATTGCACGATTTTCGTGGGGAAACTGGTGTGCGATTCACGCAAGCCAGCACACACATCAGATAAATTGAGCCAGAGCTCAACGGAAACCATCTATTCATTTATTACTAATTAATTGCCAATTAATTGCCACAATTTGGAATTAATTCGCACGTATTTTTGTGAAGAAACCGGGTGTGTGCTAGCTTGACGTCAAGCCAGCACACATATAAGTTAAAGTCGAGTCGGACATCAACGGAAACCCCCACAAGTCAGCAGGCATGACGCAACACCGAACATAATATATAATAATGGAATATAGAGAAAACAAACAGGCACAATCACATAAAACTAACAAGATAGTTTAAAGACATATTGAACTATTGTTTTACTATATACATGATTTAATTGCCCCTCTCTTTTAAGAGATAATAATTTTTTTAACTTCGTAGTTATGCAACCACGTACGACATTCAGATAGATAATGCGAGAGTACCAACAAGTACGATATATCTTAAATCAATTAAATAAATAATTAAATACACATTCAATACTGTTTATTACACTAAAGATATAAGATAATAACTGTTGCCGTGTATTATATAAACATTGCTGAAACTACATCAGATTTATCGAACCCAGCCACTATTCAAATTGAAAATATAGAGAACCAACGAGCACACCAATTAAAACCAGAAATAGGGTTTAAGATATTTAATTTCTATTTTTACTCTATGCACGATTTAATTGCTTTGCCAAAATGAAATAAATAATTTTTCAAACTTTGTCGTTATGCAACCACGAACAAGATTGAATAGAAAATTTAGAGTACCAACGAGCACAAATCACTAAAATCTATTAAATAATTCAATATACATTCAGTACTAGTTTATTACAATAAAGATAAAAAGATAAATGTTTTCAAATTATATAAAAATTATTGAAACTGCATCAGAGTTATCGAACCAAGCCAGATATTCAAATTCAAAAATAGAACCAACGAGCATAACCACATAAAATTAAGAACGTAGTTAATAGATATTTAGAACTAATGTTTTACTTATACACGATTTAATTGTTTTGTCATTTATTAAATAATAATTTTTTTAAAAATTCGTTTTTATGAAACATCTTCCACATACAAAAAGGAAAAATGAGAGTACAAACAAATAGGAACTTACAGTATAAATGAGACAAATCACTAAAATCATTTAATAATTGAATGCATATTTATTAATAGTTTATTAACCCAAAGATAAATTGATAAATGCTGCCGTGAATTATATAAACATTAATAAAACTGCATGCAGTTATCGATCAAGTCAGATAAAAATTTGAAAATAGAACCAACGAGCACAATCACATAAATTTAAGAACGAGTTTTAGATATTTAGAACCAAATTTTACTATATACACGATTTAATTGTTCTTGTCATTTAATTAATAATATTTTTTTTAATATTCATCGTTATGAAACCTCGAAGACTTACGAACAGGAAATAGCGAGAGTACCAACGATACCTAATATCTAAAATCTATTTAATAATTGAAAACTAGTTTATTACACTTTTAAGATAAATTGATACACATTTAATACCTGAATTTATTACACTATTTAATAATACTATTACACTATTTAATAATTGAATGCACATTCAATACTAGTTTATTACCCTAAAGATAAATTGATAAATGTTGTCGTGAATTATATAAACATTATTGAAACTACATGGGAGTTATCAAACCAAGCCAGATATTCAAATTCGAAAATAGAGAGAACCAACGAGCACAATCATATAAAATTAAGAACATAGTTAATATTTATTTATTTATTAAAAAAACATTAAAACTGCGATGACGGGAGGGAAAAGTGAATTGTGTGCACATTTTCAAAATTCTGTGATCCATACACAAGTCATATACTACTTAAATTTTTGAATTTTGAAAAGGGAGAAAAAAAAAACAAAACTCCCGTAAAAATCTATTTTCAAGGATAAATAACAATAAATTTTGAATTTTGAAAGGGAGAAAACAAAACAAAACTCCCATGTAATAAGATCTATTTTCAAGGATAAGTAAGTAAATTTTGGCTCTTATTACTCCCGCCGACAACATGGAAACGATAATTTGAATAATTGTATTTCCCATCGAATTCTAGAAGACGCACAGAAAAAGAAGTTACATTTATGTCCAGAAGAAAAAAGGGGCCATCTCAGATTTGCTCAATGGATCAGGGGAAACGACGAAAACGATCGAGATGGGGATATAAATAATAAATAAATAATGGTAAATGGGGTAATGTGGAATGTAATAATGGGTAAAATGGGGAAATAAATAAAAATAGGTATTTAAAACTAAAATTTTTCTTATACACGATTTCATTCTCCGGCCAATACATAGAAATAATTTTTAAAACTCTTCCTATGCAACCACGTACAACATTCAAATAGGAAATGCGAGAGTACCAACGAGCACGATATCTAAATATATTAAATAATTAAATACACAATTAATACTAGTTTATTTCACTAAAGATAAAATAATAAATGGTGTCCGTGAATTATATGAACATTGCTAAACTGCATCAAATTTTTGAAACTTTATAGTTATGCAACCAACAATATGACACCAACTAATTTGATAGTTTTGGGCGGAAATCACAACGCTTAGATCGGATATTCATTCATTTGTTAAAAATTTGTGGCAAAAATATCTATGTTGTATTTTATTTATTAAATGTATCATTGAATAACGTTTTCTGTTCAATTCTATCAATAAGTAAGTATTACGTGGTTAAGCGGAAGAGCGCAATTGATTGTCACTTATTATTAATATTAATATTACTCTTTTCATTACTAAATGAACAGTTTTCCGGGAATTTTCAGCAAGCGGTTCGAATGGGGGTGTTCGTAACCTGACCTCCAGAGGCGTGACAGGCTTATTCCCCGCTTCGTTAAAGTTTAATGCAAAACATGTTTTTATCGGTTATGACCATGTAAATTCAGAGCAATTTAAACAAAGAAATTTTAAAAGAAGAAAAAAAACATTAACAATTTACAAAAACCCGTTTCGTGAACAATGTTACTGATGTAATAGAGGCTGCTTACTTTTTTCAAGTGAAAGTTTGGAGGGTTTTACATTATGAAAGGATTTCAACGACTAATAGAACTTTTATTATTTAACTTTACATTGAATAGTTGTGGCAGTTACAACCAGATTCAATCAAGACCACCTCGTGGAGAGTTCCACCCTGCCCTGCACAGATGGTTTTTGTTTACCAGTGCTTAGTCATATAGGGTGAAAGTGAAATTACGATACAATTAATTTTATGATATTGAAACCCAAAAGTGTTTAAAAATTACTAATAATAACAGAACTGAAAACTGGCAAGCATAATATAAATATTAAATGCCGTTAATGAACAAAATCAAACGGAAACATTTACTAGAACTATTCTCAATAATTAAGTCAATACTTGGTTGTAACGTTTTGGGATTAAAGAACCTGTATCCAAATGAGTATCATAATGCAAATGGGATGCAGCAATCAAAAGACAGAATTATACAATGGATGTAGACACAAGAATTTCAGTTATTTATGAGGATCATGCACTTCTTTTGAGTTCACAACTGACAGAAATGTGCTTTGGAAGTTTGTTTGTAAATATTTCTATTAGAACTAGAATTACTTAGATTGATGTCAAAATGACCGTACCAAAAACTTGTTGCCTGTTTCTTACTTTTCACTGAGTTATAAAAACTTTCCGAATTTCAACGATCATTCCATGGTTATGCTCAAATATTTATGATCATTTACTTTCATTTAATTTATTATCTGATTACAACATTTAATATCTCTTCTACTTCTAAAGATCCAACAGGTTGTTTTGAAAATATATTTTTTTGTTCTTTCTGACGACGACGACGACGACGAAAAAGACCGTTCCTGCTTCGCCCACCAAGGCCATCACTAATCAGCACGGCCAACAGGCCGCTACCTCTAAATTCGTGCCACTCAGGGGACTGTGGCAATTAGCCGAATTTCTGGGAAACCCGCAACCAGCTCCAGTCAACGAGTCCGTGCCCATTCCAGTTTGCACCGCCGAATTACCTGAAGCCAACCTCAGTTTTGACGGCATCCACACACCAGTCGAGTGATTTGGGGTGGTGCTTGCAGTACAACGAACTGTGAGGAAAGTTTACATCAAGAGAGTATAAACTTTATAAACTTTCAATCGTCCTCCGTTTACGTCCCACAAAAACAACCTTTGTATGCAAGCATTAAATTTAATTTATTTTTGTATATTGACTTTCATTCACCTTTAATGCAAACAATCGCCTGAAACCCGTTCTGATCTCGTATGTAGTCGCACCTTGCAGCAGGCACTTCCCGTGTTACATCTGCTCAATGTTTCTACCGTCTGGGGTTTCATTTCACCACTCTGATCAAATACTTGTGAGATAGCCAAAACCATCGACGTATGAACTCGCGTGTCGCGAGGGAGAGAACGCTTAGCAGCGGGCCTACCGCATCCCTGACGCCGGGCGAGCCACAGCGCCCTCAGCAGCGCGCGGTGCTCGGGAGCGGCCGGCGGCTGCAGGAGCGGTCCCGCCCCGCCAGCAGCAGCACCCGCCACGGCGTTCGTCCCTTCCCCCACGTTGTAGAAGAGGGTGAAGTTGACGAAGTACCGGCTTCTGGGGGGCACGCGCTCCGTCCTCTCCCAGCAGCAGGAACGGCGGCTCGGTCAGCAACGACGAGGTGACGTTTTTGTACGAGTATGGGGTTTTAAAGGGGCGCCCACGGATAGTTGTATCTGACCCGCATTGGCGAAGTCGCAAAGGAACGTTTAACTTGATGAAGCTTGGGACTAGAGAAGAATGAATGATGAGAAGAATGATTTGAGGTTCGATTAGTAAGCGCTCCAATTTCTTTTTAAAAAATCGTAAGAGAAGACAACGTTTTCATTCCTATTAAATCATAAAAGGTTCTTGTCTGGTTTTAAACATACGTAGCAGGTTGTGTAGATCCCTGGTGCCTCGCTTACGGTCGAATTAGTTGGCAAGGCCATTCTAACACAGTCTTGTTGTGAACACTATACTTTTGAGGTCACGAACAGCCATTCGTAAACAGCTACAAAGAATTCCCCCCGAGAGGCTGGGTTGAGTGCCCTGCCCTTGAAGCAGAGGTGATTGATTGTAAGTGATTCGCGCG
The DNA here is from genome assembly GCA_964035755.1 of Teleogryllus oceanicus. Lineage (NCBI taxonomy): Eukaryota > Metazoa > Arthropoda > Insecta > Orthoptera > Gryllidae > Teleogryllus > Teleogryllus oceanicus. Next base: position 30,533,536 of record CAXIVR010000007.1, on the reverse strand, counting down.
ACAACTGTTTAAAGGGCATTAGACCCGTAAGGCAGTGGAGGTTGGGGGATTTCTTTGCCGCACGATTGAGAGATCTACCTGACCTACCATCGGCTAGCGGGTTTTTACCCACTAGGTATCTCCCACCCGAGGGACCCCCCGCGGACAAGCTTGCAGACCGACACCCGGCATGTGCAGAGGTGTGGGATGTAAGGTGAATGGAAAGGCGCGCGCAGTCCATCGCATTTGTTAGGGTTTTTCTCCGCCATACGTCTGGGTTGATCGCAGAAACCACGGAAAACCGCCGATAAGAATGCCGCCCACGAATTCTCATCCAGATAGGGGCTGCAGCGTCTGCATTCGACGTAGCTACAGGCTAGTGTCGAAAATCTTGCCAGCGTCGGGATCGAACCGCACCTTCCGGTCAGAGGCACCGCAGTGACATCGATATGCCTGAGCCACGACTCGACCAGCCGTCGCCCGGGTGTCAGTCACTGACCGAAGGGGCGACAAACGTCATTACACACAGCTGTGGATCCTAGGGGGTCTTATAAGGTCTCCCTTTCTCCCAGAATTAATGGAAATTTTGACGGAAAAGACAGAGGTGTATTGACGAATAGCGTGTTCGACCGTTCAGAGAAAGACTTCCCAAAACTATGGAATGAGGTAAAGCTTCATTACAATTTACCGTTTTAAAAATGTAAAAGTAAATTATTTAATTGAAAGATAAATCAGTGACACTATTTACGATTTATTGTGTTAAAAAAGTTGTTCAAGAAAAGAAAGAGGGGCGAAATAAGATATTTGTTGATTGTGGATTAATATAATGACACAAAATCATGAATTTGTGAGATTGTGTGATTGCGTATTCCAAGAATTAAAATAAATTACTTACTTGGATTTGAGCACATTTTTATTGATTTATTTGAGCGTTTGCCATTTACATTAGATTAGTACAATCTATCCCAGAGCTAACTCGAGCTAGCGTGAGCACAGAGTCTCGCCGTGATAAGATAAAAACGGGTAAGTCAGTAAAATTCGGTTCCACTGAATGACCACGAATGGGAGGGGAAATGGGTCCAAACCCGATATTCGATATTTATTGGATTATCTAACAGCGCATTTTCTGTGTACTGACAAAATTAGAAGTCGGACCGAATACACGATACATTAAAGTTTGTTCACTAACGGATTTTCGTTCAGAAAGGATTCTCGGTACAGCACAAAACTCATGAAGAAATGGATGACGGGGGGGTGTGAGATATACAACAAACGAACCATAAAGAGGACTTCCATCTAAACTCTGTGGATTATTTACCATACTAACGTATGTTGAGACTGACACATTGAATATTTTTACTTGCACTTGTTTGTTTATGTTTATTCGACTTCAGCTCACGAACCAAAGGTTTTTGAGCAGGATGGTTTCAGGTTCCCAGGGGCAGACCTGGGGCAGGCGTCGAGGTCGAGGACGGGAGGATGGCGGGACCGGTTTATGGGCGGAGCAGCGACCCCAGTGTACCTGGGAGAAGTGTCGAGGCGAGGACGTGTAGGGCTTGTTGGGCCGGGGGGGCAGCGCGCAGATTACCTGGGGCAGGCGTCGAGGTCGAGGACGCAGGATGGCGGGGGCAACGGTTGATGGCGGAGCAGCGACCCCAGTGGGAAACCCGGGAGAAGTGTCGAGGTCGAGGACGTGGAGGATGGTGGGGGGCTGGAGCGGTGCAGGTACCTGGGAGCAAGTGTCGAGGTCGAGGACGTGTAGGGTGGTGGTTGGACCGGGGTGCAGCGCGCGCAGATTACCTGGGGCAGGCGTCGAGGTCGAGGACGTGCAGGATGGCGGGACAACGGTTGATGAGGCGTAGCAGCGACCTCAGTGTACCTGGGAGGAGTGTCGAGGTCGAGGACGTGTAGGATGGTGGGTGGGCCGGAGCGGTGCAGTGTACCTGGAGCAACTGCGAGGTCGAGGACGTGTAGGGTGGTGGTTGACCGGGGGGGCAGGGGCGCAGATTACCTGGGGCAGGCGTCGAGGTCGAGGACGCAGGATGGCGGGACAACGGCGATGGCGGGAGAGCGACCCAGTGTACCTGGGAGAGGCCGAGGTCGAGGACGTGTAGGGTGGTGGTTGGGCTGGGGGTGCAGCGCGCAGATTACCTGGGGCAGGCGTCGAGGTCGAGGAGCGCAGGATGGCGGGGGGCAACGGTTGATGGCAGGAGCAGCGACCCCAGTGAACCTGGGAGAAGTGTCGAGGTCGAGACGTGTAGGATGGTGGGTGGGGGAGCGGTGCAGTGACCTGGAGCAACTGCGAGGTCGAGGACGTGTAGGTGGTGGTTGGGCCGGGGGGGCAGCGCGCGCAGATTACCTGGGGGAGGCGTCGAGGTCGAGGACGCAGGATGGCGGGGACAACGGGATGGGGAGCAGCGACCCCCCGTGTACCTGGGAGGAGGTCGAGGTCGAGGACGGTAGGGGGGTGGTTGGGCCGGGGCAGCGCGCGCAGATTACCTGGGGCAGGCGTCGAGGTCGAGGACGCAGGATGGCGGGGGCAAAGTGATTGGCGGAGCAGCCCACCCAGTGAACCTGGGAGAAGTGTCGAGGTCGAGGACGTGAGGATGGTGGGTGGGCTGGAGCGGTGCAGTGTACCTGGAGCAACTGCGAGGTCGAGGACGGGAGGGGGGTGGTTGACCGGGGTGCAGCGCGCGCAGATTACCTGGGGCAGGCGTCGAGGTCGAGACGCAGGATGGCGGGGACAACGGTTGATGGCGCAGCAGCGACCCCAGTGACCTGGGAGGAGGTCGAGGTCGAGGACGGGAGGTGGTGGTTGAGCCGGGGCAGGCGCGCAGATTACCTGGGGCAGGCGTCGAGGTCGAGGACGCAGGATGGCGGGGACAACGGTTTATGGCGGAGCAGCGACCCTCGTGTACCTGGGAGAAGTGTCGAGGCCCAGGACGTGGGGTGGTGGTTTGGGCCGGGGTGCAGCGCGCCAGATACCCGGGCAGGCGTCGAGGTCGAGGACGGGAGGATGGCAGAGAAACGGTTGATGGCGAAGCAGCGACCCCCGGTACCTGGGAGAAGTGTCGAGGTCGAGGACGTGGATGGTGGGTGGAGCGGGGTACCGGGGCAACGCGAGGTCGAGGACGTGTAGGGTGGTGGTTGACCAGGTGCAGCGCGCAGATTACCTGGGGCAGGCGTCGAGGTCGAGGACGTGCAGGATGGCGGGGACAACGGTTGATGGCGGAGCAGCGACCCCAGTGTACCGGGGAGAAGTGTCGAGGGCGAGGACGTGAGGGTGGTGGTTGGGCCTGGGGGTGATCGCGCGCAGTTTACCTGGGGCAGGCGTCGAGGCGAGGAGGGCAGGAGGGCGGGGACAACGGTTGATTGGGGAGCAGCGCCCCCAGGAACCTGGGAGAAGGCGGGGCGAGGACGAGGATTGTGGGGGGGCGAGCGGCAGGTACCGGAGCAACTGCGAGGTCGAGGACGGTGGGGGGTTGCCGGGGGCAGCGCGCAGATTATTTGGGGGAGGCGCGAGGTCGAGGACGCAGGAGGCACAACTTAGGGGGGCGCGCCCCGCACCGGAAAAGGGGTAGGGCGGGCGGGGGGGGGTTGGGCCGGGGGGACCCCCAAACCCCAGGCGGGGGTCGGGCTGCGGAAAATGGGGGCCCGGGGGTGGCGGAGCGCACCCCACCGGGGGAACGGGCGGGACGTAGGAGGGGGGGGCCGGGGGGCAGGACCAGCAACGCCGAGGACGGGGGGGGGGGATCAGGCGGCAGATTCCGCAGGCCGGGCGAGGACGTGGGGGGATGGCGGACAACGGTTGATGGGGGGAGAGGCCCCCAGTGTACCGGGAGAAGGTGGGGTCGGGACGTGGGGTGGTGGTTGGGCCGGGGTGCAGCGCCCCAGATTACGGGGCAGGCGTCGAGGTCGAGGACGCAGGAGGGGGGGACAACGGTTGAGGGGCGGAGCAGCGCCCCCAGGTACCTGGGAGAAGGGGGGAGGGCGAGGACGTGAGGGTGGGGGTTGGGGGGCACGCGCGCAGATTACCTGGGGCGGGCGTCGAGGTCGAGGAGGGCGGGAGGGCGGGGAAAGGGTTGATGGGGGGCAGCGACCCCATTTACCTGGAGAAGGTCGAGGCGACTTTAGGATGGTGGGTGGGAGGGGCAGTACCGGGAGCAACGGCAGGTCGAGGACGTGGGGTTGGGTTCCGGGGGCAGCGCGCGCAGTTTACCGGGGCAGGCGTCGAGGTCGAGGAGGGCAGGATGGCGGGGACAAGGGTTGATGGGGAGCAGCGCCCCCGTGTACCTGGGAGAAGTGTCGAGGTCGAGGACGGGGGATGGTGGTCCGAGGGGGCAGGTACCGGGACAACTGCGAGGTCGAGGACGTGTAGGTGGTGGTTGGGCGGGGGGCGCGCGCGCAGATTACTTGGGGAGGCCGAGGTCGAGGACGCAGGATGGGGGGGACGCGACGCCGGGGGGTGCAGCGCGCGCAGCAGGGCGGATGGGCGTCGCCCAGCGCCGGGGCCGTGGCCCCGGGGGCGGCCCCGAATGGTTCGCCCCGCCCCCGATGCCAACAAACCCCCCGCCCCCCCCCCGGCCCTCGGGCCATCATTGCCGCCGGGGCCCCAGAGGGCGGGGGGGTAAACCCCCACCAGCGCCAGCACCCACCAGAGCCCGCCGCCGCGCCACAAGGGCACGCCCTCTTGGGGCCCCGAGTGTCTCAAAGGCGTGTCCTTTCAAAGAATTATTTTTATTATTATTATTATTATTATTTTATTATTATTATTATTATTATTATTATTATTATTTTTTGTTGTTGTTTTAAATTTTATTATTATTATTATTATTATTATTATTATTGACGAGGTAAGAACGGGTTCATCTACAATATTTTGGTTTTTCCAAAGTTCAAACATAGAAAGGGAAAGGTTTGTTACATCGTCTTAATCGCCTTAAGTACCCTCACAAAATAAATGCCTGAAATGAAAATAATTCATTCATAGACCTTAGAGTAAGAAGTATCCAACCCCCCAAAAACCCTTCATATGAATGATAAACTAAAAGAATGATATATCTTTCCTTTAAAACCGATACGTATCAATTAAACAAATTTTGTATTGTTTGGAAATTATTTCATTCGTTATTTGATTAAAAATCGATTTTTTTTTTTCCCAAAAAACTAGATTTGAGTTTTTTTTGTGATTCGGAGTACTATTAAATGTCTGGGTTTGGGAATTAATTATTTGTTACTTCTTTTGATTGGTTGATTACTGTTATAAACAATTTTTTCCCCCGCAATATTTTTCAAATAATTAAGACGCGGACTGTTCCCTTACTGGTTGGAAAACTACAATGAAAATGTGGATAGTAAGTTTTTTTTACAAATGTTTAGTGCTGTTTTTTCTGTTTAAATTTCGCTGTTCTTTTTTTGTTAACTGGTGTATTTGACGTAACTGAATAACATATAATTGTAACATTTTGAAGAGATATGTTTTGATTTTAAAAATACGGTCTGTCCAAGAACAAAATTTGCAATTTTCCCTTACGTACGGGTTTAAAATGTTAGAAAGAAAAAAAGGCCCCTTACGTCATTATCAATAAATATGTAGGAGAAAAAGTACTTTTTTAATACCGGGGACGAAAAAACGAAACCCCTGCTGTTAAATACTGAGAGAAAGGGGGAAATTGCAACACTGTTTGGGGACAGCCCCTTTTGACTGCTTTTCAGCGACACTTTTTCCCCACCCCCTTTTTTTTCACCCATGCCCTTCCTGTGGTGGGGTCATACCTGCCAAAAGAAAACAGGCCGCATGTTCATTCATAGTTTTTTTTCTTTCACAGTTAATTACGATGCGCCAAGGGAAGAGCAATGCAGTTTGTGGTGGGGGGTTTTTTGAACGACCAAAGAGTGGGAGAGTGAGAAAAATTTTCACCTGAGTCTATTCCGAACAAGAATACCATTTTTGGGGTTGGTGAAGACTGGGCAGGTGTGTTTGATCCCTCGAGATTAATTGGTCTGTTTTTTTTCAAAGAAAAGTAAAGGCAGATACGTATCAGAATATATTGAAAAAATTTTTTTTATATTTAAGTAGTTTAAATTTTTTCAATTTAACCTTATTCAATAATTACAAACTTTTTTTTTGCGAATCTGAATTTTTAATATTTATTTAAAAAAAGTATAAAAAATGTTTTGTAGTTTTGTACTTGTTATTAATAAAAAAGCAAAGTTTTTTATTAAATTTATTAATATATATTTTTCCGGAAGTTTATTTCCCTTAAACAATATACGAAGGAATTTTGCTTGAAATTCAATTTTTTTTGACGCCAAACAAGCAGGCGCGTGCCTTTCTATTGAACTTTCATGCCCCTCCACGGGGTGGTGTTAAAACGGGGATAAGGGACAGCCCGTCATTTACCTCCTTTAAACTTAGCCGCCATCGAAACCCGACCCGCTCAAACATGTTCCCGTGCATTTACCTGCCTGCTGTGGGCGTTTTATACATCACCCGGGGGGTGTGTGTGTGGGGTTGGGGTGTGTGTGTGTGTGTGGTGTTTAAAAATATATATATATATATATATATATATATATATATATATATATTTATACTCAGATTCATACATTCATATAAAAATTTTCAGTACATTTTGAGGAATTAAGGGGAAATTTTAAAAACTTACATCATTAAATAAAAAAAATTTAGTTTTAAACCTTCCTGAATTATTTTTAAAATTTTACCGATTATAAAATTTTACGGATAATTAAAACAGGAAATTTTAAAAGTATGGAGTTTTAAAGTTTTTATAAAAAATAAAAATTAAATATTTATTGGGTTTTGAAACTAAGAATCTCTGACTTGATTAGAATAGGTTTTAATAAATATTGCCATTTGATATAAACATTTAAAGAAATAAAATGTTTAACTGGCTTTAACTGGGAAAATACTGGGTAATTTTGGGGGGGTTATTTTTTACTTTTAAAAGAATGATTTTAAAATATTTTAACTCTGAAGATAACTTTAAAAGTCTTTTCTAGTAATGCCCCCACATTGTACTGTATTTTGTAAATTTTTCAGGATTTTTTTTTAAATATAGCTAATAAGAGGCAATGGCAATATCCTTCACATTAACCATAACGGCTTTTTCGGGCCCGGTTAATCTAAGGGTGTGTCGTAGTGATTCCCCGGGCCGAAGGGCCGGTCGAGGGCCCTCGCGGGCATGGTTGTACTTGTGTTCGTCCTTTCACACCTACCAAAACAACCGCATTTTTTGTTTTAGGGGGACAATATATAATCAAATTTAGCATTTTATTAAAATTATTTTAATTTTTATAAAAACTTGGGAAAGCCGGATTTTTGTTTACCGCACCCTCCTTCTGGGAAAAGGAATTTCTGTAAAATTAAATGGGAATTTTCATTAATCATGAATCAATCGGGGCGTTTAGCCGAATTGGGAGCCGAACCATGTTCCAGGTCCCCTTTGAACACGAGGCACCGAGGTTCCCTTTTTCCGTCTAACCCTGAGGGGCCAAGGGCACGAGTCCCTGGTCAAGAAGGGAATGAGGAACAACTGACGATGACTGACAGCTTAACGAGGATTACTCCAAGTTTGATTCAGTAAAAAGAAAGCGTTGTTACATGAAACGTAACAGTATAAAAAAACAAAAACGACTAAAATTGGGGGGCGTCTTTACATCGTCCCCGAACATTTTAAACATTTTTAAAAGGGCTCAAAAATTTTTCTTTTAAAATTCTTATAAGAGCAAATTACACACAAGGACCAAGGTCGAATTGCAAGTTTAATTGAATTTTTAAAATTGCAAAATTTGATTTTTTCGGCGTTTTCCTCAAATACAAAAAATTTAAAACAGAAATTTTTCTTCAAATAAAATTTTTTGCGATAAACAGTTCTTTAATTTAGATCAAAAGATTTTTTGGCAATTTTTAGTTTTCGCAATAGAGGTAATATTTGAATTTTTGTACAAAAAAAAGATTTTCAAAAACGGCTCAAATTTTTTTGATTACATTAACGGGTATTGCTCTTTTTTTTCAAATATTAAAAAAACTTTTTTACATGTCTCACGTCTGAAATATTTAATAAAGGCGACTTCAAATTTTATTTATGAGTCTTTGGGGTGTCAAAAAAATTTCGAAAATCAAAGTTTTCTGTAAAATACAAATTGGGATTTTCAGAACGCTCAAACGCAATTTTCTGAAAAAAACGCCTAAATTGTTTTTTTAAATTTTTCCAAAAAGATATGCTAATTGTACCGTTTTTTGGGGCGAAAAATTTGTTTTGATGCATTTATGTTTTTTTTAAAAATACACAAATTTAAATTTTTTTGAAAATTCCTTTTTTATGCACTTTTACGAGTTGTATTTTTATTACACTTGTGGAGAATCGTTTTAAAGACATTAAAAAAAAAATTTTTTGAAAATCAAAGATTCGTGAAAAAGGGGCTCAAATTCTCATTTAGGGGAAGTTTTCCCTTTTCTTAAAAAATACTAGAATTTTGGAATGAAAAATTTTTTAGGGGCGAACTTTTTCTTTTTAATGTTATTGAGGTATAGGGGAAAAACAACAGGAGTATCCCGATCCATTTTACGTATCAAGGGAATGATGATATATAGACCCAACCAGGTTCACTGTTGCTGTTTCGGGCGGAGAAGTTGGTAGAAAATTCATCGTGGTTTGTTGCACCCTCTGAATTCACCTTATCAGAACAGGGGGGAAATCCCACCCAAGAACCTTGTTTGGGAAAGGGGTTTGGGTATTTGTCGACGTAAGCGAGAAACACAGTTTGAGGATCCAGCGTACCGTCAGACGCCCCGACGAAACTGATAGGGGCCAGCCTTCCGTGTCGGCTTGACAGCTATACTGGTTGAAGGGTACGACGGGTTTCCCTTTGCCTTTTTATTGATGTTGACGATCGTTGACGGGTATAGGATGGGTTATGCGTAGTACTTGCTATTAATAGAATATTCATTATTTATTTTTGATCCAACAACATATCTGTATATTTACCTACACAACCAGACACCGTAAAAACGGAAATAATTGCAAAAAAATTACGCATTTAGTGATAATTAAATTTCACAACAAGACTCAAAAGCCTTTAAATTCTGCAGTCTGACTGATATTACGGTAGATATACATACATCAATAATGCCTGTATTGTTGAATAAAAATTATATATTATAGGTTCATTATTTATATAATGAATATTCTGAAACAGCATGTACCTAGAAAAAAATATTAGAATTTAACATTAAAATATTTATTTAGTAAAGTAAAATGTATAAAATATAACATAATTCACAATAGAATGGAATATATTGCCATAAACTTAATAGCTTAATGATAATGAAACATTGATTTACCCATTTATGTGATCATGTGGATACACACATGGAAACTAAGAACATGTTCACGTCATCAGTAATTATTTGTAAAATATTTTATAACTGTTTCAAAACTATTTAAAAACTGTTTCACAAGTACATTTAAAAAGCAACTTTTATTACTGATCCCCCAAAAACAAATTTAATTCACATTTATTGTATAAAAACGCCCAGATATATTTAAATTATGGCTAAATATGTAGCTGAAAATTATTTTCGAATGTATTTGCTGCTTATTTCATTTTATTTCATTTTACAAATTTAATATTCTTGTTTTATGTTTATATTAAGTTTGGTTACAAAAGGTCCCTTCATTATACTTAGGGTTCTTGCATTCACTAGCACAAAATTCATCTACATAAAATTAACACTTAGTTTACAATTACAATGAATTCATAAATAGTTTACATACTGTTAAAATCAAAAAAAAGTATATGGAAGAAATCACTAACATAAATTATATCTATATTTTTTACTTCTGTTATTTCAATTTCTGTAATCTAAATATAACATACTATAAAAATCAAATCAAATTACTTAAATTAATTTAAAAACTAGAATTAAAATGTATTGCCCACAATTGCCCACCTGCTAGGTTTGCAATTTGAATCAATCTCATTGCTTAGAAACCTCTTTGCCCATTTGACAATGTATAAGCTCATTGGCCTGCATTTACAAATCCTACACTCCCAACAAGTTAATATCATAACTATTGTTATTATCACCTGATTGCAACAATAAAAAATTGTAGAGAAGAACGTGCATTTAATAAATATAGTGAGAGGTCAGGATAAATCATAATTTTAGTATTGTGTAAGGTGGGAGAAGACTCATCAGTTTAGCGTGGGACAAAATGATTGGTCTTCATTTTATTGGATGAGTCAAATAATACGTTTTCTTAGCAAATTAATAACCAACTGGTTATGAAGTGACTTTTAAATTTGGCAAGTTATTTTGTTAAATGCATAGGGTTTCTGGATTGCTTCAAAATTTAGGGTTTCAAATACTATTGATTAATTTCACACACACATAGATCACTACTCAGTATCACTGGTAACTGACAGTGATACAAGGGAGAGGAAAATAATTAGAAGCAGACTCTTAGTCTGCTTGCATGCAAAAAAAAAAAGTTATACAACCATGTATATAAAAAAATAAAATAAAAATGAATATTTAATTGAATTTTGTAAAATTGCCTATACCAATCCAGAAATTGAAAACAGCAGGACTACCTCTATTGAAGTCATTAAATATTGTTGAAGATATTACAATGTCTTTGAAATTAGGGTTTGGGCATGCAAGTGTGACGTGTCAAGGAAAAATTATATAAACCAATAAATTAAAAATTCGATTTAAAACTTCTATGAAATGTAAAGAAAAAAATGGTGATTCAAGAGCAGAAAATGCAGAATTTGACCTCATTGGCCCAGATTTCATCTTACAAATATGCACCAATTACATCTAGTGATGTATTAAGCCTGTTTTACACGGTAATTTTTTCATCCTCTTTTCATCATTTTTCTGTACAGAAACTGGATGGAAAAAGGACGTTCGGTTCTATGCGTACCGAAACTGGATGAACATGATAACAGCGCTCTACACGGTCATTCCTAGTCTGTACGTAATCGTGATGAAAATACTTCCTCCGAACGCCGCAAGAAGCGCTGAAGTTTAACAGTTGAACATCGCATTAACGGAAACAAATTAAATTAGCGGGAAGAATGATCAGATACGAATTCGCAGTGTAAGGAGTAGAAAGACGGGTGAGGTAGCCTATTGTGGTTTGGTTTGGTGAGATCGAAAGGAAAACAATAATCGCTACGGCGACAGCTAGTATTATTGTGGCATCTGCTGCCGCGACAGAAAGGAAAAGAAGGAGACGCTGCACTTGGGTGAAATCCTGGGTGCAGAAGAGAGATACTGGTGTGGCTCTGCTACACATGGTAGATAATGAATTGCGTCTGGAAGACCCACATTGTTATCGTCAGTTCATGAGGATGACGGAACAAAAGTTTGACGAGCTCCTGAGTCTGATAGTGCTCGATATTAAGAAGGAGAACACCTGTATGCGAGCTGCAATTTCTCCACGTGAAAGGTATGGCACATTACAAAAGTATACTTTTTTGTATATATAAATGCACACACAGAAATCTCCTAGTATCTCTATTAGTCTGTATAATGGCCATTCACAACCCAAATATGGCGGCGATGGTGTAGCGGTTAGCGTATCGGACTGCTATACCCATGTTTGCGGGTTCAAACCCGATCGAAGCCGTGGATTTTTAAGAGCGAAAAAATCCTTCGTACGCCTTGCTTCGGAGGGGAAGTAAAGCCGGCTGTCCCATGTTAGTACATTTACTGCATGTAAAAGATCCTCAAGCCTAAATGACGCCTCTGAGCTAAATTCAAAATCGCCATTTTCGTCGCCCAAGTACTACCTTCTTTCTCCCATGATTGGTGAAAGGAAGTGTAACGAAATTTGCGTGGTCAGACGGAAGAGCAGGCCTCATGGCCTTAGTCTCGCCACTTAAAATAAGGCAAAAATTTATTCGATTCAAATATTTAGCTTCATAGTAGAATGTGCAAAATTTCTCTCTACATTAGTATCTGCCAAAGATCTTAGCGTCGGCTTGCTGGGTCAATAGGTCACATTATTGTAATCCCTTATTACCTTTATATTGATTATAGGATCCACACTTTGACTACACAGCGCAGCTGGGAATCTGAAATAGAATGATTCTATTTCTAATTCATTACTGTTTGGATTGACTAAATGAAAGATCACTTTCTTTTCCTAAAGAACAAAATTTAACAAGTTTGTGTTTTTAACAAAACAATTTAGTAGTTTAATAAATAGTTAATCATGCGTGCCCAATTAGATATCTTTGAATTTACAATTTTATACCGCGAATTAACTTATCTATTCTTCGATTGATGTCCCTCATGGGCTTCTCAGTCGAAATATCTTGCAGGCTTGCCATAGTCAAATTCCCAGAAATCTCTTACTGCCCCAATCCAGCTGGTCTCAAACTATCAAATTATCAGTCGATTGCATTCTATGACATAGTCGAAATCGTGTCCGACAAAGTCGAATTTATGCATCAATCATGCAGTATCTTCAACATGCAGTATCTGCAATATCATTTACTGTCCTTAAAATTTCACGATCTGATAACCTGATTCTGACTATCTGTATTATACTCGTTCCCTCTCACGAACCTACGATCAGTTCAGAAACGCGATGCCGGTCAGAATCAAATCTACCTGCATGATTCACCCTCGAAGACCTCGTATTAAACTACCTTCCTCTTTTTCATAACATTTGACCGTCCTTCTCTCACCCAGCCAATCCATACGTTCGTTATATTTTGGTGTAGCTGACCTTTCGATCGTCTAAACTTCTTCGCCCAATCCCAAATTTTCTACTTTCGGCATCCAGCCACCTCTTAATGCATTTACAAAAAAAACAAAAACTACATTGTTTATTCACGGTCGTTGCTAAGTCTTTGCTCTCGTGATATTTGCTAATGCATGTTCCACCATATAGTCTACAAATAAATGTTAGTTTATTTTCATGACATATCGGTATGTCACAATAGGCATATTATTTCAGTTTTTGTTGAAGGTTATTTTAGCTAAAATATTTTTTTTAATTTTTGCAGGCTGGCTGTTACTTTGCGATTTCTCGCATCAGGAGAAACGTTCAGGTCTCTCATGTTTTCCACGAGGATTCAAGAGAGCACTATTAGTAAAATTGTGCCAGAAGTGTGTAGAGCCATCTACACACGTTTGCGATCTTTGTATGTGAAAGTAAGTTGATAAAGCACAAGCATTACATTCACATTAATTGGTATGGATATAATACGTTTGTAAAGTAAAAAAAAAACAACAAAAAAGTAATGTTTTGTAATTGTCCACAGACCCAGCACAGTGGTTGAAAGCGTATCCCAAGGTTTAGAACTTTGGGACTATCCAATCTTCATTGGTGCTGTGACGGAAAGCACATAGTCTTCAGACACCAAGATCTGCAGGATCATGTTATTTTAATTACAAAGGGGCACATTCCATTATTCTGCTGGCAGTTGTAGATGCAGAATGCAACTTTTTTGTATGTGGATGTGGAGTAAATGGGCGTGTAGTGATGGAGGAGTTTGAGCCTGCTTCGCTTTACAAAAACATGGAGCGATTACACATCCCTCCATGTGGTTCATTGTGCGGGAATGAACGTGCCATACCACTTTGTTGCTGACGTGCATTTGCACTGTCTCAGCGATTAATGAAACCTAGAAACCTGCTAGAAACCGCAATGCAGACAAAATAAGCTTCAATTACCGCTTATCCAGAGCCAGGAGGTAGCGAAGAACGCCTTTGGAATATTGGCCAACAGGTTCAGAACCACTGTTGTCACCCATAAACTTGGAGGTGCAAAAAATTGATGATCTGGTGCTGGCAACAGTTGCACTTCATAATTTTTTGGCATGCAAGACAAATCCAACTACACTGATACATCGGGTACAAATGTAAATGATTTGGAACACATAAGTACAACCGAGAATATTACATGAAAATATGAGAGTTCTTACTGTTGCAGGTGACCAGTTGCTATCAATTGATTCTCTAGCAGTTGATCCTGGTCAGAGAAGTACAGTGGCAGCACAGAGGATGAGGGATGAATTAGCACAATATTTTAAACAAAATTAAAAGTTAATAAAGTACTTTATTTTTCATTTTCTATTTTTATTTACATTATACATGATATTCATAAATTGGTGTTAAACATCAACACGCTCCTCATATGTAAGTTCTCTTAATCTCACTCTAACATACCTCCCTAAAGCCGTACAATCATTATCTTCTTCAAGCCTTTTCAAAGCTTGCGTTGCATTCTGTAATGCAAGAGTCATCATCACTCTCTCTCCCTCTCTTTTTAATATTTCTCCGCAACCCAGAAGAATTGCGGAGTTCAGCAATGTTGCTGCACCTGGTAGTGATGCGGCAGCAGTGCCTACACACTGGTGCGATGGGTTAACACTGTTGCTGCATCCTGACTCATGTCTGACTGTGTCAGAGTTCATTTGCATCGTACCTGAAATTCAAATCGAATGACCCAGTGCTTCGAAATTGACTCTATCTAATATTATATAATGTTACTTATATATATATATATATATACTTATATATTTTATTACTTATATATAATACTTTAGTAAGTATCATTTGCAATGTTCGTGGAAAGAATAGAATCTTCTCAAATGTTAAATTGGACTTTGTCCTCAATTTTATAGCGAGTCCAAACATTTTAGTTCTTTAAAATAGTAATGTTGGCACGTATATATCGCATGTTATCACGCCAATTTTATATCCACTTTCTTCTTTTCGTTGATATATATGGATATTGTGTTCCACTTTTTCGAACATCTTTAGCAGTAGTTATTTTTGCACTAGCCACATGCATTGTATGATCATTCTTGGCCAATCCAAGTGATGCATTCTAGATTCCCTTAATATAATTTATTACCAACTCATAGAATTAAAGGGATTAGTGTTGTCACCAGATAGAGCATTAAGGACACCAAAAAATCAAACTTTTACCAATAAAAGAATTAGAAAACACAGATATTAGCCTGAAAAGTATTAAAAGTACTGGGTTGAAATCTAGTAATCACTTTAGATTGCCCAAGAAAGATCATACAGTGCACGTGGCTAGCATATGTGCACCATGTGTTTTATTATGTACTCACCGCATTGTGGATATACTTTCTGCAATGCAATTCAATATCTTCGTCCACTCTACTTTGTTTTTGTAATTGACCTCCATGCTGTCATAGAGAACTGGGTTGCCCTTATCCAGTTGAATTAAAAACATCACTGTGTCTGGATGCCAAGACATACTGTAAGCGAATAAATAATATAAATAGTCACTTAAGATGCAAGTAATTGGTATTTCCAGATTAATTTGTGATTTAAATATCCTCCTTGATTACCTTTGCTTTTAGAAATATCTCACTTTGGTGTGTCAGACAACAGACAAAACACTTCTGCCAAAATAAATAAATAGGATTATGAAACACATGAAGAGAGCACATTCGTATTTGCCATGTTCATTTTCTATAGTAATCTTCACTCATCTTTGTACAGAAATCTCAAACGTTGTAGCAATCGCTGCAAAAACAGACAAATCACTTCTCAACAAAATAAAGGATACAATACTGAAGAGGTATATTCGTAATTCATGTTAATTTTCCTATTTTACTATAGTAAACTCAACTCACCTTTGAATTAAACAGCAAGTAAAACGAGCTGGGTTCACTGAACCCTGCAGCAACATCGCTTCGCAAAGACTCAATAATACAACACGTGCCCTCGCTACGCACTAAATATATATAAACCAATATATTTCCGGAGAACGCACCCAATCGAAGAACGTTCCATTAAGTGACACTAGTGCGCCGTAGTCAAACTGAATTAAATCTGTACGGAAAATGAAGCATCCATCATTTTTTCGTACAAATTACATCCAGTCTGCACAGTACCGACGGGAAATGATAAAAAAAATGATCGTGTAAAACAGGCTTTAGAATGTTCAAAAAGATTCATTTCTCACAAATGGATGAATTTGACTGAGTAAAATTTGGAAAAATTTGGAAATATCACACCATATTTCTAGTATATCATCTTTTGCATTGTGGCTTGCAGGGCCTCCTGCAGCTGGAGGAGATCAGACCTAGAACTCTTGCGGGAGTGATTGTTCCCCAGTGCCTACTGTTTTCAATGAAGCACACTAACATTACCTAATTGTATTAAATAGAAAGCAGAAGCAATTTATAACACACTTCAATTATACATCTTTACTTTTTCAAATCCATCTCCTCTCGCGTTTACGTGAGCCAGTCGCCGATAGTGGAGTCTCGTGTTCGGGTGGTTGCCTACGTGTGATAAACGAACGCAGAGGTAAATGTACTTTTCTTCCATGATAGATCCCTGTCCTCTTGCCGGAGGAGATGGAAGAGAACTTGTGGGCGCGGTGTAATTTACTTGCTTTGTCTCGGGTTTTGGGGTGTGCACAAAACTTTTCTAAAAGTAGTAATCGAATGCTGGCTACAAGTTGTACGTCATTTATACATTCATAAGCATTACAGATCCATCTTCACCTGCTGAAGCAGTTCGAACACTATTTGTGTAGGATGTGGTTAGTCTGCTTAACTTCTCATATATATTATTTCTCAAACATTGCCTCGTCTCAGGTTGTGATCCCCAAATATTTTCTAATAGTGATAAACGAATGCAGGCTACATCTTGTCAATTATAGCATCTTTGGCATTACAGATCTTTATCTCGAGGAGATATAAAAGAACCTGTCGTGGGTGCGTTTGTTCTGCGCCTCGTCTCATGTTCAGGTGGGTGCTCAAACATTTCCTAATAGTGATAAACAAATGATTCTTGTAATCAATTATAACATCTTTTGCATTACAGGCCCCGTTCCTCCAGCTATCAGAAGAGATCAAACAGAACGATAGCGGTGGTGTTTGTCTTCGTTTCGCCTTATTTTCTCGTGAGTGCACTAACATTACCTAATGGTATTAAACGAAAGTAGCCTACAACTTGCATGTCAATGATACATTACAGATCCATCTCATCCGCTGGAGGCTTTCAAAGAGACGAGGTCAAGATGAGTGTGTCCCTCACTTCGTCTCATGTTCTGGTGAAAGCATTATAATAGGTGCCTCCGTACCGCCCGTACCGAGATCAGTGGCGACACTGCTGCGTCCTGCCCTTGACATCGCAGCAACCTCTCGCCTTTATGGAACATGCATCAGCACAACAGTGTCAAGTGCCGCAAGGCCCTCCTGATTCCCCCATCCTGGGTCAACACCTGACGCATGGCAGGGGTCTCTGAGGCAAAATATCGACGACGACACCCACACATTTCACACCGGTCCCTGCTGCTCCCTTACAACCATGCCCTGCAGTAAGCCAGCCTGAACAAGATGCTCCGCGCATGTAGCATGTAGCTAGCTGTAGTGGTGCGGTGCATGAAGCAACATGTAGTGGTGCGGCGGTTAAATGTAAACGAGCGGAAGCGGTCAAAATCCGCAAGTGGCACTGAGTCTAATGGTACACGGCAGCAGATCAACGAAGAATTCCTCACGGAAAACACCCACAACTCGACGGAGCTGCCGCTCCCAAGAGCGGCACGTCCCCACGTGCCGCTCATGGGAGCCCACATCCAAACGTGGTGACAGCAGCGGAACGGAAACTGACAATGCAAAAATCTTTCTCACCAAAATTTTAATCGTATCCAGTGCTGGATAGAAGCACTGTTCAGTATTTGCTTCAACTCCTCCGTCATGCTAACTCTTGCCGTCCGGGTCGTCATCAGAGAGGCGGAGATAAAGCACGTATTACCTTCTTGCGCCACGCTACAGAGTGGTTAAATGGTTAACTACCCCACAGAAGTGCAATGCAATTCTGCGGGAGGAACGCTGCGTCCCCAGGCCACACCATGAGTTGTAGCTTTCTGCGTCGCGACCTCACACGGTATAATTACGTTGTACTGTCACAGCGACGAGCGACCGTGTAGTACAAGTCCAGGAGCTGAATCATACAACCGATCCCGTATTGCTTTAGTCGTTGCGGACCACGACCCATCCCAAAAGGCTTTGTTTTGTCCATTGTGTGAAAAGTTGACATCAAGCGACTAGAAACAATGCGGAATAAACAAAAACGACTTACTGCGCTAAATGGATAAATTCGTTGGAGAGGGAAGAGGGGAAGCCCGAGTGGACATGCTAGTTGACCTCAGTGATACGCCCTCCGTGACTGATCCCGCACCGTAAACAACGCAGGTGCTAGCGTCAGCTCACGGAACAGACAAGCCTCCCGATGTGAAAAAAGATTGCAAAAACAGTTGGTCTTTCCACACAAGACACTAGGGAGAGTGCGATAAACCCCCGCCAAAGGCCCTACAACATAATTGATGAGCCAAGTCCCACTCAGCTAACACAAGCCACACAGTTGGGAATGCGCCACAACCTCCCACCACTTAAATGCAGGGATATCAGTCGCCTGTTCCAGCAAGACCTCCAGAAAGTGACACCATGCTATTCGTCAATTCGCGCAAACACGACCTTCGAGACGGGAAAACGCCTTCCATTAAGAAGCCGCCAAATACTCCACCACGGCCACACAAGAAAAAGCAAGAGCAGCTACGCTCTGGACGCAAGCAGTGAAGAGGAAAGACGCTCGAACTACTAAGACCCCACCCGAATCAATGCACCCTCTGCCGCTCTAGATAACCATGAACGCCCTGCCTACGACTATAAGTCAAGGCCACATACGAGCAAGGTTCTGAGGCAGAGAAGGTAAATACGCCAGCGTTCGGAAAGGTAAGTGCATGCCTCGTTTCCGTGACCTCCAAGCTTAAGAGCGAAGATCTTAAGAGGCCGCCATACCTCAAAGCAGCCACAAGGAAGACTAGCATCAGGAGGTCAGCAACCAGGAAAACAGCGACCATGCTCTGAAGCCAGAAGAACAACTTGCACTGTGACACACTAGGAGAGAACGGTTCCATCCGGTTCGGTCAGATCCGCCGCCTCTCCCGACGGCCAGGCAAACTCCGGCCGATGCTGTTCAGGGGAGGGCACTACAAGCGCAGACGTCCACAACGAAGCTGATACGATTGTCCCCCACTGCAGGTCTCTCCTGCCCGCACCTGACCTGCCAATAGGGATGAAGAAGGGCCCCCGAAGCTCAGCGACTCCTGAAACAGAAGAAGAGAGCGAGTGTCACCGTGCATAGCGACACGAAACGCGGGCGGCCTTCATCTAAGATCTTCGCTCTTAAGCAGGCCACGAAACGGGGCATGCACCTTATCTCCCCGAACCTTTGGCGTATTTACCTTCTCTGCCTCACGCGAATCACATGAAGAACTAACCCGCGCCGACGTGTGCCGCCAGATTTAACATACGTAGAGAAAGGCGAAAAAAAGTGACCAGGAACGATGGAAACCCCAGCAGAACCCAACCCCTACAACAAGGCGCTTCGACAGGTGCGGCCGGCCAGGACCGTCAAGGCTGACCGGCCAGGACCGTTGCGAGACGTCCAGGACCGAAATCGTCCAAGAGAGTCAGCTCCACCCCACCCGCGATCCGCCACTCAAAAATGCCTCCGCCTCATCGACACAGCCCCCCTCCAACCAACAGCAACTGAGAGACCGGCGACGCCGAAGGGCCTCATACCAGTGACGCGCTCCTCGCAGCAGTCGGCCGAGCGCGGGAGATGCTGGTCCTCCCACGCGCTGCGATTGTGGATCGTCTTGTATACTCTGCACTTCACTCAAAATCACTCACTCGACGATCGAGGCGGAAATGCAGCGAGCGCTTTGGATACGACACACGAAGAATTACGTCCCTAAATCGGGCCAGAGAGAGAAACAGGCGCAACGAGAGGTCGCAAAATTGCATAAACAGCAAATCAGGCGAGCGAAGAGGGAAATAATAAATGCTAAAACTGCGCGTTGCCTCATTCCCAAAAGACATTACATCAATATTTCATCTCTGTGCACGGGAATACACCCCAAATCAACATCGAGGTCACATTTGAAGAAGTGGAAGATCGGGACCAGGTCGAGACTGCTGATTTTACGGAAGAGGTGGTGGCCAAAATGCTGGCATAACAGCGCTAACTCGGCCCCAGGCGGTGATCGCCTCTCTTGCGGTCACTTCCGCGCACTAAACTGTTTATAACCTATGACGGGGCGTGAAGCTGATGACTGGCGCTGATCCTGTAGTACCAAAGACGGGTGACAGCAGAGACCCTTCGAACTGGTGATCCATTGCCAAGTTTATCCAATGTTGACATTAGTCAACAGGCAAAAAAGTCCGGCCATTTGATGGCGTGCTGGAGCATAATTACGCAGAATGCGCGAGCAGAATGCGTTCGGGACCGGTATTCCTAAACCGGTCTTCCGAGGGGCGTCAGCTAAAGCGGTGTGAGTCAAGTGCATCGCTGCTCCGTAAATTTACCACTGGCGAAAAGATGCGCATTATCGCCGAGGCATGGGGCGCTGCGTGGTATTTTCGCCTCCCTACCGAAGTTGACCTTCTCCCAGGCAAGCCAAAACAATACCCTTGTGATCGGCAAGACAGATGACATGTGCAGACGTGATTAAAATGATGTTTATAAGCGTATGTTTTGGTGTTATGTGTATGTACTGGTTACTGTAAATAATGTTCTTTTATAAAATATGTCAGTATGTAAAGAGGTTTAGATTAGTTTGTAAGCTGGGCTAAACGATATCTATGTAATTATAATTTAAGAATAAATATTATTTTAAGGAAAACGGTTTTCGACGGATGGATTTTGCGCGTCTCTTTCCTCCAATCCGGGAGCCTGTTTATTGACGCCTTCTGAAATTTTACTTGTCCAAGAACGTTTAAGTTGAGAAGCAGTTGCAACGTGTGCTCAACAAACTGGAGGAATGGAGCGATTAAACAGGATTCAAGTTTTGTACCTCAAAAACCAACTGCATGCACTTTTGCAGAATCATTCACGGAGGTGAATATTCATTAATAATACACCGGCCTTTTTCCTGGAGGACAGCAGCTCCCATTCGTTGAATCCGCAAATTTCTTTGGGCTTATACAAGACCCTAACCTCGCGAAAACAATCTACAGTGCTGATGATTGTCACATTATAGGTGACACTGTTAATGGTAGCTGTTGGTCCTATCCGCTCTATCTTGAATTACGGATGCACAGTGTATATTTTAGCAACTCAATCCGGCTATTAAATACCATTAATGCTGGCATAAGGTTTAGTACAGGCGCCTACCTGATCTATTGGTATTAGTACTGTGCTTACCTGTTCAATTTTTAGGACATGGGTACTAAGGTGCCCGTTGAGCATAACCCTGCATAAGGCCGACTTGTTGGTACAATATTGTTGTTAACTCGAATATTTCAAGATATGAGCAATTATTTTCGATTGTTTGATGATAGAAGCGAGGGACAAACACCGCGTTCTAGGGATCTGTTTGATGTTCTCCAGCAGAAGGAGATGGATATGTAATGCCAAAGAAGATTGTATAATTGACGTACAAAATGTAGGTAAAATTCATTTATTAATTATTGGAAATGTTTGGGATTTCATAAGAACATTATACGAGGGCGGGAAAAATCACCCCTTTAACAGGTTCTGTTCGAACACTTCCAACAGGAAGAGGTGAATCTGTAGCGGGCATTTTAACACTACATAACAATTAAAAAATATGTGTCACCAGGTTTTGTTCTAACTCCTCCAGCAGCAGAAGATTCATCTGTAATGGAAAAAATGTATATTTGACGTACAAAATGTAGCATGTATTCATTTATAACAATTAGGATAAGTTTGTAACAATTAGGATACGATTCGAGGCGAGGGACTTACACCCTGTTCACAGGTTCTGATCGATGTCCAGAAGGAGATTAATCTGTAATTGCAAAGAAGCTTGTATTATTGACGTACAAGATTCTTGGTTAAATTTATTTATCTCAATTAGGATATGTTTGGGCTTTCACAAGAACATGACACGAGACGAGGAACAATTACCCGTTCAACAGTTTGTTTCATTTCCAGCAGGAAGAGGTGGATCTGTTTTGATGGAATATTAGACATACAAGATGTCTAATGTTCATTCCTTCCTTGTTTCTGCACTCCCCTAAACATGATACGAGGCGAGGGACTAACACCCCGTTCACTGGTTCGTTTTAATGTCCTCCAGTAGGAGATGATGGATCTGTTCATATGTTTAATTAATTAGCTAAATTGCAAAATACGGTTTCTCTCGAATGGATAGAGGATTTCTTCGAATCCTTAGGTGACCATTTCAACAAAAGTTCGTAAAATTCAAAGACCAACTGTTAATTTATTATTAAAGTAACTATCATTAAACTGAATATTAAGCAATTGATTTGCGTCTGTTCTTTTTGGGGATATTTAATTCGAGGACAAATTGTGAAAACTCTTAGGCAGGAATAGCGCGAATTGAGATACGTTATTGTTTATATATATTGCATTTCATAATTCCTTTTTTTAGTTAATTCTTACGAAGTTGGCAAAGCGCGGCTTATTGCAAAAGAAGAATTTATAGCAAAAGAAGGAAAAATTATCGGTGATAATGATAAAAAAACATTACCTAAATGAATAATTATTCAAAGTTCTTGCTATAATAATATACAATTCTTAGTACAAGTAATAATTTTATTCACATTAATTATTTTATTATTATCTTGGATTCATAATATCATCTTTTTTAATTAACGTTAATCAATTAAAATGAAGTTATTCACAATGATACCAAAAAATAATCAACTTTCGTAGAATCTCCCTCTTAACAAGAATATCATTATTACAACTTCCTCTTTATCCAATCATATTTCTCAGGTCTTAAGTTAATTAAACTATTAGCTTTCAAAGCTGAAAATGAAAAAATGATATTTTAGGTCTTTGTACAATTATACCCTGAGAATTGCAGTTTAAAATCATTATTGAATATAAGACCTATGATAAAGGAAAAAAAAATTCAGAGAAAGATTTACAATCTATCGCCTACCATTCAGCCACTTATATCGCAACGATGATTATTTTGTAATAATCATAAAGACATTGGAACTTTATACTTAACTTTTGGAGCTTGATCTGGAATAGAAGGTTCATCTTTAAGTATTTTAATTCGAACAGAATTAGGACAACAAGGATATCTTATTGGTGATGATCAATTTTATATGAAAAATTTTATTGTTACTGCACATGCATTTGTTATAATTTTCTTCATAGTTAAACCTATTATAATTGATGTATTTGGAAATTAATGATCCATTAATATTAGGAGCTCCTGATATAGCATTTCCACAAATAAATAATATAATATTTTAATTATTACCAGCATCTTTAACCGTTTTATTAACCAGAAGAATAGTGCAAGGTTGAACCAGTGCACCAGGTGCACCAGTGCAAGGTTGAACCAGTGCACCAGGTGCACCAGTTGAAAATGGTGCAGGAACAGTATATCCACCTTGATCAACTGGTATTGCTCACGCAGGAGCATCAGTTGATAAAGGTCAGATTTAGCCATTTTTTTCATTACATTCAGCAGGAATTTCCTCAATCCTAGGTGCTGTAAATTTTATTACATTTATAATTAGTATACGAGCACCTGGATAATAAATAGATCAAACACCCTTATTTATATGAGCCGTTGGTATTACAGCTCTTCTATTATTATTGACATTGCCAGTATTAGCTGGTGCTATTATTAACAGATCGAAATTTAAACACTTCATTTATTGATCCTGCAGGAGGAGGTGATCCCATCCTGTATCAACACTTATTTTGTATTTGTTTTTATATTATTATTATTGTGTGTGTGTGTATTATATTTGTAGGCAAATTCCCTGTGAATTTGTTGAGTTGCAACCCGAAGAATTGTTTTTGCTGTTGACGTCTCCTATGAGAATAATTGGATTAGAAGATTGGAAAATGAGGTAAATTTGAGAAGGAAAGGGTTTATTTGGTAGTTTATAAATTGAATATAAAGAATAAATGGTATTATTTTAATTTCTATAGTTATACGTTCTAAAAAGTCAGATATAGGAAAAAATATATTTATTTATTATTGCTACTCCAGAAGCATGATCAGAAATTCTATCATTTCTATAAACTGTATAACCTTTCAAATACATCTTTTTCTTAGGGGATACATGAGTTTCAGAAATAATGCAATGTATATATTATGGTATGATAAAATGTAATTACAAATATTTTGTTGTCGTTTTAGTTTTACTTGAATTTTACTTGTAATGTACAAATAATTCGTTCTAATGAGTAATGCAAAAGATGGTACATACAAGGTGTTATCTGCATTCGTTTAACACAATTACACAAGATTAATGTACTCACCAGAACATAATACGAGGCGTGTTACTACCACCAGGTCCACACGTTCTGTTCAATCTCCAGCAAGCGATGACGGATCCGTAATGCTAAAGAAAACGTTATAATTGACGTACAAGATGTAGCCTTCAATCGTTCATCACTATTAGAAAATGTCCCTGTCACTATTAGAACACTCTGTCCACAGGTTCTGTTCGATCTCCTCCAGCAGAAAAAGCTGGATCTGTAATGCAAAAGATGCTATAACTGACGTACAAGATTATGTTTGCATTCGAAAATCAAAATTTAAAAATCGTTGTGAACATGAGATGAGGCGAACAACAACCACCCTGTCCTTAGTTTCTGTTCAATCTCCAGCAAGAGGTGGATCTGTAATGCAAAACAAGACGGTAAATTTGACATACAAATGTATCCTGCATTCGTCTATGACAATTAGAAAATGTTTGTTAACTCATTAGATTGAGACGATGCGACAGGTTGTTGCGATAACTTGACTGGTTGTGTTTGATCTGCTTCAGCCGCAAAAGATGGATCTGTAATGCAACTTATATTATTGAAGTAAAAGAATTTGTTCATCACAATTGTTCATCACAATTAGAAAATCTTTGTGAACTTACCAGAAAAATACACGAGCGAAAGTGCAAAATATATAAATTACGCAGGCAATATCTTTTACGAAGAAATAAAAGAAGTCATCTTCGTCAACATATCAGCTTTATTAAGATAGCGGGCTTTCGACGGCTTGCCGTCATCGTCAGTCTACAGAATACAGAAAGATACAAAAAAAATGTTTATAAATAAATACATCACAAGATAGAAAAAATTAGCAAATTTAAATTGAATTGATGGATAACTCTAAATATTTAGTTATAGATAGATAAAAAAAAAATTTCAAAGCGGAAAGGGGATGCAGCAGGAGGATTAGTAGCAGTTCAAATTAAACAAAAATTGTACAGAAAGACACATTGTATGATTGCAAGAATTACAGGGAACATATAGCAGATAAGAGTATAAAAATTAATTGCGGCGGGGGCGGAGAGGAATTAATACAGAAAGACACATTGTATGATTGCAAAAATTAAGGAACATATAGCAGATAAAATTATAAAAATTAATTGCGGCGGGGGGGGGGCGGAGAGGAATTAATACAGAAAGACATTAATGATTGCAAGAATTAAGGAACATATAGCGAATAAAATTATAAAAATTAGTGCGGCGGGGCAGAGGAAGGAATTAATACCTATACAAGCCAGTTCAAATTTCGTTCCTAAATATTTGTGAAGAAATATGCATTCTCATATTCAAAAGAAAAACAAAATTTATATATATATATACATACATACATACATACATGTACATATATAAGAAATGGGGAATAGTAATAATAATTCATATCAATGTTATTACAAAGATGGGGAAATAATTGAATAGCAAGTTGAGCCGTTTTTGCTTACCTCGCTGCTGTCGGCAAAAGTCGAGCGACTGTGCCCAGAGAGAGCGTGACACGGGGTTTTTATTGCTTTGCGGAGATCCGGCGGGGGTGGGTGGGTCGGAGGAGGTCTGTTTAGTGTTCTCTTGGAAATGTCTTAGGAGGCGGGGGAGTCAGTTAGGGACGTCGGGGTGTGTAAAATTATTAGCAGAGGGGACAGAGGGAAATTAGTTTGTTCATTAAGAAGGGTCTCAGATTTCTGTTTGGCTCGAAATATGTGAAAGATTTCTAAACGCCTGTTCAGAATTTATTTTCTATTTCAAAATTTTGATGTCTGAGTCTGGGTGGAAAGTATGGCACCAAGTTGCAGATGTGTAGCAAAGTTTTGATTTGTTTGTGTTGTGCTTCCATGCATCTAAATGTTCTTTAATTCTGGTATTAAAACTTCTACCAGTTTGTCCGATGTATTTAGCCTCGCAATTGTGGCAGTGTAGTTCTGTAAACTCCTGGTTCGCCATGAGTGGGGTGGTGTTGCGGAATTAGAGAAGTAGCTGTTTGAGAGGATTTGTGTGTGGTAAAACATGAAAATTGTATTTATGAAGAATATGGGCTAACTTCTGCGATATTTTCCAAAGAACGGAATAAATAAATATTGATGGTTTCTGGGTGAATGGGTGAGGCTTGTATACGTTTCAGTTTCATCTTATTTGAATTTGCGTAATATGTTGTCAACGAGAATGGTACTGTATCCATTGGCATTAGCTATGTGTTTAATGGTGCGTGTTTCTTTTAAAATTGTCTTGTATTAAGGAAGGCTAACAAGTCTGTGAATCATAGCTTACAGAAAGCTGCGTGTTTGTGAGCAGATGGATGTTGGGATGTGTTATGGATGACAGTGTCTGTGTGTGTAGGTTTTTCTGAAAACATTGAAGATGTGTTTATTGTCTTCAAGATAGTTGGAGTCTAAAGAAGTGAATTGATTGGTTTCATTTTCTAGTTCTTTAGTGAATTTTATGGATGGCTGTCTGGGTTAAGACTCGAGGAAGATGTCGAGTTGTCTTGTTGTACCTGTCTAGAGCTAGACATCGACGTAGCGTTACCAGTACATTAGAACATTTTGAAGAAGGGATGTTGTGTCTCAAACAGAGTGTTTCAAAATTGTCCATGAACATGTGCTACAAGTAGTGGTGACAGTGGTGATCATCAGAAGCCAGAATTTGTTTGTAGAAGGATTATTAAACATAAAGTAGTTAGTGTCCATGCAAGTGAGATCAGATTGTACAGTTCTGTTCGTATTGGTACAGGGCATGTAGCTTTGTCAGGATATTTGTAAAATTAATTAGCAGTCTTGAGTCGGGGTGTTAAGGAATAAGTTTGTAATATCAAAGGATATCAGTTTTGCATTGGCCGGTATGTGTGTGTTTTTGCAGTTTGGTCTGATTCAAACTGTTCTTGATGGGTATGGACGGGTTTTAAACGTACGTGTTCATGAAAGAGGTTATTTGAATCTGTGAGCAGTCTGAGTAATAGTGTTGGTATAGAAACAACAGGCCTAATAGAATAGAGTATGTTTTTCTTTGTGTAGATTTTAGGGAGGCCATAGAGGCGAGGAGGCAGGATTAGAGGGGAATAAAATATCTGGATCTAGTGAATGGGCGGGGGAGTCCTTGAGTTCTGTTCTCAACTTAACAAGAAGTTTACTCGTAGGGTCCTTAGGAATTTGTTCAATGTTCTCATCATTCAGGAAGTCATCTACTTTGTCATTGTAGTCTTGGGTGTTATGTATGACGACCGTGTTCCCTTTGTCAGCTTTTGTAATGGTCAAGTTGTTTTCCGTGGCTTTCTTGAGAAGCAGTTTGGCAGTAGTAGTTTCATGGTGTGTGTTTTTGATGTGGCAGGCTATGGTTTTGTCGCGGGGAAAAGAGCGCGCAATATCGTATTTAGTTTCAAGCATGTTGTTAGAAGAGGGAATGTTTGTGTCTGTTTGAATGCATATTTGTTTAAGTTTAGTGCTACTGAACTGAGAAGGAGGACAATGTTTGATGCCTTTTTCTAAAAGTGAATGTTCGTTATTAGATAGTGTTGTCGAAGAAAGGTTAATTACTTTGGGATGGAAGACTGGATCGCCGTAAACTGACGGAGGGGGTGGGTGGGCCGGTGCAGCGCGAGAAGCAAGTCGGCTCAACTTACGTGTTTGTACGACTTTCTTCTTGTCTCGAGCAGACACGTTCTCAGATGCAACTGTCGGTAGACCACTCTGCGCGGGGTGTAGTCGTGATGCCAACTCCCTCTCAGATCAATGAGATCAGAAGTTACGTTGTCCCTCGCAGAATGCATTTTTGGATCTCGAGTTTCAGCAACGTTGGTTGGCTGCATCCACGGCTTTAGAGGCCTTAGTGTGAATATTTGTCAGAACTTTGCATGAAATCCGGCATGATATGCATTTTGCATTTAAGACCAGATATTTAGTCCGTGGAAAGTGAATTTTTGGAGAAGAGGGAGTTCATCAGATGCGCTAGATTTGCGTCCGTGAATTGTGAGAATTCTGATTGGATGTTGTTGACGTTCTTATAAGAAGAAATAAAAGAAGTCATCTTCGTCAACATATCAGCTTTATTAAGATAGCCGGCTTTCGACGGCTTTGCCGTCATCGTCAGTCTACAGAATACAGAAAGATACAAAAAAAATTCTAACGCATATAATCTTGATTATTTAAAAATGACATAAATGTTTGTTTTGAAATATTTCTAACATTGCTAGTTTAAGTAAACTACGGATTCTTTGATTAATTATTGAAATTGCAGTTGTACATTTCTTTTTTCGCGGTTTCAGATTGAAGGAAATTTTTGATGTCATCAAAAAAAATCGTAAGTACCCTAAAAACGTATATTAGAAGTTCCTTTCTCCTCGAGAACGACATCCATCATTTCTCTTTATGTTTCTTCGTGTTGTCTCCTCCACGACAGCTGGGGTTGGCGCAGAGCGATGTTAACACAGCTCTTGTCAACATATTACTCCGCAAAATTCACAAACAAAAACTGAAAATGTACACTAGACTCTCTAACATAACACCAACATCAGACAATTACACTTGCAAACCATATTTTGAAAAACTTTCAGAAAAAGTCGCACACAATAGACACAAAACCGGTATGAAAGTTTCATTTAAAACACAAAAATCTCTGAGGAAAATCTTATCTCCTAAAACACACATAGATCCAGAAAAAGCGGTGTCTACACACTACGGGATCGGCGCCGGTCATCGGCTTCACGCCCCATCTTCTTAACTAGGTTATGAAGAGTTCATAACCTAGTTAAGAGTCAAGTGAGTCATTCTGAGTCAAGAGTTAAGAGTCATTCTGAGTCAAGTGCGCGGAGGTGACCGCAAGAGAGGCGATCACAGCCTGGAGCCGAGTTAGGGCTGTAAACCAGCTATTTTTGCCACCACCTCTTCCGTAAAATCAGCAGTCTCGAACTGGTTCCGATCATCCACTTCGTCAGTCCTCCATGTTGACAGAGTTTGTATTCCTGTGCACAGAGATAAAAGACTGATGCAATGTCTTTAGGAATGAGGCAACGCGCAGTTTTAGCATTTATTATTTCCCTCATCGCTTGCCTGATTTGCTGTTTATACAATTTTGCGATTTTTCTCTGGCCCGATTTAGGGACGTAATTCTTCGTGTATTGTATCCGAAGCACTCTCTGGATGTCCGCCTCGATAGTCTCGTACTCATCACTTCACTCTCCACAATCGCAGCGCGTGGGAGGGCCAGCATCTGCCGCGTTCTGCCGACTGCTGCGGAGGAGCGCGTCATTGGGCCCTTTGGCGTTGGCGGTCTCTCAGTTGCTGTTGGTTGGTGGGGGAGGTGAGGCGGTGGTGACATTGTTGAGGGCGGATCGCGAGTGGGGTGGGCCGACTTCTCTTGGACGATTTCGGTCCTGGACGGCACGCGAACGGTTCTGGCCGGTCAGCCTTGACGGTCCTGGCCGGCCGCAACAGTCGAAGCGCCTTGTTGTAGGGGTTGGGTTCTGCTGGGGTTTCCATCGTTCCTGGCCACTATTTTTCGCCGTATTTTTCTCTACGTATGTTAGATCTGGCGTTGACACGTCGGCGCGGGTTAGGTCTTCGGGCGGATTTTGGCGGGCGGGCTGAGAAGGTAAATACGCCAGCGTTCGGGAGGTTAGTGCATGCCTCGTTTCCGGGGCCTCAGAACTTAATTGTCCGCCCGCGTTTCCTGACGTCTTGTATGGTTCCGTGGTCTTCGCTTGTGCCGTTTAGACTGTGCCCGGTGGCACTCGCTCTCTTCTGTTTCAGGAGTCGATTAACTTCGGGAGCCCTTGTTCATCCTTATTGGCAGGTCACGTGCGGGCAGGGGGGGACAATCGTATCAGCTTCGTTGCAGACGTCTGCCCTTAAAGTGTCCTCCGCCTGAAAAGCAACGGCCGAAGTGTTCCTGCCGTCTGGATCTGACGGGAACAGTTCTCTCCTAGTGTGTCAGTCTGCGGTGTTGTTCTTTTTAGGTCTTAGAGTGTTATTTCCGTTGCTTCTCTTCTTGTTGCTTGACCTCCCTGAGTGCAGCGCCGGTGTTCTCCTTGTGGCTGTTTAGGACCCCGTAGAACCTTGCTCGTATGTGGCCTTGACTTATAGTCGTAGGCAGGGCGTTCATGGTTATCTAGAGCGGCAGAGGGTGCATTGATTCGGGTGGGGTCTTGGTAGTTCCGGCGTCTTTCCTCTTCATAGCGCGTCCAGAGCGTGGCTGCTCTCGCTTTTTCTTGAGTGGCCGTGGTGGAGTATTTGGCGGCTTCTTAGTGGAAGGCGTTTTCGCGTTTCGAAGGTCGTGTTTGCGCGCGAATTGACGAATAGCATGGTGTCACTTTCTGGAGGTCTTGCTGGAGCGGGCGACTGATACCGAGTTAGGGTTAGCTCGTAAAGTGGGACTTGGCTCATCAATTATGTTTGGTCTTTGGCGGGGGTTTATCGCACTCTCTTAAATGTCTTGTGTGTGGGGAAACCAAGTGTTTTTGCAATCTTTTTTCAAATCGCGAGGAAGTTCTGTCCCGTGACCGTCATGGTGGCTGATGTGGCAAGCGGCCTGGTAGGCGTATGCAAATTTGTTGTCACAGTGGGGATATAGGCAACTTGCGGGAAGGGCATAATCTGGGAGATGTGGGGCGGTAACTGTCAGAGCTTGCGCACATTTGCGGCGGTGTTCATCCCATTTTTGACGGACAGCATGGTGTCACTTTCTGGAAGTCTTGCTGGAGCGGGCGACTGATACCGAGCTTGGGTTAGCTGGTAAAGTGTGGAAAAGACCAACTGTTTTTGCAATCTTTTTTTCAAATCGGGAGGCTTTTCTGTCCCGTGACCGCCCACACGTTCTCTTCCATCTCCTCCATTAGGAGGACAGGGATCTGTCATGCAAGAAAGGTACATTTTACATAGGAGAAGTAGCCTGCATTCTTTTATCACACGTAGGAAATGTTTGTGCAACCACCCGAACATGTTACCTACTAGTCGACCGGATTCTGCCTCCTGCGAGAGGAGATGGTTCTGTTTAAACGCTGCCAGCAAGAGGAAATGGATCTGTAATGTAAAAGGTGTATCATTCACGTGCTAGTTGTAGCCTGCTTTTGTTTAACACAATTAGGAAATGTTTGTGCACTCACGAGGACATATAACGAAACGAAGAACAATAACCCGCACAATAGTTCAGCCTGTTCGATCTCCTCCAACAGCAGGACGAGTGTGATCGATAATGCAAAAAATGGTATAATTGAGATACGAGATGTATTCGTTTACCACAATTAGTAAATATTTGTGCACTCATTAGAACATGAGACGAGGCGAGGAACAATCGCATCCACAACAGGTTTAATTGGCGTAAAGGTGTAGCCTGGATTCGTTTATCACAATTAAAAAAATACAGTGCATGTATTCAGGCAGGTCAAGATGGATCTCTAACGCTGGTGTATTATTGACGTACCGAATGCAACCACCCCCTTATCCAGCAGGTGAAGATGGATATCGAATGTTTAAGATGGTATATTTGACCTACTAGATGTAGCCTGCATTCGTTTATCACAATGTTTGGGGAATCTCCAGAACATGAGACGAGGCGAGGAACAACAGGTTCTGTTACATCTGCTCGAGCAGGTGACGATGGATGTCTAATGTATTATTGACGTAATGGTATTATTGACGTACAAGATGTAGTTTATCACAATTAAAAATGGTTGGTGCACACCCTAAAA
The DNA here is from genome assembly GCA_964035755.1 of Teleogryllus oceanicus. Lineage (NCBI taxonomy): Eukaryota > Metazoa > Arthropoda > Insecta > Orthoptera > Gryllidae > Teleogryllus > Teleogryllus oceanicus. Next base: position 30,501,560 of record CAXIVR010000007.1, on the reverse strand, counting down.
CCTGAGACAAGAGGAGGAACATACACCCCGTCCACAGTTTCTCTTCCATCTCCTCAAGCAGGAGGTAACGGATCGTCTACGTCTTGCCTGAAGCAACAAAAACCGAGTACAGAGAGGGAGTGCTCAGAACGGAGATGTGTCTCCTGCAGGCAGATAACCAGGGGACTATGCATAGATATTTACTTTCGTTTGTTCAAATGCGTACCAAAGTCATTTAGGATCGATGAGAGGAGAGCCATTGTTTCTAGTGCTTAGGTTTATCTAACTCCCTTTTTCTCTTTTTAAATTCTAGACTTGGTTATTTTTTCGGGTTTCTTTTCTTCTTTTTTCCTTTTCAGTTGGTGGTTCATACGGAGTTCCTCGTTCCTTGTAATGTCATCTTGACTACTGCTAGAGTCGCATGTATTGAGAGACCACATTCCCTTGAGACATGCGACCTAGAGCAATAGCAATAGCAATAGGGCCTGTCGGCCTAGGCTTCTCTGGTTGCGTTTGAGTTTTTGTTGAAATATTTATGCTTTTGGTGGGGGAAAATCTTCAGGGAAAAAAAGTAGTTTTTACCTGCGTTCGTTTATCACACGTGGCAACCACCCGGCCGAGACCTCTCATCGGCGACCGGGTTCTGCTCAAACGCGAGAGGAGATGGATCTAAAAAAGTAAAAGATGTAAATTAAAAGTCAAGTTACAACTTAAGCCTGCTTTCATTTAACACAATTAGGAATGTTAGTGTACTCACGAAAACAGGGGCGAAACGTGGAACAATCACCCCACAAGAGTTCTATTCGATCCCCTCCAGCTGCAGGAGGCCCTGAAAAGCTGCAGTAATGCAAAAGATGACATAATAGATAAATTTGTATATCACAATGAGGAAATGTTTGTGCACTACCTGAACATGGGGGGAGGCACACAAAACAGGTTCTGCTAGATCTCGAGCAGGTGAAGATGGATCTGTAACGCCAAAGATTATACAAACGACGACAAGATGTAGCCGCATTCGATTATTACACTGAGAAAATGTTTAGACACAATACATGAAACATGGCGGGGAACAATCCCCTTTCCCTTAACAGATTCTGTCGATCTCCTACAGCAGGTGAAGATGGATCTGTTATGTAATAATGTATAATTGACCCCCAAATTGTAGCCTGTGCACTCACGAAAACATGAGACGAGGAGAGGAAGAATCGCATTCAGAACAGGATGTAAAATATGGCCATCATTCGTTTCTCACAATTGGGAAATGATTCTGCAATCACCAGAACATGAGACGAAGCGAGGAGCAAATTAACGTTGACCGGTTCTGTTTAAACCAGCCAGCAGAGGACATGGATCTGTAATGTAAAAGATGATTCACGTGCGTTATAGCCTGCTTTCGTTTAACACAATTAGGAAATATTTGTCACTTACCAGAACATGAGACGAGGCGAGGAAGAATCGCACCCACAACATGTTTATTTGGCGTAAAGGTGTAGCCTGGATTCGTTTATCACAACTAGAAAAATACAATTAGATGTTCTCGAGCAGGTCAAAATCAATCTCTAACGCTAACGATTGTATTATTGAGGTACAAGTTACTGTTCGACTTTATCCAGCAGGTGAAGATGGATATTTAATGTTTAAGATAGTATAATTGACCTACAAGATGTAGCCTGCATTCGTTTATTACAATGTTTGGGAAATCTCTACAACATTAGACGAGGCGAGAAACAGGTTCTGTTACATCTCGAGCAGGTGACGATGGATGTCTAAGGCTAATAATGGTATTATTGACGTACAGGATGAAGTTTCTTTTATCACAATTAGAAAAGGTTGGTGCACACCCTAAAACCTGTGACGAGAGGAGGATCATACACCCCGTCCACAGTTTCTCTTCCATCTCCTCCGGCAGGAGGTAACGGATCGTCTACGTCTTGCCTGAAGCAACAAAGGCGAGTTAGAGAGGAAGTGCTCTACAACGGAGATGTCTCCTGCAGGCAAATAACCAGGGACTATGATAGACATTTACTTTAGTTGTCCAAACGCATACCAAAGCCATTTAAATTCGATGAGAGAGATTCTTTTTAGTTCTAGGTTTTTAATAATTTTGTTTTCTTTTAATTCTAGAGTGGTTATGTATCGGTTTCTTTTTTCTTTTTCCTTCTCAGTTGGTGGTTCATACGGAGTTCCTCGTTCCCGGCAGTGTATTCTTGACTACTGCTAGAGACCACATTCCCTTCAGACATGCGACCTAGATGTTGCAATACGACCTGTCGGCCTCGGCTTCCTGGATGCGTTTGACTTTGGTTGAAATATTTATGCTTTGGTTTCCGTTTTGTTTCAGACTGGACAGGAGATTTAGTATAGCATCTCCGCCGATGTCAGAAAAGGATACGTGACAGGCAGCATCGCGGAAAGTAGAGGCTTTAGGCGTTTTGGGCTTGAGATTTTACTTTATGCTGACCTTACGGTGTCAGCAAAACTTCGCCCATGTCCAGGGGGTTCCGCTTCTGGAAACGGCGTCTCTCAACTTTCTGATCTTCTGGATGTCTTTTTATCTAAATAAAATGGGGCACTGGTTAGAATTTGATGTGTGCTTTCACAACAGTTCACACACTTTGCATCTGCGAAGCATTTAGAGTCGTTAGAAGCCTCCCTTGCACAGTGCACTGAGATTGCGGCGCTTATGCAGCGAGGTTGCGTATGGCCAAACCTCCGTCATTTATAGACCGATTTTCCTGAGGTTGAGCCAAAATGACAGTTCGGAAAACAAGTGAACATCACATGTATCCCCGTGCAGCGACAGCTGTTCAGCCACGCCTTCGTAAAGTGCTAATGGCTCCTGTGAAACATCCTACACACAAGTCTAAGAGTTTCGCTGTGGTATATAGCGCGTACGCGAGTCCTAGAAATATTTAAACTTTATTACGTATATCACTTAATAAGCAGAAGATGGAAAAATCGAGTTCATTCTTATAGTTGGATATCTGACAGAATTGTCACTCTTCGGTGTAAAGTAGATAGAGGATATATATGCTTCATTTGTGTGTATGCCCCAGAAGAAGGGAAACTTTGGCTACAGAGGAATTTTACAATTCTCTACAAAAACTCTGATGAGAAAAAAATGATTATATTGTCATATCTGGAGACCTCAATGCCAGAATTGGGAATGTATCTATTGATAAGATAATTGCCCAATAACGAAGATGCCCTGAATAAAAATGGACGTAAGCTAAGAGATTTTGCATGTTTAATAATATGAAAATAATGAACACCTTTTATAAGCATAAACGTATCCATAAGATGACATGGGCAGCACGTGGTCAAATTAGTGCTATTGATTACATCATGGCAAGCGATAAAGTAAGCAAACTTTTCACAGATGTAAGAGTCTACAGGAGTTACGATATAGATAGCGATCACTTTGCACTCTTAGGAAAGTTAAAACTACTGAAGAGATGGGTTAAAACAATAATCGCCAAACTTGTCCCATCCAAAAGATTTGGAAAGTATATTTACTAAATGAAGAATCTGTCAAACTGCTATACCAACAACGTCTGGAGCAACATAACAAAACATATGAAATTAGTAACGACGTGGAAGAAGAGTGGAGGAATTTGAAAACTATAATGGAAGCAACAGCATTCGAAACACTAGGTTTAACTTCAAAGAGCGAAGAAGAAAGGGCTTAAAATATGGAATGAAGAAATTGAAGAAGCTGTTAATGAGAAAAGGAATTATACCTGAGATATTTATCCAACAAATCTCCACAAAGTAAGAAGGAATATACCACAATTTCCAACCACGTCAGGTATCTAACAAGAAAAGCCCAACAGGAATCATGGGATAAATATATAGCTGATTTTCAATAAATGACATACATGGACGGCAGAAATTCGCGTATAAAATTATGAGACACGTTATAATTTTGGTTCTTGTCTATACAAGAGAAGGATGTAGCAGATATACAGGTAATTAAGTCAGATGATTTTTTTTCTCTTATTATAAGAACTTATGGACAAATAAGAATGCGAGTGATAAGAATGAGAAGGTAGACAAAAATGAAATCCTTATTGAAGACAGCGTAGACCACATAGAATTTGAGGAACTGGAAGAGGCATTAGTTAAAATGAAAATAGGAAAGCTAGTGGTAGTGATGGCAGTGGTAGTGAAAGCATTTCTATTGAACATAATGTAAAAACTTGGCCACTAATCCGGCTCAAAGTTATGTTAATGTAAAGAAATTGCAAAATTCCATTAAATGGTTATGTCGAACAAGATAAACAATGAAATCATTTTATATCATCGGTTTAAATCCTTTCAATTCAAATTCTAACGTTGTTAAGTTGTTATGGAGATCTTGGCTTCCAAACTCATTATATTGCATTCATGTGTGCTCTTTTTAATTTTCAAAAAAGTACCTATTACAAAAAGTTATTTGATTAGTTTTTAATACTCCGTAAAGCATTGATGCATAACACAGCATTCTCAAACATGGAATGATTTTGGCTATTCTTCAGCTTCAAAATTACCAGAGAAAAATATCTCAGATTGTGTTTATGATTCTTGGGCAAAGAAATGTCATTACTGTTGTAATAGTGTTGACTTTGATAATTTTCTGAAACATTTCCCTTGCCAAGTGAATAAAATACTTTCCTCTTGAAATAAAACAATTCAATATTACTAGACATGATTCTCATGCCCTTTAAAATGCTACAACCTGCATACATATGCCAGATAAAATTTGACAAAACATGCACAATCAAATTTTAGCTTGGTATTTTTTTCTTTGTCTTTTGAAACAGGAACACTAAACATTTTTTCCAAATTTTACTGTCAAATTCATCCATTTGTGAGAAATGAATCTTTTTGAACATTCTAAAGCCTGTTTTACACGATCATTTTTTTTATCATTTCCCGTCGGTACTGTGCAGACTGGATGTAATTTGTACGAAAAAATGATGGATGCTTCATTTTCCGTACAGATTTAATTCAGTTTGACTACGGCGCACTAGTGTCACTTAATGGAACGTTCTTCGATTGGGTGCGTTCTCCGGAAATATATTGGTTTATATATATTTAGTGCGTAGCGAGGGCACGTGTTGTATTATTGAGTCTTTGCGAAGCGATGTTGCTGCAGGGTTCAGTGAACCCAGCTCGTTTTACTTGCTGTTTAATTCAAAGGTGAGTTGAGTTTACTATAGTAAAATAGGAAAATTAACATGAATTACGAATATACCTCTTTCATGTATTTATTTTTTTTGTTGTAGAAGTGATTTGTCTGTTTTTTGCAGCGATTGCTACAAACGTTTGAGATTTCTGTACAAAGATGAGTGAAGATTACTATAGAAAAATGAACATGAAATACGAATGTGCCTCTTTCATGTATTTCTTTGCAAAGGTTTTGTCTGTTGTCTGAACAATTGTGCGAGATATTTCTGTACAAAGGTGAATCAAGGAGGATATTTAAATCAAATTAATTGAAATACCAATTTACCTTACATCTTTTAAGTACTATTTACATTATTTATTCGCTTACAGTATGTCTTGGCATCCAGACACAGTGATGTTTTTAATTGAACTGGATAAGGGCAACCCAGTTCTCTATGACAGCATGGAGGTCAATTACAAAAACAAAGTAGAGAGGACGAATATATTGAATTGCATTGCAGAAAGTATATCCACAATGCGGTGAGTACATAATAAAACACATGGTGCACATATACTAGCCACGTGCACTGTATGATCTTTCTTGGGCAATCTAAAGTGATTACTAGATTTCAACCCAGTACTTTTAATACTTTTCAGGCTAATATCTGTGTTTTCTAATTCTTTTATTGGTAAAAGTTTGATTTTTTGGTGTCCTTAATGCTCTCATCTGCGACAACACTAATCCCTTAATTTATGAGTTGGTAATAAATTATAAGTTAAGGGAATCTAGAAAATGCATCACTTGATTGGCCAAGAATGATCATACAATGCATGTGGCTAGTGCAAAAATAATAACTCTTAACAAAAAATTACAGCATATAATTATTTTGTATTGCGGTCTGGCACAATGTGTATCTTGTATTGCAGGCTTGGTACTACTGCTAAAGATGTTCGGAAAAAGTGGAACACAATATCCATATATACTAACGAAAAGAAGAAAGTGGAGGACAGTAAAAAATCTGGCGTGACAACATGCGATATATACGTGCCAACATTGTACTATTTTAAAGAACTAAAATGTTTGGACCCTGCCATAAAATTGAGGGACTCAAAGTCCACCCTAACATTTGAGGAAGATTCTATTCTTTCCACGAACATTGCAAATGATACTTACTAAAGATTATATAAAGTATTATAAAATATATATATATATATATATATATATATATATATATAATTTTATAAAATATTAGAGGACAATTTCGAAGTAATTGGGTCATTCGATTTAGACCCCCAGGGTACGATGCAAATGAACTCTGACACAGTCAGACATGAGTCAGGATGCAGCAACAGTGTTGTCCCATCGCAACCAGTGTGCAGCAGCACTGTTGCTGCATCACTACCAGGGTGCAGCAACACTGTTGAAACTCCGCAATTCTTCTGGGTTGCGGAGAAATATTAAAAAGAGAGGGAGAGAGAGTGATGATGACTCTTGCATTACAGAATGCAACGCAAGCTTTGAAAAGGCTTGAAGAAGATAATGATTGTACGGCTTTAGGGAGGTATGTTAGAGTGAGATTAAGAGAACTTACATATGAGGAGCGTGTTGATGTTCAAAACCAATTTATGAATATCATGTATAATGTAAATAAAAATAGAAAATGAAAAATAAAGTACTTTATTAACTTTTAATTTTGTTTAAAATATTGTGCTAATTCATCCCTCATCCTCTGTGCTCCCACTGTACTTCTCTGACCGGGATCAACTGCTAAAGAATCAATTGATAGCAACTGGTCACCTGCAATAGTAAGAACTCTCATTATTTTCATGTAATATCTTCCTGGTTGTACTTATGTGTTCCAAATCATTTACATTTGTACCTGATGTATCAGTGTAGTTGGATTTGTTCTTGCATGCCAAAAAATTATGAAGTGCAACTGTTGCCAGCACCAGATCATCAATTTTTTGCACCTCCAAGTTTATGGGTGACAACAGTATTCTGAACTTGTTGGCCAATATTCCAAAGGCGTTCTCTGCCACTCTCCTGGCAGCTCTTGATAAGCGGTAATTGAAGTTTATTTTGTCTGCTGACAGGTTTCTAGCAGGGAAGGGTTTCATTAATCGCTGAGACAGTGCAAATGCATCGTCAGCAACAAAGTGGTATGGCACGTTCATTCCCGTACACAATGAACCACATGGAGGGATATGTAATCGCTCCATGTTTTTGTAAAGCGAAGTGTGCCTCCAAACTCCTCCATCACTCACACGCCCATTTACTCCCACATCCACATACAAAAAGTTGCATTCTGCATCTACAACTGCCAGCAGAACAATGGAATGTGCCCCTTTGTAATTAAAATAATATGATCCTGCAGATCTTGGTGTCTGAAGACTATGTGCTTTCCGTCAATAGCACCAATGCACATCGGATAGTCCCATGGCTCTTAAAACCTTTGGGATACGCTCAACCACTGTGCTTGGGTCTGTGGACACTACAAGCAAAACATTACTTTTTTTGTTGTTTTTTTTTTTACTTTACAAACGTATTATATCCATACCAATTAATGTGAATGTAATGCTTGTGCTTTATCAACTTACTTTCACATACAAAGGTCGCAAACGTGTGTAGATGGCTCTACACACTTCTGGCACAATTTTACTAATAGTGCTCTCATGAATCCTCGTGGAAAACATGAGAGACCTGAACGTTTCTCCTGATGCGAGAAATCGCAAAGTAACAGCCAGCCTGCAAAAATTAAAAAAAATATTTAGCTAAAACAACCCTTCAACAAACCGAAATAATATGTCTATTGTGACATACCGATATGTCACATGAAAATAAACTAACATTTATTTGTAGACTATATGGTGGAACATGCATTAGCAAATATCACGAGAGCAAAGACTTAGCAACGACCGTGAATAAACAATGTAGTTTTTGTTTTTTTGTAAATGCATTAAGAGGTGGCTGGATGCCGAAAGTAGAAAATTTGGGATTGGGCGAAGAAGTTTAGACGATCGAAAGGTCAGCTACACCAAAATATAACGAACGTATGGATTGGCTGGGTAAGAGAAGGACGGTCAAATGTTATGAAAAAGAGGAAGGTAGTTTAATACGAGGGTGAATCTTCGAGGGTGAATCATGCAGGTAGATTTGATTCTGACCGGCATCGCGTTTCTGAACTGATCGTAGGTTCGTGAGAGGGAACGAGTATAATACAGATAGTCAGAATCGGGTTATCAGATCGTGAAATTTTAAGGACAGTAAATGATATTGCAGATACTGCATGTTGAAGATACTGCATGATTGATGCATAAATTGGGACTTTGTCGGGAGTGAATAGATTTCGGGACTATGTCATAGAACGTAATCGGGACTGATAATTTTGATAGTTTGAGACCAGCTTGGATTGGGGCAGAAGAGGATTTCCTGGGAATTTGGACTACGGCAAGCTCGCAAGATATTTCGACTGAGAAGTCTACGAGGGACATCAACGAAGAATAGATAAGTTAACCGCGGTATAAAATTGTAAATTCAAAGATATCTTGATCAAAGGCCTAACATCAAATCATTTTATTAAACCACTAAATTGTTTGTTAAAAAGGTAACAATAAACTTTGTTAAATTTTGTTCTTTAGAAAAGAAAGTGATCTTTCATTTAGTCAATCCAAACAGTAATGAATTAGAAATAGAATCATTCTATTTCAGATTCCCAGCTGCGCTGTATAGTCAGCGGATCCTATAATCAATTATAAAGGTAATAAGGATTACAATATATCGTGACCCATTGACCCAGCAAGCCGGACGCTAAGATCTTTGGCAGATACTAATGTAGAGAGAAATTTTGTATATCTCACTATGTAGTTTAAATATTTGAATCGAATTGAATTTGCCTTATTTTAAGTGGCGAGACTAAGGCCATGAGGCCTGCTCTTCCGTCTGACCACGCAAATTTCGTTACACTTCCTTTCACCAATCATGGGAGAAAGAAGGTAGTACTTGGGCGACGAAAATGGCGATTTTGAATTTAGCTCAGAGGCGTCATTTGGCGAGGATCTTTACATGCAGTAAATGTACTAACATGGGACAGCCGGCTTTACTTCCCCTCCGAAGCAAGACGTACGAAGGATTTTTTCGCTCTTAAAAATCCACGGCTTCGATCGGGTTTGAACCCGCAAACTTGGGTATAGCAGTCCGATACGCTAACCGCTACACCATCGGCGCCGCTACACCATCGCCGCCATATTTGGGTTGTGAATGGCCATTATACAGACTAATAGAGATACTAGGAGATTTCTGTATGTGCATTTATATATACAAAAAAGTATACTTTTGTAATGTGCCATACCTTTCACGTGGAGAAATTGCAGCTCGCATACAGGTGTTCTCCTTCTTAATATCGAGCACTATCAGACTCAGGAGCTCGTCAAAATTTTGTTCCGTCATCCTCATGAACTGACGATAACAATGTGGGTCTTCCAGACGCAATTCATTATCTACCATGTGTAGCAGAGCCACACCAGTATCTCTCTTCTGCACCCAGGATTTCACCCAAGTGCAGCGTCTCCTTCTTTTCCTTTCTGTCGCGGCAGCAGATGCCACAATAATACTAGCTGTCGCCGTAGCGATTATTGTTTTCCTTTCGATCTCGCAAACCAAACCACAATAGGCTACCTCACACGTCTTTCTACTCCTTACACTGCGAATTCGTATCTGATCATTCTTCCCGCTAATTTAATTTGTTTCCGTTAATGCGATGTTCAACTGTTAAACTTCCAGCGCTTCTTGCGGCGTTCGGAGGAAGTATTTTCATCACGATTACGTACAGACTAGGAATGACCGTGTAGAGCGCTGTAATCATGTTCATCCAGTTTCGGTACGCATAGAACCGAACGTCCTTTTTCCATCCAGTTTCTGTACAGAAAAATGATGAAAAAGGATGAAAAAATTACCGTGTAAAACAGGCTTAATACATCACTAGATGTAATTGGTGCATATTTGTAAGATGAAATCTGGGCCAATGAGGTCAAATTCTGCATTTTCTGCTCTTGAATCACCATTTTTTTTTCTTTACATTTCATAGAAGTTTTAAATCGAATTTTTAATTTATTGGTTTATATAATTTTTCCTTGACACGTCACACTTGCATGCCCAAACCCTAATTTCAAAGACATTGTAATATCTTCAACAATATTTAATGACTTCAATAGAGGTAATCCTGCTGTTTTCAATTTCTGGATTGGTATAGGCAATTTTAAAAATTCAATTAAATTTCATTTTTTTTTTTTTTTTATATATGGTTGTAATTTTTTTTTTTTTTTTTTTTAATTTTTTCCTCTCCCTTGTATCACTGTCAGTTACCAGTGATACTGAGTAGTGATCTATGTGTGTGTGAAATTAATCAATAGTATTTGAAAATCCTAAATTTTGAAGCAATCCAGAAACCTATGCATTTAACAAAATAACTTGCCAAATTTAAAAGTCACTTCATAACCAGTTGGTTATTAATTTGCTAAGAAAACGTATTATTTGACTCATCAAATAAAATGAAGACCAATCATTTTGTCCCACGCTAAACTGATGAGTCTTCTCCCACCTTACACAATACTAAAATTATGATTTATCCTGACCTCTCACTATATTTATTAAATGCACGTTCTTCTCTACAATTTTTTATTGTTGCAATCAGGTGATAATAACAATAGTTATGATATTAACTTGTTGGGAGTGTAGGATTTGTAAATGCAGGCCAATGAGCTTATACATTGTCAAATGGGCAAAGAGGTTTCTAAGCAATGAGATTGATTCAAATTGCAAACCTAGCAGGTGGGCAATTGTGGGCAATACATTTTAATTCTAGTTTTTAAATTAATTTAAGTAATTTGATTTGATTTTTATAGTATGTTATATTTAGATTACAGAAATTGAAATAACAGAAGTAAAAAATATAGATATAATTTATGTTAGTGATTTCTTCCATATACTTTTTTGATTTTAACAGTATGTAAACTATTTATGAATTCATTGTAATTGTAAACTAAGTGTTAATTTTATGTAGATGAATTTTGTGCTAGTGAATGCAAGAACCCTAAGTATAATGAAGGGACCCTATGTTTAGAATATTAAATTTGTAAAATGAAATAAAATGAAATAAGCAGCAAATACATTCGAAAATAATTTTCAGCTACATATTTAGCCATAATTTAAATATATCTGGGCGTTTTTATACAATAAATGTGAATTAAATTTGTTTTTGGGGGATCAGTAATAAAAGTTGCTTTTTAAATGTACTTGTGAAACAGTTTTTAAATAGTTTTGAAACAGTTATAAAATATTTTACAAATAATTACTGATGACAGTGAACATGTTCTTAGTTTCCATGTGTGTATCCACATGATCACATAAATGGGTAATCCCAATGTTTCATTATCATTAAGCTATTAAGTTTATGGCAATATATTCCATTCTATTGTGAATTATGTTATATTTTATACATTTTACTTTACTAAATAAATATTTTAATGTTAAATTCTAATATTTTTTTCTAGGTACATGCTGTTTCAGAATATTCATTATATAAATAATGAACCTATAATATATAATTTTTATTCAACAATACAGGCATTATTGATGTATGTATATCTCCGTAATATCAGTCAGACTGCAGAATTTAAAGGCTTTTGAGGCTTGTTGTGAAATTTAATTATCACTAAATGCGTAATTTTTTTGCAATTATTTCCGTTTTTAAGGTGTCTGGTTGTGTAGGTAAATATACAGATATGTTGTTGGATCAAAAATAAATAATGAATATTCTATTAATAGCAAGTACTACGCATAACCCATCCTATACCCGTCAACGATCAGTACTTGTAACATCAATAAGAAATGCATAAGGCAACACGTACGGCTGACCCTTCAACCAGTATAGCTGTGCAAGCCGACACGGAAGGCTGGCTCCTATCAGTTTCGTCGAGATGCGTCATGACGGTACGCTGGATCCTCCAACCTGTGTTGTTCGCTTACGCCGAGCAGATAGTCAACTCTTCCAACAAGGTTGCTTGGGCTGGGCAGCTTCCACCCATGCACTTCTGATAAGGTGAATTCAGAGGAGTGCAACAAGGGACTCTTTACGATGCAATTTTCGTACCAACTATCTCCGTCACGAAACAGCAACAGTGAACCTGGTTGGGCCTATATTATCATGCATTCCCTTGATACAGTATAATGGATCAGGTATACTGCAACTGTTGTTTTTTCTCCGTATACCTCAATAACATTAAAGAAGAGTAAAAGTTCGTCCTAAATAGAAGTTTTCATTCCAAAATTCGTAGTAGTTTTTAAGAAAATGGCAATTAAGCTTCACCGTAAATGAGAAATTTGAGCTCCTTTTCACAGGAATCTATTGATTTTTCGAAAATTTTTATTTAATGTCATTTGAAGCGATTCTACTCACAAGTGTAATAATACATACAACTCGATGGAAATGTGCATAATAAAGGAGATATTTCAAGAAATTACATTTGTGTATGTTTTGAAAAAACATGAATGCATCAAAACAAACTTTTCGTCATAACAAACGGTACAATTAGCACTATCTGTTGGAAAAATTTAAAGAAACAATTTAGAGCGATTTTTCAGAAAATTGCGTTTGAGCGTTTCTGAAAATGCCGAATTTTGTGCTCATTTTTACAGAAAACTGTTGAGTTTTCGAGAAATTTTATTTGACATTCGCACAAGACTCATAAATATAATAATATGAAGAAGTCGCCTTTATGTAAATATTTCAGACGTGAGAAACATGTCAAAAAGTCCTTTTTTTAATATTTGAAAAAAAATAGAGCAATATCACGTTAATGTAATCAAAAAAATTTGAGCCGTTTTTGAGAAAATCTTGTTTTTGTATATTTTTGAAATTGCAAATATTGCACGGTACGCTGCAACGAAATTGCGGTATTGCACGAAAACTACTAAAATTGCCAAAAAAATCTATATGATCTAAATTAAAGAACTGTTTATGCGCAATAAATTTTATTTGAAGGAAAAATTTCTGTTTTCAATTTTGTATTTGTAGGAAAACGCCGAAAAAAATCAAATTTTTGCAATTTTCGAAAATTCAGAGTTAACCTTGCAATTCTGACCTATGGTACCTTGTGTGTAATTTGCTCTTATCTTACAAGAACTTTAAAGAAAAAATTTTGAGCCGCTTTTAAGAAATGTTTAAAATGTTCGGGGGACGTCATGTAAATGACGTCCCCCAACACATGAATCGTTTTTGTTTTTTTTATACTGTTACGTTTTCATGTAACAACGCTTTCTGTTTACTGACATCGAACTTGGAGTAATCCTCGGTTAAGCTAGTCAGTCATCGTCAGTTGAATTCACTCATTGCCTTATCTCTTCGACCAGGGACTCGGTGCCCTTGGACCCTCGGGGCTCCCAGACGGACACCCATCCAGGAACCCTCGGTGCCTCGTGTTGCTTAACCAACGTGACTTCATGGAACATAGTTCGGCTACGCAATTCGGCTACAGACGACGCCGATTGATTCATCAGATTAATGACAATTACATTTAATTTTACAGAGAGAGTTCCTTTCCAGAAGAGTAGATGATTGCGGTAAACAAAAATCCGGCTTGCTCCTTAAGTTTCTTATAAAAATTAAAATAATTTTAATAAAAATGCTAAATTTGATTATATATTGTCACCTAAACACATGAAAATGCGGTTGTTTTGGTAGGAGTGAAAGGACGAACACAAGTACAACCATGCCCGCGACGGCACTCGAACCCGCGACCCTTCGGTCCGAGATCACTACGACACTACTGCCTTATCGATCTCCGCCACCTGGCCGAAAAAGCCGTTATCGGTGTAAGTGTGAAGGATATTTACGCAAATTTCGGATATTGCCATGTGCGCTAGCTTATTAGCTATGATTGTAATAAATAAATGCCTGAGCAATGTTACTATAATACAGTACAATGTGGTGCGCATTACTAGAGAGAGACTTTTAAAAGTTATCTGGATAGGTTAAGAATATTTTAAAATCATTCTATTAGAGTAAAACAATAACCTCCCCAAAATTATCCAGTATTTTGCCAGTTAAAAGAATTCCAGTTCAACATTTTATTTCTTTACAATGTTTTATATCAGAAGTGGCAATATTGGTATTAGAAACCTATTCTACCAATCAAGTCAGAGATTCTTCAGTTTACCAAAATCCAATAAATATTTACATACGTTTATACTTACGTTATATACATACGTTATAACAGCCATACGTTTATAATAATCCTATTTTAATTATCCGTCAAATAATATTATAATCAGTATTAATTTTAAAATAATTCAGGAAGGATTTGAAACTACAATTATTTTTATTTAATGATGTAGGTTTTTTCAAATTCCCTTAATTCCCTTTCAACTTAATGTACTGATATGTATGTATATGAATGTATGAATGCTGTAGTATATATATATATATATATATATATATATATATATATATATATATATATACACACACACACACACACACACAACCCACAGCAGGCAGAGTGAAATGCACTGGCAACCATGTTTGAGCGGGTCGGGTTTCGATAGCGGCTAGAGTTTCAAGGAGGTAAACTGACGGGCTGTACGCTTAATCCCCTCCCCGCTTTAACACCACCCCGTGGAGGAGAGCAGGTGACCGCAGAGTTCAATGAGAAAGGCACGCGCCTGCTTGTTTGGCGTCGAAAGAAAATTGAATTGTCAAGAACGAAGATTCCTTCGTATATTGTTTAAGAGGGAAATAAACTTGCCATGGAAAATATATATTGAGGTAAATTTAATAGTAAACTTTGCTTGTTTTAGTGTAATAACAAGATACATATGCTACAGAAACGTATGTTTTATACTTGCCCATTTTAAATAAATATTAATAAATTCAGATTCGCAGAAAAAAAGTTTGTAATTATTGAATAAGGTTAAATTAGAAATAATTAACTACTTCAAATATAATAAAAAATATTTTTTCAATATATTCTGATACGTATCTGCCGTTACTGTTTCTTTGAAAAACAACAGACCAATTAATCTGCGACGATAAATAGCACACCATACTCCAATCTTTATTTAATGCAATGGATCAAACACACCTGTCTCATGATAGCACTTCACCAACCAAAATATGGTATTCTTGTTCGGAATAGACTCAGGTGAAAATTTATCTCTGAAAGCTGCTCCGCACTCTTTGAAAGATTGCGTTCAGAAATACTCCTCCACCACAAAACTGCATTGCTCTTCGCTTAGGCGCATCGTAAGTTAACTGTGAAAGAAAGAAACTATGAATGAACATGCGGCCTGTTTTCTTTTGAGCAGGTATGACCCACACCACAGGAAGGGCATGAGTGAAACGAAGGGGGTGGTGGAGAAGAAGTGTCGCTGAAATGCAGTCGAAGGAGCTGTCCCAGAAGCAGTGTTGCAATACTTTCACTTTTCTCTCAGTACCTTGAACAGCAGGGTTGCGTTTTATACTGATCACCCGGTATTACTACAAAGTACTTTATTACTCCTACATATTGATTGATAATGACAGTGAGGCACTTGTCTTTCTTTCTAACATTTCGAAACCCGTACGTAAAGGAAATTAGCTTAAATTTTGTTCTTGGAACGAGACCGTATTTTAAAGTCAAAGCATATCTACTTCAAAGTCAGTACCTACCACAATTATATGTTATTCTGGTAGTTACGTCAGAAATACACCAGTTAACAAAAAATGAACAGACGGAATTAATCAGAAAATAACAGCACTAAACATATTGTAAAAAGTACTTACTATCACACATTTTCATTGTAGTTTTTCCAACCAGTAAGGCAACAGTCCGCGTCTTAATTATTTCGAAGAATATTGCAGGTAAAATATTGTTTAT
This sequence comes from Teleogryllus oceanicus, assembly GCA_964035755.1. Classification (NCBI taxonomy): domain Eukaryota; kingdom Metazoa; phylum Arthropoda; class Insecta; order Orthoptera; family Gryllidae; genus Teleogryllus; species Teleogryllus oceanicus. Next base: position 30,485,522 of record CAXIVR010000007.1, on the reverse strand, counting down.
AACAGTAATCAAGCCAATCAGTAATGAAGTAACAAGTAATTAATTCAACCTAGACATTTAATAGTACCTCAACAGGAATCACAAAGACAACTCAAATACTAGTTTATGTGGACAACAAAAAAAATCGATTTTTTAATCAAATAGACGAATGAAATAATTTCCAAAGCAATACAAAATTGTGTTTAATTGATACGTATCGGTTTAACGGAAAGATATATCATTCTTTTAGTTCTATCATTCATATGAAGGTTTTGGGTGGTTGGATACTTCTATACTCTAAGGTCTATGAATGAATTATTTTCATTTCAGAGCATTTATTTTGTGAGGGTACTTAAGGCGATTAAGACGATGTAAACGAAAACCTTTCTCGCTTTCTATGTTTGAGACTTGCGAAATACCAAAACGTATTGTAGATAGAACAGTTCTTACCTCTGATCAATAATAATAATAATAATAACAACAACAACAACAATAATAATAATAATAATAATAATAATAATAATAATAATGACGAAAATAATTCTTTGAATAGACACAGCCTTTGAGACACTCAGGTCACTCAAGAGGACCGATGCCCTTGTGGCGCGGCGGCGGGCTCTGGTGGGTGCTGGCGCTGGTGGGGTTCACCGCCGCCTCTCGAGCGCCCCGGCCGAGGGGCAAGTGATGGCCGGGAGGAGCCGGGGGTGGGGCGGGAGGTTCTGTTGGCATGGGCAGCGCGCGGGGCGCAGACCATATCGGTGCTGGCCCTGGGCTCGGGACCACGGCCCCCGGCGCTGGGCGACGCCACTCCCCCCCGTGGCGCATCCGCCGTCCCCCCCATCCTGCACGTCCTCGACCTCGACGCCTGCCCCAGGTAATCTGCGCGCGCTGCACCCCCCGGCCCACCCACCATCCTACACGTCCTCGACCTCGACACTTCTCCCAGGTACACTGAGGTCGCTGCTCCGCCCATCAACCGTTGTCCCGCCATCCTGCACGTCCTCGACCTCGACGCCTGCCCCAGGTAATCTGCGCGCGCTGCACCCCCCGGCCCACCCACCATCCTACACGTCCTCGACCTCGACACTTCTCCCAGGTACACTGAGGTCGCTGTGTCCGCCATCCTACACGTCCTCGACCTCGACGCCTGCCCCAGGTCTGCTCATGAGAACCTGAAACCATCCTGCTCAAAAACCTTTGGTTCGTGAGCTGAAGTCGAATAAACATAAACAAACAAGAGCAAGTAAAAATATTAAATGTGTCAATCTCAACATACGTCAGTATGGTAAATAGTCCACAGAGTTTAGATGGAAGTCCTCTTTATGGTTCGTTTGTTGTATATCTCACACCTTTACGTCATCCATTTCTTCATGAGTTTTGTGCTGTACCGAGAATCCTTTCTGAACGAAAATCACGTTAGTGAACCAAACTTGTAATGTATCGTGTATTCGGTCCGACTTCTAATTTTGTGCAGTACACAGAAAATCCGCTGTTAGATAATCCAATAAATATCGAATATCGGGTTTGGACGCCAGTTCCCTCCCATTCGTGGTCATTCAGGTGGAGACCGAATTTTACTGACTTACCCGTTTTTATCTTATCACGGCTGAGACTCTGTGCTCACGCTAGCTCGAGTTAGCTCTGGGATAGATTGTACTAATCTAATGTAAATGGCAAACGCTCAAATAAATGCAATAAAAATGTGCTGGCAAATCGCAAGTAAGTGATTTATTTTAATTCTTGGAATACGCAATCACACAATCTCACAAATTCATGATTTTGTGTACATTATATTAATCCACAATCAACAAATATCTTATTTCGCCCCCTCTTTCTTTTCTTGAACAACTATTTTTAACACAATAAATCGTAAACTAGTGTCTCTGATTTATCTTTCAATTAAATAATTTACTTTTACATATTTAAACGGTAAATTGTAATGAAGCTTTACCTCATTCCCATAGATTTGAGAGAGTCTTTCTCTGAACGGTCGAACACGCTATTCGTCGAATACACCTCTGTCTTTTTCCGTCAAAATTTCCATTAATTCTGGGTAGATAGAGGAGACCTTATAAGACTCCCTAGGATCCACAGCTGTGCGTAATGAAGTTTGTCGCCCCTTCGGTCGAGTGACTGACACCCGGGCGACTGACTGGTACCGAGAGTCGTGGCTCAGGGCATCATCTGATGTCACTGCAGTGCCTCTGACCGGAAGGTGCTAGGTTCGAGTCCCGACGCTGGCAAGATTTTCGACACTAGCCTGTGAGCTACGTCGAATGCAGACGCTGCAGCGCGCTATCTGGATGAGAATTCTTGTGGGCGGCTATTCTTATCGGCAGTTTTCCGTGGTTTCTCCGATCAACACCAGACGTATGGCGGAGCAAAACCCTAACAAATGCGATGGACTGCGCGCGCCGTTACTTACATTCACACTTACATGCACTACACTACTGCACATGCCGGGTGTCGGTCTGACAAGCTTGTCCTGGCTTGGGCGGTGCCCCTGCTGGTGGGAGATACCTAGTGGGTGAAAACCCCGCTAGCCGATGGTAGGTCGGGTAGATCTCTCAATCGTGCGGCAAAGAAATCACCGCCACCTCCCACTGCACTTACGGGTCTAATGACCTTAGCAGTTGTCGCGCTGGAAATCACTTACAATCAATCACCTCTGCTTCGAGGGCGGGAGCACTCCAATCCAGCCTCTCGGGGAGGAATTCTTTTGTAGCTGTTTACGAGTGGCTGTTCGTGACCTCAAAAGTATAGAGTGTTCACAACAAGACTGTGTTAGAATGGCCTTGCCAACTAATTCGACCGTAAGCGAGGCACCAGGGATCTACACAACCTGCTACGTATGTTTAAAACCAGACAAGAACCTTTTATGATTTAATAGGAATGAAAACGTTGTCTTCTCTTCACGATTTCTTAAAAGAAATTGAGAGCGCTTACTAATACGAAGCCTCAAATCATTCTTCTCATCATTCATTCTTCTCTAGTCCCAAGCTTCATCAAGTTAAACGTTCCTATTGCGACTTCGCCAATGCAGGTCCAGATACAACTATCCGTGGGCGCGCCTTAAACCCAACTACTCGTACAAAAACGTCAACTCGTCGTTGCTGACCGAGCCGCCGTTCCTGCTGCTGGGAGAGGACGCCAGCGCTGTGGACCGCTACCTGGCCTACACGGAGCGCGTGCCGCCCAGAAGCCGGTACTTCGTCAACTTCACCCTCTTCTACAACGTGGTGAAGCCGACGAGGCGCCGTGGCTGGTGCTGACGGGCGGTCGCGGCTGGTGCTGCTGCTGGCGGGCGGGACCGCCCTGCGCCGCCGGCCGCTGCAAGAGCACCGCGCGCTGCTGAGGGCGCTGTGGCTGCGCCACGGCGTCAGGGATGCGGTAAGGCCCGCTGCTAAGCGTTCTCTCGGCGCTCGCGACACGCGAGTTACATACGTCGATGGCTTTGGCTATCTCACAAAGTATTTGATCAGAGTGGTGAAATGAAACTCAGACGGTAGAAACATTGTAGCAGATGTGGTGATGGCGGTTCATGTAATAAGGAGGTGCCGTGCTGCGACTACATACGAGATCAGAACGGGTTTCAGGCGATTGTTTGCATTAAAGGTGAATGAAAGTCAATATACAATAATAGTAAATTAAAATTTAATGCTTGCATACAAAGGTTGTTTTTGTGAGACCGTAAACCGGAGCACTATTGAAAGTTTATAAAGTTTATACTCTCTTGATGTAAACTTTCCTCACAGTTCGTTGTACTGCAAGCACCAGCCCAAATCACTCGACTGAGTGTGTGGATGCCGTCAGAACTGAGGTTGGCTTCAGGTAATTCGGAGGTGCGAACTGGAATGGGCACGGACTCAGTTGACTGGAGCTGGTTGCGGAGTTTGCCAGAAATTCGGCTAGGTGCCACTGATGCCCGCGAGTGGCACGAATTTAGAGGTAGCGGCCTGTTGGCCGTGCTGATTGAGTGATGAAGCCTTGGTGGGCGAAGCAGGAACAGGTCTTTTTCGTCGTCAACAGTCGTCGTCAAGAAAGAACAAAAAAAAATATTTTTTTCAAAACAACCTGTTGGATCTTTAGAGAGTAGAAGAGATATTAAATGTTGTAATACAGATAATGCAAATTAAATGAAAGTAAATGATCATAAATATTTGAGCATAACCATGGAATGATCGTTGAAATTCGGAAAGTTTTTTATAACTCAGTGAAAGAGTAGAGAAACAGGCAACAAGTTTTTATGTACGAGTCACTTCTGACATCAATCTAAGTAATTCTAGTTCTAATAGAAATATTTACAAACAAACTTCAAAGCACATTTCTGTCAGTTGTGAACTCAAAAAGAAGTGCATGATCCTCATAAATAACTGAAATTCGTGTGTGTCTACACCCATTGTATAATTCTGTCTTTTGATTGCTGCATCCCATTGCATTATGATACTCATTTGGATACAGGTTCTTACGAATCCCAGAACGTTACAAACCAAGTATTGACAATTAATTATTGAGAATAGTTCTAGTAAATGTTTCGTTTGATTTTGTCATTACAAGGCATTTTTTTTTTTTTTTTATTATTTAGGCAGTTCATTCTTTTTATTAATTTCACTTTCATCCTATATGACTAACGCACTGGTAAACTAAAGCCATCTGTGCAGGGCAGGGTAGGAACTCTCCACGAGGTGATCTTGATTGAATCCTGGTTGGCAACTGCCACGAAACTATTCAATGTAAAAGTTAAATAATAAAAGTTCCTATTAGTCGTTGAAATCCTTTCATAATGAAGAACTGCAAACTGTTCACTTGAACGAAAGTAAGCAGCCTCTATTACATCAGTAACATTGTTCACGAAACTGGTTTTGATAAAATTGTTAATGTCTTTTTTCTTCTTTTTTTAAAATTTCTTTGTTTTAAATTGCTCTGCAACTACATGGTCATAACCGATCAAAACATGTTTTGCATTAAACTTTAACGGAAGCGAGAGATAAGCCTGTCACACGCCTCTGGAGGTCAGGTTACGAACATCCCATTCGAACCGCTGTGCTGAAAATTGCCCGGAAAACTGTTTCCAATTAATAGTAATGAAAAGAGTAATATTAATATTAATAATAAGTGACAATCAATTGCGCTCTTCCGCTTAACCACGTAATAATTACTTATTGATAGAATTGAACAGAAAACGTTATTCAATGATACATTTAATAAATAAAATACAACATAGATATTGTTTGCCACAAATTTTTAACAAATGAATGAATATCCGATCTAAGCGTTGTGATTTCCGCCCAAAACTATCGAATTAGTTGGTGTCATATTGTTGGTTGCATGGGTCACGATAAAGTTTCTAAAATTTGATGCAGTTTAGCAATGTTCATATAATTCACGGACACCATTTATTATTTTATCTTTAGTGAAATAAACTAGTATTAATTGTGTATTTAATTATTTAATAGATTTAGATATCGTGCTCGTTGGTACTCTCGCATTTCCTATTTGAATGTTGTACGTGGTTGCATAAGGAAGAAGTTTTAAAAATTATTTACTATGTATTGGCCGGAGAAATGAAATCGTGTATAAAGTAAAATTTAGTTTTAAATACCTATTTTTTATTTATTTACTCCATTTTACCCCATTTATTACATTACCACATTACCCCATTTACCACATTATTTATTTATTATTTATATACCCCATCTCGATCAGGTTTTTCGTCCAGTTTCCCTGATCCATTGAGCAAATGCTGAGATGGCCCCTTGTTTTGCTTCTGGACATAAATGTAACTTCATTTTCTGTGCATGTCTTCTAAAATTCAGTGGGAAATACAATTATTCAAATTATCGTTTCCATGTTGTCGCGGCAGGAAGTAATAAGAGCCAAAATTTATTGCTTACTTATTCTTGAAAATAGATTTTATTACATGGGAGTTTTTGTTTTTTTTTCTCCCTTTCAAAATTCAAAATTTATTATTCTTGAAAATAGATTTTATTACATGGGAGTTTTTGTTGTTTTTCTCCCTTTCAAAATTCAAAATTTAAGTAGTATATGACTTAGTGTATGGATCACAGAATTTTGAAAATATGCACACAATTCACTTTTCCCCATAGCACGTCATACGCAGTTTTTAACTGTTTTTTTTTAATAAATAAATAAATATTAACTATGTTCTTAATTTTATATGATTGTGCTCGTTGGTTCTCTCTATTTTCTAATTTGAATATCTGGCTTGGTTTGATAACTCCCATGTAGTTTCAATAATGTTTATATAATTCACGACAACATTTATCAATTTATCTTTAGGGTAATAAACTAGTATTGAATGTGCATTCAATTATTAAATAGTGTAATAGTATTATTAAATAGTGTAATAAATTCAGATATTAAATGTGTATCAATTTATCTTAAGTGTAATAAACTAGTTTTCAATTATTAAATAGATTTTAGATATTAGGTCTCGTTGGTACTCTCGCATTTCCTGTTCGTAAGTTTCGAGGTTTCATAAAAAAAAATTTTAATTAATGACAAAGCAATTAAATCGTGTATATAGTAAAATATTAGTTCTAAATATCTATTAACTACGTTCTTAAATTTATGTGATTGTGCTCGTTGGTTCTATTTTCGAAATTTATTATCTGACTTAGATCGATAACTACCATGCAGTTTTATTAATGTTTATATAATTCACGGCAACATTTATCAATTTATCTTTAGTGTAATAAACTAGTAATAAATATGCATTCAATTATTAAATGATTTTAGTGATTTGTGCTCGTTAGTACTGTCGAAGTTCCTATTTGTTTGTACTCTCGCATTTCCTGTTTGTATGTGGAAGATGTTTCATAAAAACGAAGTTTTAAAAAATTATTATTTAATAAATGACAAGAGCAATTAAATCGTGTATAGAGTAAAACATTAGTTCTAAATATCTATTAACTACGTTCTTAATTTTATGTGGTTATGCTCGTTGGTTCTATTTTTGAATTTGAATATCTGGCTTGGTTCGATAACTCTGATGCAGTTTCAATAATTTTTATATAATTTACGGCAACATTTATCATTTTATCTTTATTGTAATAAACTAGTACTGAATGTATATTGAATTATTTAATAGATTTTAGTGATTTGTGCTCGTTGGTACTCTCAAATTTTCTATTCCAATCTTGTTCGTGGTTGCATAACGACAAAGTTTGAAAAATTATTTATTTCGTAATGGCAAGAGCAATTAAATCGTGCATAGAGTAAAAAATAGTATTAAATATCTGTAAATCCTATTTCTGGTTTAATTCGGGTGTGCTCGTTGGTTCTCTATATTTTCGAATTTGAATATGTGGCTGGGTTCGATAAATCTGATGCAGTTTCAGCAATGTTTATATAATACACGGCAACAGTTATTATCTTATATCTTTAGTGTAATAAACTAGTATTGAATGTGTATTTAATTATTTAATTGATTTAAGATATATCGTACTTGTTGGTACTCTCGCATTATCTATCTGAATGTCGTACGTGGTTGCATAACTACGAAGTTAAAAAAATTATTATCTCTTAAAAGAGAGGGGCAATTAAATCATGTATATAGTAAAACAATAGTTCAATATGTCTTTAAACTATCTTGTTAGTTTTATGTGATTGTGCCTGTTTGTTTTCTCTATATTGAGATATACCAAAATTTTCCTCTCTCTACATTTATATCTACTAAAGATCTTAGAGTCCGGCTTGCTGGGTCAATGGGTCACGATATATTATAATCCTTATTACCTCTATAATGGATTATAGGATCCGCCGACATACAGCGCAGCTGGGAATCTGAAAAGAATGATTCTATTCCTAGTTCATTTCTGTTTGGATTGACTAAATAAAAAATCACTTTCTTCTAAAGAACAAAATTCAACAAAGTTTATTTTGCCTTTTAAAAACAATTTAGAGAATTCAAATTTTTTGGCCTTTGATCAAGATCTCTTTCAATTTACAATTTATACGCGGTTAACTTATTTTTTCTTCGTTGATGTCCCTCGTAGACTTCTCGGTCGAAAATCTTGGATCTTCCCGAGCCCAAAGTTCCACGAAATCCTCTCCTGCCCTATCCAGCTGGTCTCCAACTATCAAAATTATCAGTCCCGATTACGTCCATGACATAGTCCCGAACTCGTTACCACTCCGACAAATTTCCCAAATTTATACACCAATATTGCTTCCACATAAAAAATATCTGCAATATCATTCACTGCCCTTTAAAAATTTCACTGATAACCCAATTCTATCTCGATTGTACTCGTTCCCTCTCACGAACATACGATCAGTTCAGAAGGTTTCAGAGCAGAATGAAATCTTTCTGCATGATTCATCCTCGAAGACTTCGTTTTAAAAAACTCCCTTTCTTTTTTTTCATAACATTTGCCCGTCCTTCTCTCACCAGCCAATCCATACGTTCGTTATATTTTGGTAGCTGACCTTTTGATCGTCTTTTGAACTTCTTCGCCCAACCCCAAATTTTCTACTTTCGGCATCCAGAAACTCTAATGCATTTAAAAACAAAACTACATTGTTTATTCACGGTCGTTGCTAAGCTCTAGCTCTCGTGATATTTCGTAATGCATGTTCCACCATATTGTCTACAAATAAATGTTAGTTTATTTTAACGTGACATATCGGTATGTCACAATATTCCATTATTATATATTATGTTCGGTGTTGCGTCATGCCTGCTTACATTGACATTGATTGTTTTAGACTGAAAATACGTTATTATTAATTCCAATTTGTGGCAATTAATTGACAATTAATTAGCAATAAATGATTTGGGGGTTTCCGTTGATGTCCGACTCGACTTTAACTTATATGTGTGCTGGCTTGACGTCAAGCTAGCACACACCCGGTTTCTTCACAAAAATACGTGCGAATTAATTCCAAATTTGTGGCAATTAATTGACAATTAATTAGTAATAAATGATGGGTTTCCGTTGAGTCGGCTCGATTTACTTATTGTGTGCTGGCTTGACGTAACTAGCACACACCGTTTCTCCACAAAATACGTGGCAATTAATTCAAAATGTGTGGCAATTAATTGGCAATTAATTAGCAATAAATGATTTGACACGTTTCGTGTCGGTGTGCTGACTTGACTGTTCCAGCTTGACTCACCTATTCAAATTTGGGAGCCGCTCGGGGGCAGGTTTCGAGAATTCGCGTGGAACTATCGACAGATGGCAGCACATTTGGACGGCAGACTTATTTTTTTTATTAGTTTGCAAAAGTCGCTATAGAGCGCTGCACTAGGATGTGGCAGATGTGCACTAGGATGTGTCGGGCCTACCCACAATTCTCTCTGTTCCCCCACAATGCATCTGTGCTTACATATCTAATGACTTACATATCTCTGACCGCACACCACGACGCTGAAATAAGGAAACTTATCCGCCTATTCAGTGATAGACCCCTGCCCCGGCCTGGCAGAAAGGGGTCCCCAGGTAGGTGGCCGCGTGGGTTGAAGGCAATTAGTTGCTGCGCCCTGCTGGTGAATTTGATCGCGAGATTGAACAAACACATTGTTTATTCCAGAAGTAAATATTTGCAAATTTATATTGCATATTATGCAAATTTAAAATGTCCAGCGGTGGAAGAACACCGCCATCTCCCGAGAAAAAACATGCACTACACTAACGGGACTAATGACCAAAGCTGTTGACACGCCCAGAAACACGAAAACAACAAACCAACTAAAATGTGAAGTTTGAATTTTGATTGATTAGTTATTCCGAACGCGTCAACTGCGAAGGGCGTAAGTGTAGTTCATGTTTTTGTCGCCGGAGGTGGATGTGGAGATTCGGCACCAACTTACCCGTCGGCTTCCGGTTTTTCCTAACGAGGTATCTGCCACCATCGTAATACCGCCTCAGATGGGACATTGCTCTAAACATCCCGACTAGTCTCCCAACTGACAAGTCTCCCAACCATCTGACATGCTCTAAACTCCCGACTATTCTCCCAAGTGTGGTAGTGTAATGCATGTGAGAGTGTGAAAGAGGCGAGGCTAGGACAAGAAATATGGAGGAAAGATAGCGCGCGGATCGTGACCCGTTGTTAGGGTAATGCTCCGGCATTTGCCAGGTGTTGACCGGAGAAACCACGGAAAGCTACCGACCAGAGCGGCTAGCCGCTAGAATTTTTCTCCAAACAGCGGCAGAATTCGACTTTGCTACGTAGCACGTACGTGTGACATGTTGCTACCGTCGGGGTTGGAACACTAGGATCTCCAAGTCAGAAGCACTGCAGAGACATTCATTTAAAGTGCTCAACCATCAAAACCGGTTTCATGCCTCTATACTCGAGTTACATTTTTAAAAAAAATTATTTAGTTTAGTTGAAATTACAATGTTCAGTTTTCAAGTGAAACTTTGTAATTGTATGGTGACTTAATCTAATCAACTTAATCTAGTTTAAAATTGTACTTAACAAACTTTAATAGGGAGAGAAAACAAATAACACATTTATTTGTTTACTCACACAAATTAAGAAGAAATAAAAGAGGTCATCTTCGTCAACATATTAGCTTTATTAAGATAGCCGGCTTTCGACGGCTTTGCCATCATCGTCAGTCTCACTGCTGTCGGCAAAAGTCGGACGACTTTTATTTCTTCTTATAAGAACGTCAACAACACCAAATTAGAATTCCCACAATTCACACAAATTAGTCAACATTTGCAAATACCTGGAGGAGAGAATGGAGCGGGAATCTATTCTTTATTCTGGTTTTTATATCTGAGATCTTTTCTGAGTCTGTAGTGAGTTGATGCCTTTATGAAGGGTAAATTAATGTTAAAGTTGTTTGATAGGTATGCTGTTTGGTGAGCTATTTCATTTATGTTTAGATCGTGATGTAGTTGTTTATTGCTAATAAACAGTGGAGCTCTCTTAAATATTTGTTTTGAAATATTTGCATTTTGTTGAGATTGGTTTTGGCGACATTGGTCCAGATCGGACATGCATAAGCACGCACGATAGTGTTGGGCGAATGAATGATTTGTATAGCGTTAGTGCATTTGACAGTGACAGATGGTTGTATGAGTTTAGTAAAGGTCTTAATTGGGTTAGTTTGGTTTTTGCCTGCAGTGCTTTTAATTCAACGTGTTGTTTCCAATTAAGTTGTCTAAATTTAATCCAAGATATTTTATTGTTTTCGTGATTGGGGTCCAATTTATAGCGTTATTATTTAGGAGTAGCGGGATGGATATGCAAAGGTTTCCAATGAGAAGATTTTTGCTGCTGATTTTGAGGGATTTAATTTGATTTTCCAGTTATTTGCCCAATTTATTAGATTTAGATGCTGTTGGAGCTGGAATTGGTGAGTTTGTAGTGAACTGCCGGAGATGTATAATGCAGTGTCATCAGCGAATTGGGCGGTATTTATTTGATGGGAAGTAGGAATGTCTGCAGTGTAGAGATTAAACAGTGTTGGGGATTGCGGCGAACCTTGGGGGACCCCCGCGGCAAATTGTCTGGGGTTAGAATAGTGACCTTCAACTGTAACTGAGAAAGTTTGTCAGCTATGAAATTTTTGAGGAGTTGAATTAAATACTTTGGCGTACCAATTTCGACTAATTTGAAGTAAAGGGCTGGGTGTCATATCCTGTCGAATGCTTGTCCACATACAGTGGTTGTGTGATATCCGTTTTGAAAAGCAGAGTGGATGTGTTCACTTAGCCTCGGTAGCTGGTGCGTCGTTGAGTGATGGGATATAAAATCGAACTGATGAGGTGGAATTGCGCTCGTTTTTTTATGTTTGTTTAATGTGACAAGAATTAATTTTTTGAAGATTTATTGACATTATGGGCAAAAGACTGATTGGTCTATAATTTTCTGCACGTGATTGACTTTGCTATTGGATGTATTATTGAATGTTTCCATGTTTGGGGATAATAACCTGTTCTTAGTATGAAGTTGTATATATATTTATAAATGCCATGGTATTGTTCCGTAATCTTTTGAGGATTGCAGTATTAATGCGGGAGTGCCTGGAGATATTTTGTTTGGCATTTATTTATTATTAGTTTAATTTCATTAGGAGAAATGAATTTAATTTTGTGAGGAACGTAAAGAGGAGCGTTTGAAAATTTTAAAATTTCATTGTGTTTGTCATTTTTTGTGGAATCATTGGATGTGAATGTGCGGCCAAAATGGGCTGCTAGAATTTCGGCTTTCTCTGTGGGTGAATATTTTTTCCCATTATCAGTTGACAGTGGGGGAATGCTGTTCTTTCTCCTTAGAATTTTCTTCGTGAATTGCCACAGAGAAGTGCTTTTAGTATTTAGTCCTTCAATAAATTGATTGAATTTTTCTTGGTTGTGTTTACTTATTGCCTTTTTGCAAATGTTAGATAATTTAGTTCTTTTTTTAGTTCTGGGATTTTTAGGGTGTTCCAAAGCCTTCTGGTTTTATTTTTAACTTTTATTCAGTAGATTTCTAATATTAAGAGGTAATGGTTTTTTTAGTTTTCTGATTTATGGTATTGCTGTATTTTGAGAATCGTTCACAGTTTTTATTATATTATTTAGCTCTGATTGCATGATTTATTTCAATAGAAGAACAAAGAATTTGAAATTTTGGTATTGATTTTTCAACAGAGTTTTTAAAGTAATGCAGTTTATATTGTAAGTGTTCAGTGTGGGAGCAGGAGAGATTGGAGGTTTTGTTAGTTTAGATGTTATAACAACTGGGATATGGTCGGAGTCTAATTCATGGTGAACAGTAGAGTAGATTAGGTCTTTCAAATTTGTTACTCTTATATCTTATTAGATATCTGGATTATCTGGATTTTTGGTGGAATCACGTGGAAAATGCGTTGGTTCCGTGGGCGTCAGTATGTTAAGCTGCAATGTGTTTTTTATTCTGTTTAGGTATTCGCCGGCCGGATTTGTGGTCCGACATCCCCATGCCGAATGCTTTGAATTCAGATCTCCTGCTATGATAAATGGATTTTGCAATTCAAGTAATTTATTGATAGAAGTAGTATTGATTTTTATGTTGGGTGCTTTATACGTAGTGACTATAGATAATGTTTGATTATTGTTATATTGAAATATACCCATTCATATACCCGTATTGCTGCCTTCAAATTCCTGTAACCTGTTTCCGAATTTCTAATAAATATATGGGCGCCAGGAAATGGTTACGAGAATGAGCACCCAAATTATATTTACCAAATTAATGTTGCTGACTCAGTCGGCAGGTTCTCCCCCCCCTACGGAGAAGCGTGGAATCTGAAATGCAAAATTTGAATATCCTACTGGATTGCACGTGACGGCAAATGATAATCAGCTTTCATCAATAGAAAATAACAAATTTATTTATAAATTTTAGTATAAGATTCTTTTTGGTCATGACCTTTACTATAGCGTTGTAGAACCTGTTATCCATGAGAATCTTGGGCGCCGTCCTGGTAAAGAATGTCTCCCCGTAGACTTCAGAAGTGGGCCTCGTCCAATCTTCTTTCATGCTACCGACCAAATCCGTATCTTGTCGTTTCTTCTCATAAACCACTATGTTCACTGTTTATCCATTGGCTTTCCATACCCATTCACCTGCTTGAATTGCTACAAGTTCTAATATTCCTTATTGTTCATTACCTAAGCAAAATCTTAAGTGCTGTTAAAATATTAGCATATAAGTTTACCAAGTTATCATCGGGTTCCTATAATCGGAGACTAAGTTCGATTGTCATTGTCCGCTTAATAAAATTTATAAGACCCACTTTTGTCATTCACTGTTCACTTCGTATAAAACAATTTCTGACTCTTTTGAATACTGACAACGACAAATCACTACGTCCGAACTCGCGTAAATTTTCTATGTTCAAGTAAACTGCTATATATCCCTGATCCGATCACCATCGTGTCGAGAGCTCGAATCAATCTTCTTGTATCCTTCTTCAACATGTCAATTTTTTTTATCCTTTACTATCTAGTTATGCAATTATTATGCAATTATGCAATTATTATGCAAAATTATGCAAAACTATGCAAAACTATGCGAATATGTAAACAAAAATTATGAAATTTGCTGAATTTCGTATTGGTGACAATCTGGTATGTCACAATATGGTACATTTATCCCGATTTTTTCTATATCTGGAGTGTGTGGCAATGTTATTTGGTGTTGAACGCTATACTTTATAAAAGTTAATACACTTCCCGAATTTTCGTTTCTGTCAGCTCTGAAGGTTTTCAATCCTGGGATAGTGAATGTTTTGTTTGGGCTTAAATTTGTCGCGGTTATACATGCGTATCTATCGTTTTTGCCTGTAGAACCTGTTCTAATTCGGAGTGTCATCGTAATTGTTCGATGCCATTTGCATTCCAATTTAATATATGTACTTTATGGTGTGAATCTTCCATAACTGTTGCTAATTGCGATGCGATGGTGTTCAGGATATGATGTATTATTGTTGGAATTAGGGAGTTGATGAGGTTGAGTGATTGGTAATGAATTGTGCGTGTTGATAATGAAAGTGTTATTGCTGCCGTATTGGTTAAATTTTGAGTGAAATTAGGAATTTTGTTTGTAGTGGGTAAGAATGGAAAATTAGTTGAGTCATGATTGGGAAGTGGCGTGCGTGATTGGTGGGATCTGGGATTTGGCGATCCATATTTTACATTATTGCTGTTATTTTCAATTATTTTCCTAATATGTACATTCGTGTGGTCTGAGGTCAGCCCTGTGCTTTCCCATGCAATTCTTACACGTAGGAGTTGATTTCTTTGATGGACAGTTTGCTGAAAGGTGATTTTTTGCACAGAAAACTCACTAAACTTGATAATTACAATTATTTCTACTGTGACCAAAATCAAGGCACCACTGAATGGGGCCTACAGTTTTCTTTCTTCTTTCCGGTTTAACTATGGAGTTACAAATGTATTTTAATTCCAAAACACTTTCTATTTTTTCGATGCCGTTGAATTCTACGGCTACTACTGGGATGGGGACATTGATCTTGTTTAGTCTCATGACCTTTGTAACTGATGGAAATTTAGATGCGATGTCTTCGAGAATTTCGTTTTCCGAGATAGTGGGATGAATGTTTTTTATCGCTATTGAATATTCTTTACACTGGAGTCTGAGTACGTATGGGATTGTTTATTGGAATTTATAAAGTATTTAACTGCAGCTCTGAAGTCTATTATTGTCGTGAATTGTATTTTAATTTTATTGTTCTTGAGCTGGGTGGTAAAGTTTTCTGTTAACTTAGATTTGATTTCATTTATACATTCTGTTAATTTGCTAATTCATTGCTAATTCCCATTATTTTTTGTTGAATAGATTTGGTTTTTTTTTTAACTGTGATTTGACACTTCTAAATTATAGTTTTTTTGCAAGTTGTTGTCGGTGTTCAGTTCTGAAAAAGGGTCTGTCGAGGTCATTTTTTTAAATGTTTCCCCTCCACAGTAACCCTGAAGAGGCGTGAATTTATTTACATACTGGCATAGAAAAATTACGCTGCTGCCTTGCGGCTTGAGCAGCAAAGAGGTAAAAATCTAATACTAACTAAAGCTAGCTTAATTCTAGCTTAAATATAATTTAATGGTTATTTAGTAGCACTTTCGCATACTTAACTTACACGAAAAATATTATTGTTATTTTTTTCTTAATTCTAAATAATGTTTTTGTACGGTTTGCTAGGCGATTCTTTTTTTAATTTATTTTTCATTTACGCATCATTCTTTAATTCGTTATATACATAACCATTCATTCATTATATACAGAACCATTCATTCTACTCATTCATCCCCACAGCACTACACTGACAGTCTTCTGTTCTGTTCGCCCCGGCACTGACTTGACTCAAAGTGTCCGTGGCGCTTAGGCTCATCGGAGACGTGGCAGGGCGGGGCGTCGCGTTGCCCACGCGTGCCTCGGCCGATGGCGAGTCTTTCCCTCCGCGTTCGGCTGCCTCCGCTTGCTCGCACAAGGTATCAAGCGTGTCATGGTCGAGGTCATGCGTTTCGCGTCTCTGTCACTGGCGTCATCTCTGTCCTCGCGGTTTCGCTTCCCTTGCATTACTTTGCTTTGTTGCGTATCTGAATGAGTTGATCCAGTTGTTTGTTGTTGTTGTGAGATTTTGCCCAGATTCGACAGGTGCCAGTGATGATTCAGTCATATAAGAATGGCTGATAGCGTTTTGATGAGACTGCGGTGTATTGCTTTCGATGTAATCCATACCCGTGAAGTCCAGGCAACCTTCCGCGGCCGCCATGATGGTTGAATATTCTGGATTGTAAATTGATTCTAGGGCTTGAGTAAAATAACTGCCCTGTGCTGAGAAGATCGTTGTTAAACAAAAAAATATAGATGCACTAACACTAAACACGCACTTCTGTCCACTTAACACTGTTTAGTACTAGCACAGAAAATGTATCACCACTGTTCTGCGGAACGATCGGAGCGATGTTGCTCGTTCGAAAGCGCAGAGCGACGTACTCGAGTTACATACTCGAGTTTCATCTCTCTTATACTCTGGTTACATCGATGGCTAGTCGACAAAGTATTCAAAAAGACTTGGTGAAGCGAAACCCAGGAGAGAACGAAGATCTGAGTTACAGATTATCGGGGTCACGGAGCGCACTATTTCTCAAATCTTATTAAATATGCAAGCGCCCCTTTCTCTGATTTTGTTCTGTCGGTACGTTGAGATACAACTCACGTTTATACCTCGAGTTCTCGCGTGACGGTGAGCCCAGCCGTTTCATTTTGCTGGCTCGCAACCTCACGAGTTTAGAGCGGTGGGGTCTATCACAGACCATATATGTCACTCTTACCATACAGACTGCTTCCGAGATTTTTCATTGCAAGCTTCTTGTCAGATAATTTTGAAGTTAGTTGGATAAAAATTTAGTCAACGCGAGCATTACTGTTGTGGGTGATAAAAGGATGTTTGCCCTGAAGGAAATCCGAATGACGATATGGGACTCTTATCCTATTATCCCTATAGTAATATGCTATTGTCACGACTGTTGAATGAATCATGATGAATAATTAATGAAAAAAAATAAGATATTTTGTAAGTTAATAGACATCACTGGTTCCCATTCTACATCTGGAAAACTACAAGTGATGGCATACTAAATGTTTAATGACTTTAACATTTATTCAAATAAATATTTTGAGACAAGTGTACTTGTTCAGAAATTTTTATGAAACTCATAATATATATATATATATATATATATATATATATATATATATATATATATATATAAATTTTACCTTCATCTACATAAGTAACACTTGAGCACTTGCGGTTACAAAATTTGGGATGAGTACTACAGAGGTGTGGAAAATGGCGGCAAAAGGATTGCGAATGAGGAGCAGCTTGTCCAAACAAATGTTTTATTTTGTTTTTTGAATTTTCTTAAACGAGGCAAACTGTAGCATGTAATGAACATTCGACGAGCGGAACGGAATTTTAATCTTTGTGTAAGACAATTTTTACGATAACTGAAAATAGTTATTTGTTTACAATTTGTTGACTGCATCACTCCAGAGCTTTTTATGAAAGCACAATATTAAAATAATTATAAAAATTTGAGTCATTGCCCTCCAAGAAAAGCAGATACTACATATAAAACTCCATGAAATTTTTAAACGGCCAATTTTCTCTCGGATCCTGTTAGTCATGAAAACATCTTCCTTAGAGGAATGAAGTTTGTTTAGGAATTCCATAACATGATCTGATACTGATATGTAAGTAGAAATTTAATAAAGTAACATGGGTCGCAGATACTTTTTGTATGATTACTGGGCCTCAGAAATGGTGAAAATAATCAATGTCTTTATTGAATTTTTTAGAACTATTTTTACACCAAAGATGTCACACATAAAAATGTATCTCATTGTTCCAGTTCCTGTATGTGGCTTTGGATGCACAATGCAAGGCACCAGGGTTGATTCTTCATTGGGATGCCATTTCTGAGACGTTCCTGCCGGAACCAAGTGTCCAGCAACTCAAACAATTGATGGAAAATCAGGTTCTGTACGTCAGGAAAACACAAGGCCAATTTGTTCAATTGCAATGCCCATAAATAAATAACATCAGGATTCATACCAGTTTATTCGTTCCAGTTATGAATGCACTGCTTTTTAACTCCGCCTAATGTAATCCGCTCTCTCAGTGATAAAGAGATCAAGATCAGAGGGCGCAATGTGTACGTTTTAAATGCTTAAATTAAATGAAGAAAACTTCAACAACGTGACAAAATTTGGACAAGGTCATTCTGCGTAGGTGATAAAATTACAAAAATTACATAAAATTTCATCGTATGTTAGTGGATGCAGTATGAAGGGAAACGTTTGAAGCAAAGTCTTTTCTCCCATTAGGATATATCGACACATTGACCAATAGAGGCATAATGAACAATGAAAAGCTTCTTCTTGATGAAACTGGTTTCGAATAGCGTTACACTACCTTTGTGTACTTTTGGGAAACGTACATACAATGGTGAATACTACGACTTAGTCGAGCAACTTTATACGAAACAATTTACTTTCACACATAAGAGGGCGTTTGATGTTCAGACACACTGATGTTCAGACACTGATTTGTTCAGCAGAATATTATTCTGACATTACAGAAGCATTAAAAGGGAGTGTCAAACATAATCATGAAAACAATTTTTTACTCCAAATTAGATTTACTTAACCAATAAGTTTCCAATTCATATCATTGGAATTTATATTCCATGGGTCAAGTGCAGTTGAATATACTTACCTTTAATGTATAAATTGCTGGGGCCAAAGGACATGCAGTACAGATAAGTAAAGAGATGGATACGGATGAGAGGGGAACACATTTTATCTACTCTTTATACATTTCTATCTGTTTTAATTTTTTTATTAATTTTTTGTATTTGTATTATTTTTTTCTTTTTTAAATATTTGTATTATTGTTTCTTTTATTTTTATATTTGTATGTTTTTATTAGTGCACCGAGGCGCTCATTTTCAGCAAAAATTATATTATTATTATTATTATTATTATTCACGATTATTACCATTTAAAGAGAGCGTTTGAACTTGAATTCCTTTATGATGATTGTTTGTGTTTTCTCTGGGCCCATATTTTATTCATTGTTCACCGTGTTGTTTCTTCCGCTCTGCTGTCCATTGCATCCCGGCCTATTCTTGCTTTCGGTGTCAAATATATGTTTTTGATAGTGTTCCTGAATTCTTTTCATTTCTGATCATTTATTGTAACGTGTGCTTGTCTGAGATCCTCGTCGACTTCTTTAATCCATTTTGTTTTTTTCCTGCCTGAGTTGTGACATGGGATCCGTTTTAAAAATTTTGTTTTTATTCATCCTGTGGGAATATGTCCGTAGAACTGCATTCTTCTTTTTCTGAATGTGTCCGTAATCTTACCAGTGTCTTATAAATTTCTAATGTGGGCCTCAATCCAAATCCCTTGCTCTTGTACCGGTCCAAATTTTTCTGAGAATTTTCCTTTCTTGTTTCTATATTTCTTTTATTTTTGATTGACCGCCGATTTGTGTCGTTTCAGCGGCCTCAGGAAGTACGACAGTGTTATAATGTCTCAATTTTGCGTTAATGGATATGGACGTTTTGTTGTAATAGTTCCATGTGAGTTTGTATGCTCTCTGCAATTTTCTTATTCTCTCCTCTTTGGGCCCTTAGGTTGATCCCTGATGGTTGGATGATTTCTCGTAGATATTTAAAATGCGGCACTTGTATGAGATTGTCCCGTAGGTTGTTTTGATCGGCAGTTTGTCTTGTGGCACTCTTTCTATGTATTGTGTTTTCTCGTACGAAATTTGAAAACAAGTTTTATGTGCAATTTCTGTAGTTTCTCTACGGCGTCTGTGGCCTCTTTTGTATTTTTTGAGATTTGCGAGGTCATCCGCAAAGGCTATTTCACATGTAACCTATTCTCTTTTTTTATACCAATAACTTTAACTTCCAAATACCTTTAACTTCTTTTTCCCAAGTCCTGATAATTTTTCGAAAGAATATTAAAAGCAACGGCGAAAGTCCGTCACCCTGTCGCAGTCCAGTTTGGGTCTCAAATGGTTCGGAAACGTCCCCATGAATTTAATTTTGAAAATTGTGTTAGTTTCCCGGATGAGTGCTCTTGTTTTTCTGTCGATACCGAATTCTTTCTAGTGTGTTGTGGAGTGTTTCTCTGTCTATGGAGTCGTAGGCCTTCTTAAAGTCCTCAAAAGTTGAAAATTGTGAAATTTTTGCCGGATGAGTGCTCTTGTCTTTCTGTCGATACCAAATTTTTTCTAGTGTGTTGTGGATTGTTTCTCTGTCTATGGAGTCGTAGGCCTTCTTAAAGTCCGCAAAAGTGACCACGGTTTCTGGTGTTTCTCATCAGGAGAATCTTTTTCCAGATTCCAAATCTGTTCTATGCAATAGTATCCTTGCAAACCAGCCTGGATTCTCCTGTCTATAAACTTATCTTCTAACCTATTAAAGAGGATTTTTGAGAATTTATACGTGCCCGGCAAGAGTGAGATTCCCTGTAATTATTCGGATCGGTTTTGTCCCCTTTTTTTTGGTGTGGATGGATGATTGGCCATTTCCATTCAGAAGGGATCTGTCAGTTTCCCAAATGTCTAATATGATTCTATAAATTTTTCCCCCGTTAATCTTTCATCATTTATTTTCCCAGAGTTCTGCAATATTCCATCTTCTCCTGGGGCTCTATTGCTTTTCAGGACTTTGATAGTCTCTATTATTTTCTTGATAGTTGGTGGTCCAGCGTCGGAAATTGGGGGACGTTTTAAAGGAAATATAGTCTGGGGGACCTTCGCAGTTGAGAAGTTGGTTGAAATAGCGGGGATTTGGCAGTGATTCTTCGTGTTGGTTTCAGTGGGCAATCTGGTTTCTTGAAGCAAAGATTAGGCGGTTGGTATCCTCTGAGATGTTCTTAAAAGTTTTATAGACATTTCTGGTGCATTCTTTTAAAATCTTGTTCTATTCATCATCCTTTATCAATTACGTTTTCCTCCGAATTGTTTTTGATGTTTGTTTCGGATCTCCAGAAATTGTTGCCATTTGTCCGATGTTTTGTTACTGTTGAAGTTTTCCAGGCTTTGATTCTTTCGTCTATTGCTTGGTCACATTACATTCCACCACCTGTGTTTTCTCCTTTGGAGGTTGTCCCAATTTCAATGTGGTTTTGAGGACGTCCGCTAGTTCTGTCCAATTTGTGGTGTTTGTTTTAGCGTTTTCCCGTAAGATGATTTCCTTGCTGAGTTTTAATATTCGGGTCCGGCCTGAACACTTTGTTTAATTTCGGTTTTCCTACCTAGTCTTTATCTGTAGAAGGTGGTGGTCTGCTTCAAAAAGCTCTTCTGGTTTTCACATTCAGAATTTCTGTTATGTTGCCTTGGGGATGGCACATGGTCAATCTGGAATTCTCCCAGCATTGTGTGGGGGACATTATTTTAAATTTTTATTATTATTTATTATTATTATTATTATTTTATTTTATTATTATCATCATCATCATCACGTCCGAATACCTCGGGAATGTCAGTTCCGCTTCCGCAGGGCGCGGAATGACGTGCGCGGGTGCATGTGCGTGGGCACGGCCGTGGACCTGGTGGCCATGTCGACGGACTTCCGCAAGCGACCTGGCGCCCGCCCATGCGCGCGGTGGTGCCGCGCGACCTGGGGGTGCTCGCCGCGCTTGAGCAGAGCCTGGGCCTGCCCCGAGCACGCACTCACGCACGGCGGATACGTTTTCTCAAAGGGCGAGCTGCCCACCTGCCCCTCGGGTTTCATCGACCTGCTCTTCAACTACGTCGACTTCAACATGTTCGCATGCGTCTGCGTGTCGGTATTTGCTGACGAGGTACATCTGCTCGTTTCCTCCCCCATATATAACACATGTGTTTGTGTTGTGGTTGTGTGTTGTGTGTGTGTGTGTGTGTGCAGAATTGATTTGTAGGGAACGCGACAAACTGCGTTCCGATTCCCAAAATTTTAGAAATCAAGCACTGATATATATATATATATAATATATATATATATATATATATTTAACACATCCACTACTACCTTCACACGTGGTGTGGGCGTGATAGAATGAATGCTCGTGAAGCGAGCTTAAAATTTCGAAGCAGGATCCTTTGGGTATGAGAAAGGTCTGAACCCTGACACAATGAACCATTAAAACACGAATAAAATTAAATATATTCAAGAAAAAATTACAGTGACGCAATTTTATAACAGGATAATGCACTTTAAGTAGTTGGTCACTGAAAAACGCAAAACAAAAAAAAAAAAATTTGGGGTCACCTCGACTGCCTGAACACACTTTCATCAACTACAATTCACAAATTTTCTCATTCCTCGTTCTAAATTTTCATCTACCAAATTATTTTACTCTTTTTTCTCTCTAGTTTTTTCCGTGCACGGCTTTAAAATGAATTTTACTCGTTTTAAGGTATCCCGTTCACAGGTGCTAGCCTTGGGTTTCGCAACTTTAGTGTAACACTGTGAACTTTAAAGAGAAAAACAACAATAAAACAACAATAATACACGTTGCTTAAATCTGACCCTTAAATGGGATATGTAAATGTGATATGTAATATCACAGAAAGCATAATTTTAACACAATAGAATAAACCGACTCTTTCAGATAACATCAACTGTACAACATGTGAAAATCATTAATTATTTAAGAAAAATTGACAAGGTATGGCCTCTTTGAATGAATTTAATGACACATGCCGTAAACGAACTTGAAACTGCCACTCACACCGTTCGGAATTCTTCTCCCACCTATTCTGGAGTTTTCACCCACTTTTAACATGACTTGTCGTGTATTTACGGCTATTCTCTTTCGCCAACTGATCCCCGCATTAAAGTTGCCAGTTCTTTTACCCCAACAGCTCCGCATCGCTCGCCTGTAGGTAACCTTGGGATTTTCTGCCGCTCGCCCGCGTTGCCACGCGTATCCGCTTGCTGTCCACGACGTTACAAGTTCCTCTCTCGAACACTGGACTCTGCTACGCCTACAATTTCCACACTTCTCCGGACTCGTACGATTAACGTCTCCGGACCCGTACGATTCTGGTTCCAGTCCAAATCTTTCGCTTCACTCTTCCTGGGGTCGTCCTTCTTCTGCCGCGCCTCGTACAAGCTTGTTCGCGCTTCCGGCCTCGAATATTATGTTGCTGAAGTTAGTTTTTTTGCAGCATTTTTTGTGAGTTTGCTCGAGTCTACCTACCAGACTTTGTGCGTGTGTGGTCTCAGCGTGCAATATGAGATCTGCATTTAGTTAATGTCCTTCTGCGCGAATTTTACAAATTTGAAATTATTTCGGAGTCACTTGCTCTCTTAAATATTGTGAATGCGAAGAATGTTTGTGCACTCCACTTCTTAGTTACCTCACTTTCGAAGACACGCTTCTCAAGCTAACTTTTAACTACCAAGTTAAAATAAACTTTTATGCTATCAAGTTACAATCGCCGTCGCAGTCATAGAGAATTCCGTCTAGTCGCCGTCGCTGCTGCAATCAAAGAGAGCTTCTCCGAGTCGCGCCGCGATACTTATGGCACTCGCGCCTGGGGAAATTTTGGAGGGGTGAATATCCTCCTCTTTTCGTGACTTCCCGGAAAAACATTATCCGCTAGTTCGGACGTCAGACTTCGAAAAGCTGTGGGTAGATGGCGCGATTACAAGCCATCGCTCCGCCGCGTACCGTACTCTCTGTTTGTGGGCTTCTTTTCGTAGCTGATGGTGGCGTTATGGGGTTGTCTAATCCGGCGTTTCATTTGTCATCTAATCCGGGGTCTAATTGGGCGATTCATCGTAACCCGTTTCTGAATTTATGTTAACATGGGCGCCAGGAAAAAGGTTACGATAATATTTTAGCTATTATCGCTTCAAAGAAAAGTAAATATTGTCCCGCTAGGGTCGATGGATTGCGTCTGAAATAATTGCTATTTCGCAAAAATATCTCCAATTGATAGCCGATTACTCGATCTGCCATCCATACAGAGTGCCGAGGAATCTGAAAACAAATATTTTATCTAGCTACTTATTAGCTCGAATTGGCCAATGAAAATCTTTTTTTTCTTTCAAAAAGAAAATTAGGATTTATTGGTTAATACAATGTAAAAATTTGAAATGAAAATTTACAACAGAAAGACTGTCCTTTGGTCATGACCTTGTTCGAACCTTTATACTTCACTGTACTTCGCGCGCTCTTGATGGACGTCACCACGAAGGACAATCTTCTCTTCTCCCCGGTGATGCGAATTCCAGAGTCGAAGTACCGCGTTCTTCTCTCCTGTTCTTTCAGGCGAACGTTGCCGAGCCACTGATCCGCACTACTTCAAATATTC